>STHB01000003.1:17681798-17726807 GCA_018908115.1 Anopheles rivulorum | reverse complement strand
ACACACACACACACACACACACACACTGGTGGTGTACACCCTTTCCATCCATGAAACATTAACCCGTATGGCGTTGGACCATCGAAAAAAAAAGGTGAAAGGGAAGAGAGCGCTCGCCGTGGTTGAGTGTTTGTACGCGCGATCGCGATCTTTTTACCGTGCAACCACCCCGAAATCGAGTGAATCTGGAGGCAGCAAAAAAAAAAACCCCAACTTGTATCTGCCACCATCGCTACACTCTTTCCTTGCGTACGCGGTCAAGTTTTACCGGCCAACCGTTTGCTTCAACTATCGAAAACAAAACAGAGAAAAACGGTAAAGTTAAAGCAAACGAGCTTTATTGGGGGTCTCCCTTGTTTTTGAGCAAAACCGATGCAATAAAGCAATGATTTATTTTCCAAACCATCCAAAAAAAACCCCTCGCCATATAAACGGATCGGTTTTCGCTGCCGATGTGTGCCGTGTGCTGGTGGATACCACGCTATCCACTGGTGGTAAGCTTTTGGTGCCCTATATTGAAGATGAAAAGTGTGTGCATTATGAAATGTGTTCGTATCAACCGAATCGCGAATTATGTACGTAATATTTGAAACACTTTTATTGAATACATTGCGCCCCTAGTGCCTGTAAATATATGTACGCGCACGCCTTTAAGCTATAAAGATAGGGAAAAAAATGGTACCAATCAAAATCATCCATTCGTATCTAATCATTTGTATTTCCATTCGGTATGTGTTGACCGAATTAAACGTCCATCATTAGGTCATGTAACTTGTTTGTCGATATTGGCGTGGTGTGGTGTCGCCTCTTCTCTACAACTTCGCTGGTCAAGATGAAAGTATTGAGACTTGGTTTGGTGACCTCCATCCTTCTAACGTAATGTCTCTTCGTAAAGAGCATGATTCTAGTTCGTTTTGATATAATTAGCACCATGACATATGACACACTCTGTGCTCGAAACCCAAAACGCTAGGCCGGAGTTTTGGCGTGTTGTGTGCATCGTGGAGTTTATTAGCGTTCGCCTTCGCTTGCTTCGTTTGCTTATTTTTCGGACTATCGCTCGCCCCATACTGGTACTAAAAAGCGAAGTTCGTCAACGGCAAGTCGTGGCACAGCGTCTTGGCGGATTCGGTTTGAATGTTTTGTTTTTCTCTGCTCTCAAAACGTGATCGGAATGGTATCGCGTGAAAGTATGTTTATCGTTTACGACATCGACGATAATAATGGTCTAAGGGTTGTGGTTTTTACTTGTGGCGAGTTCAAACTGCAGGCCGTCCCCACCGAGCTCTGTATTATGTTTGCGTTGCTAAGTACGTTTTATGTCGCTTTGTACGACTGCTGAGAAATGGACTGATTTTACTCTTTTGTTATTTGTTGGTGAATATGTTTTAGCTCACGGTGGCTTATGTTTTATGTTTGTTTGGAGGGTGATTTTAACTCCGAGCTTAATCCAACGTTTTTTTTGTCCGTTTTGCAAATTCATATTTGTTTGGGTAGCGTTTAATTTATCTCCGGTTCGTGCTACGGTGCAGAACAAATGATGAAACATAATACCGTGACGGTGGCAGGGAACAGGAAACTCGTGTCGGTCAGCCTTAACTGTGGGCACACACACAATGTGTTGGTTTATTCGGTTACCAAAATAGTGCCATCAGGTATATAGCGGATTAATTTCCAATGGTGATGAAATAAGGTAATTGCATTGAACAGCTTTTGGTTGGATTCCACGTTTATTAGGCCTTGTAGAAGTATGCATCGTTGCACTTTTTTATCAACCTATTCGTAAGCTTTGCGATCGATTGTTTGAACTCCGTTTTGGACAAGTCGTTGTTGGAGCAGTTCCTACTTTTCGAAGTTTCCTAAGGCTTACCTCTTGATCTTCGGATTTAGATTTTGCGGTAGATCATGTGTTTTAGATTAATATTCAGTCACGTGTGTTGTTCTGTAGTTCGGACTAAAAATTCTATTCTAGGCTTGTTTCAGAGGGAAAAAGAAGTCTGAGATAGATAGATGTTTATGTTTAAGAAAGAAGATGTCTAAAAAATTGAGTAAAGTGCAGTCAAGTACTGGCTTGATCACTTCCAATTTACTGATTTATATTTTTTATTTTATGTTAGAACGGCCTGGCCGTATTAGACTAATTTTACCACGTAGCAGGCTAGTCAGACCGTGCTACGGGGGGACGGTCCGAATGGGATTTGAACCCGGTCCGGTCGTGTTAGGGACTAGTGCCGTTGTCAAATACACCCCTGGTGCCGTGACCAGGATGCGAACCTTGGTTACTACGGTTACTGATATTGAACTGAACGGTTACTGAACAATTTACTGATATTGTTATCACATTTTTTTCGATGCACAATAACCTAGACGAGATTGGATCAATTGGATCTTTTATAGGAGCAAATCCAAGTCTTGACGTACAATCCGCCCAGTAGAAGTCTGTTACAGGCCAATCTGTTGCGCACAGCGTGGAATCGAATAACGCAAGTCTTATCATTTTCACTTGTTGGACGCTATAACTCTTCATGGTAATTTAGCCAGACATACAGCATGAATGACAGCGAACTCAACATCTGAAGCTTTGCCAATATGGTTGCCACCAAGAGTCGATGCTAGGTATTCCCTATGGAAAGATCCGTAAGAACTAACTGTGAGTAGCTGGAATGACCCAAAATGTCAGGGAACTTGTACGAAAAATCGCTAAAATTAGATCAGTTTTTACGCGTCTGAAGTTGATGAGATTTGGCTATAATGACTATTTAATGTTGTCTCTTGGCCAAGTAAATTTTAGTTGACCGTGCGTAATGTTGTGAGTTTTATGATTAGCAAATTATCTACCCCTGAATCTGAACTCGGTTGGTTGTCCAGTTTGCTTAAAAGGATCTCGTCCACAACTCTACATAGATCGAAGACTGCCTCACCATTTGCCGGCACCCCTTGGAAAGAAACAAAGAAAGAGGACTCGTGTTGGGGGATTCTTTTGCTTGATTGCTTGCCGTTCCGCTTGTCACGCCACGAATTTACGAAGACACACACACACACACACAGTCTTTCACTCGCTCGGCACAGAAAGCGCGTGAAGGATAGAGATTCGCTTTGTCCCATTTCCCACCGCCCGTTGGTGGGGGGTGGGGGGAGTTTGGGATTGTTGGGATTGGGGACTAAGGAAAGGCTAACTTTTTGCCTAAGGTTATTGATTGCCACCATCTCGGTCGGTAAAGGTACCGCGTAGCCAGAGGTGTCCCGAGGTGATGTCCCGAGGAGTCCGGTGTTACCGGCAGCAGTAGCACACTGTCCTGTCGTGAACCCCGCGATTGGGGTGGCAAAGATATGGAAGGGCGAGTGTATTCTTTTTTATTTGCGTGCTTTTTGCGTGATATGGGCGGCAGTAGGATAACCGGGTCCGGGTGAGGTGAGCCGCCCAAGGATTTGCCATGGGATTGCTTTACTAAACTTAGCCACACCGCTAGCGTGCGCGCCTACCACCGGCTATTACCCGTGCCGTACCGTCTGCGTGACGGTGGTAGTAGTGGTGTGCGATCATAAATCCTGACCGTATGAACAGACAGAGGCAGAACGTTCATACGTACATACGTACCCATACAAAAACACCCTGCAAGGCTCTGCCACACACGTACCGGAAGGAAGTGAAGGAAAGGGAAAGCAAACGTCATCTCTCTGTCTCTTTTTCTCTTTCTCCTTACGATCCTTTTTCCTGTTCCTCGGATGTGAGTGAAACCGAACCACAGACAAAGAGAGGGCGGCTAAGAAAGAGAGAAAGAGAGAGAGAGAAGGAACATTTGTATGCCTTTTGGTAAGGGCGCTGCTGGTGTCGTTTTTTTTTGTTGAGCAAATTGGCAGGACCTCGCTACTATACCGCTTGGCAAGAAAGTCCCAAAGCCCCAGGCAAGCAATGTTACGTTGTTGTTGCTTTTTTTTCTAACTGAAGGACAATTTCGTTTCGATTTTCTTGGCTGATTTGGAACCGCCGTCAAGCGCTGGGGCATTGCGTTGCGCTGGTGTGTGTTAGTGAGCAAGAATTGTTCGCAAAGGGAAAAAATGTTGCTTGGCCGACACACAGGAGGGACGGACTGGGTAGTGATGGTGAAATGGGTGAGATTTTCCTTTCTTTTTTTTCCACGCTTTCTTGTTTTTTATTTCGTTGGATTTTTCAGTTAGTTTGCATACGCCGAAAAGCAAAGCCCTTTAGGCGAGAGTCGAGCATTTCTAAGGCTCATAAAATTATTGGGAAATGGTGGGGATTTTTCGGGCACGCCACGCCACTCCGTTCGGTATACGGGTGGGCAGTTTTGCAAATAAAAATAAATAGGAAGTAGTAAGAAAAAAAACCCAGGATCCCTTAAAATCCAGACATTGCTATGTTTGTGCTATCTCCCGAATAGAACCCCCACTGCTCCCGGTGATGTTCGATTGAATATTCATTTCTGTTGTTTTGTTCGACGTTTTGCGTGATTTTTGCCTAATTGGTTAGTGTATTTGGAGCGTTTTTTGTTTCCCTTCGTACTAAGAAAAGAGGTTTTTGCTTTTCTTAAAAGCATTCTTCCATTACGCGAAACGCATTCATGTTTGTCACAAATGACCGGCTAAGAGCGGGAGGAAATAGCATTAGCGATTCTTCCTCTAAAACAACATACAAACAAACGTTTTTAGCAAAGAATATGGTTCTAATATTCGCCGGTATGATAAGCCAAAGGGCTAACATTACAGCCGCATCCAAGGAGGCGTACTAAAGCTAAAGCACAAAAGCACAGCAAGGGCAGCTAAAAGCAGTGCAAAAAAAAATCTCATACCCTCACATAGTTGGCGGTGCTGTTGCCGTTGGTGGTGAAGGTTTGGTTCGATCCGCGTAGTCCGATTGATGAACTTTTTTTTTTATTGTTCGCTTGCTTCCTTTTTCTTGGTTCGTACTTTTTTCGTTGTTGGTTGTGTTCAACCCCCCAAATGTTCTCGATGCTGGTTCTGCTGGTTCCTTCCTGTGCCAGGCTGCTGCTGCTCATTTATATATATGTATAAAAAAAAACACACTCACACAGTGTGTGCAGAACGAGCCAGAAAGGAATCAAATTTTCGTTCGGTTGGCAGGAAGCGGAGAAGGTGCAGGTACGGGTGGAGGCTGTGGCGGCGGCGTCACTGT
This sequence comes from Anopheles rivulorum, assembly GCA_018908115.1. Classification (NCBI taxonomy): domain Eukaryota; kingdom Metazoa; phylum Arthropoda; class Insecta; order Diptera; family Culicidae; genus Anopheles; species Anopheles rivulorum. Next base: position 17,721,652 of record STHB01000003.1, on the reverse strand, counting down.
TTTGTGTTGTGCCAGAGCTATAAATCGAGAATGGACACAACGAAATTAAAAAATAAAAGGAAGCGAAGGTAGCGCGACGATGACGGTGGCGCGCGCGTTCGAGCAAAAGAACAAGAAGCCCAGCCGCTCTTGCCGTTCCGTGCCTGGCGAGTTCGTTGTTCCGGCAATGAGTGTGTGGCGGGGTGTGGAGGGGATGGTGAAGGAAGGATGGGCGAGCTGGGTGGTGGATGCATTGAACAGAAGAAGGGAGCGGGTTGGGAGGGGAGGCAGTGAGAAGGAATGAAAAACCGCATCGTTCTCGCGCGCACCCTTGTGTACGGCATCGCCGTACGGAACGGCTGAGTGTGAAAGGGTGGGTTGGGGTAGATAATGGGTGGTGGAAGGTTTGGGTGGTGCTCGGAAGAGTGTGTCGTGGCTGTTGAGGGAATTGTATGTTGTCTCCGTACTCCGTTGAAATGTTTTATGGTGCTGTTGGTGGAGAAGTGAGAAACGTGAGGGAGTGAGAGAGGCAGTGAGAGGGTGAGGGATAAAGGGGTTGGGGGCGGGGTGGTTGTGGTTTGTGGAAGTGAAGGAGACGCATAAAATAGACTATCCTGAGGGGTAAGCGAAAAAGGTAAGAATGATTTTTTGTTTGTTGCGTTGCGCCAGAGCACGGACCGAAGGCGGCGCAGTGCTTGTGTGTGCTGCCGGTGAGATGAGCCGTTTTCGAGCAGAATTTATAATACACACAACAGCTCGAATGAGAAAGACAAGCTCGTTTTTTGAAGCATTACGGCTTTGGACGGACGGGGTAGAATAATGTGAGGAGAATGTGAATGTGTTTGATAGGGTGCAGGAAGGGGGGAACCACGACGAGTGGGGTGTGGATGGAAGGGGAAAGAAAAAAAAAATAAACCACAAAACATCTGCACCCGCGTCGTGTCGAACGAGCGAGGGTGAGTGGATGAGTGAAAAAGCAAGAAAGAGTACGAGAGAGAAACAAAAGAAGTCGAGCTATCGGACTGTCGCCGAATATTTCGTGCATGCTTTGTACTCGCCTTTATAGTGAGATCGATTTGTGAACGGTTTCGATCTCATCATCATCATCATCATGATCGACCAGTGCGCGACTCAGGCAGGGTAGCCAGATAATTCATTCGCTTGTGCTTAGGATCGATTGTAACAAGGAAAAACAAAAAGGCGAAGCGAGTTGTTGATACGAAAGGAAAAGAATGCACTTCTTCCGAATAGAAGAAGGACGAAAGAGAGAGATAGAGAGAGTGAGCATGAAAGAGGCAGAGATTGCATAGGACGCTGTTTTTTTTTGGATCATAAACAGAGTCTAGTTTAATTGCAATACAAGCACGTCACCCTTCGCCTTCATCTGGCAAGCGGGAGCAAGGAATTTTGAATATTTTTGCATGCTGCTGTTGCTTTTCTTTCTGTTGCAACGTGAAGTTTCGTTGCGTTGCATTTGCTGCTGTTACTAGATTGTTTGATTTTATCCATCAACGGGCATTGTTCCAACCTACCTGGCAGTAGTGGCCTACCATGATCGGATGTTTTTGTTTCAATGCACAACTGGACAAAAGGTGTTTGTAAGGAGAGCATTTTTCTCAAGCAAAAGCAGATGCCTTCTTCAGCTTCAGCATGGCGGGCAGAGCACATTCTTCCGCCGAACCAAATAAAAAAAAAAACGACGACCTTCTCGGTCACGCATCTCGCATTTCCAACGCGCCGAAATACAACGCCGTACGCAAGAGGGAGAGAGAGCGAGAGTGAGAGATCGATTAAACACGAGAGACAAATCCGCCACCGACGCTCTCGTTTGTCGCTCGGGGTGAATTGATGGACAGCAGAAAGCGGTACAGCAAAAAAAAAAAAACAGCATAAAATCACCAACGCTCTAAGTGCGTGAGCAAAGGAGAGAGAAAGAGAGAGGGAGAGGAAGAGTGAGAGAGATCGAGAGATGAGAGCGAGCGCGTTCCGGGACAGAGCGATGCTGAGCGGCAAAAGGCGAACATATTCCCAATTTGTGGTTCACCTATTTCGCCTCACTCGTGCGACTTTTCTGTCGTTTCTCTCATTCAGTGAGTGAGAAGTGTTGAACGCGCGAGGACGCATATTTGGCCCCGCGTAATTTCGGCGAGAGTGCGTTTGATCCCGCCGGCATTGCCCGTTTGTTCCACTGCGAATGGATGGGTCTGTGTGTGTGTGTGTTATGAGCGTTCCTTTTTGAGTATGTGTTTGAATCAATCATTCTAGTAATGCAAGCGCGATGTAGTACGTGTAGTTCGATTGCAATGCGTGCGTGCGTGCGTGTACACACACGTACACACACACACACACTAGCACGTAGGGAATACATGTGCCGACGTCTGCACCAGGGGAAGAGTGGTGGTGGTAGTGGAGTGTGTTGTTTATATTTGCCACCACAAAACAACGATTCTGTACGCTCACCTTTTTGGTAGTCAGTGCACTTAATCTACCTGGGTATATATATATATGCTACAGACCTCGTTGCTGCGGTGCTTCATTGCTAAAGAAGAAACAAAAATAATACTCCAACAACATAGTGTGTGGTGTTGCGCGCAGTGCAGTGCAGTGCGCGGCGGGAAGAAGTGGTGTAGCCAAAGAAGAGGTTTGTGTGTGGGGCAAATCCCCATCACCCCAGTGTGTGTAATCGCGTAATTTGATTGCTCATCAACCGTCGCCTGCTAATATCGCCCGCGTACGCAGCGTGTGTCACGATGGTGATGAGCAGCAGCAGTACCAGACCTGTCAAGCTCGAAAAAGTGCGACCACCGTACGTGTGTGTGCGTTTGTGGAGAAAAGCAATGTAAACTAGGATGGAAAATGGAAGGGAAGAGAGCGTGTGTAGCGAGGTAACGGCGGGACCAAAGCTGACAGTGCTCTAAATGCCACACTCCCGCGTCCGCACAGAATCGAAAGTTTTGCTGTTAATTATCTTCGAACAGACAGACGCACACACGCACACACACACACAAACAAGTTTCGCTTATTTTTTTTTCTTTAAACATTTCGTGCCTCCCGGTCCAGTGTAGTAGGCATTATATTCAATCGATGAATTTTTGCTCTACTGTCACACAGCCTCGCCGCCGTGCTGCCGCCATTACGGTGCGTTCGATGTTTTCTTTTTTAATTTTCTGCTGTGTGTCGTGTGCGTGTGTGTACGCTTGTGTTTCGATGTGACGCTGCTGCTGCTAGTTGCTGTTGCTGCTGCCCTGCTATACCTTCGTACTCGCTTGTTCCGGGGTGTCAACGGTTGGTTCGATTCGTTGGCAAACGGTGGATCGGTTTGCAGAAGAGGGCACGCATACAGTCGCATGTACGGTGCGATGAGCGAGAGAAGAGTCACGGAGCAGGCAGACCGTTGTGCGCGTCGTGTGTCCCGTGCGTGTTTGCTGCAAAGATGGAACGCCACCACCGTCACCAAGGAGTCGGGTGCGCCGAAGGGTGTGGTGGGAAGGAGAGGGCGACGGGGTTGAAACAACTTGATGCCGCTCGCGGGGACGAAAACGCGAACTTCTTGCGTGTTTTTTTTATTCCTCTCGTTAAACAAAACGAAAACGGAGCAAGCGCTTGGCATTAAAGAAGTCCACTAACGTAATGATGACGATGATCCGGCGTATGGATGTCCCTCGGTGCGTGTGTGTGTCGAACTGATTTTTGAGTATTAAACGACGGTTTTTAACCGGAGCGCAGTACACATAACCGCATTCGAAAATCATCAAAAGCACCCGTAGTATGTGTTAGCGGCGATTTCTTTCTTTTATTGAAAGAGCTGCAAAGAATCGAAAAGGGAACAAAAACAAAAAAAAAAAGATGCAAAATGATGTTTGTTTGCGGGACGGACCATGTGTATGTAGGCGAATATGCGTGTGTGTGTGTTGTGCTCTCCTCCAGCATGACTCTCTTCCTGTCGAACGGATTGGAATTTTGGCTTTGACTGCTTCCCCATCCACCCAAGATGTAAACCTCCCATCGCTGGGGGTGGTGGTGCGCTGGATACTTATTCCGCACATTATTTTCCACCCTCGTGGACACACGCTTTAAACGCGACGCGCATGTATGTGTGCACATCTGTAAGCGGCGCGCGGATAGTGAAGATTGGCGTTTTTTTTTTTATTATTATTTTGTATGCGAATACCTATTATCCATATAGGGCGCTGTGTGCGGTTCGCTGCGGTGGCGATCTTCTCTTGTGTTTGGTGTGAAGGGGCAAATAAAAATTGGTTTTCATTTCGCATCTCTTGCGCGCTCCACCTTCCTTCTCCCTTTCCCTGCCCGCCCCGCCCAGCTTGGATGGAACGAAACGGAGGCAAGCAAAAATGTAAAAAAAATAAGAATGGTTACGAACGCAAGAAGCAAAAGGCGCGGGATACATGGAGGGTGATGTGCGGTACATGGTGCGTCGCTTGCTGCTCTTTCGAATTGCCTGGCCCGGTTCGTTCCCGTAGGCAAAGTGCGCNCACACACACACACAAACAAGTTTCGCTTATTTTTTTTTCTTTAAACATTTCGTGCCTCCCGGTCCAGTGTAGTAGGCATTATATTCAATCGATGAATTTTTGCTCTACTGTCACACAGCCTCGCCGCCGTGCTGCCGCCATTACGGTGCGTTCGATGTTTTCTTTTTTAATTTTCTGCTGTGTGTCGTGTGCGTGTGTGTACGCTTGTGTTTCGATGTGACGCTGCTGCTGCTAGTTGCTGTTGCTGCTGCCCTGCTATACCTTCGTACTCGCTTGTTCCGGGGTGTCAACGGTTGGTTCGATTCGTTGGCAAACGGTGGATCGGTTTGCAGAAGAGGGCACGCATACAGTCGCATACACGGTGCGATGAGCGAGAGAAGAGTCACGGAGCAGGCAGACCGTTGTGCGCGTCGTGTGTCCCGTGCGTGTTTGCTGGAAAGATGGAACGCCACCACCGTCACCAAGGAGTCGGGTGCGCCGAAGGGTTTGGTGGGAAGGAGAGGGCGACGGGGTTGAAACAACTTGATGCCGCTCGCGGGGACGAAAACGCGAACTTCTTGCGTGTTTTTTTTATTCCTCTCGTTAAACAAAACGAAAACGAAGCAAGCGCTTGGCATTAAAGAAGTCCACTAACGTAATGATGACGATGATCCGCCGTATGGATGTCCCTCGGTGCGTGTGTGTGTCGAACTGATTTTTGAGTTTTAAACGACGGTTTTTAACCGGAGCGCAGTACACATAACCGCATTCGAAAATCATCAAAAGCACCCGTAGTATGTGTTAGCGGCGATTTCTTTCTTTTATTGAAAGAGCTGCAAAGAATCGAGAAGAGAACAAAAACAAAAAAAAAGATGCAAAATGCTGTTTGTTTGCGGGACGGACCGTGTGTATGTAGGCGAATGTGTGTGTGTGTGTGTGTGTGTTGTGCTCTCCTCCAGCATGACTCTCTTCCTGTCGAACGGATTGGAATTTTGGCTTTGACTGCTTCCCCATCCACCCAAGATGTAAACCTCCCATCGCTGGGGGTGGTGGTGCGCTGGATACTTATTCCGCACATTATTTTCCACCCTCGTGGACACACGCTTTAAACGCGACGCGCATGTATGTGTGCACATCTGTAAGCGGCGCGCGGATAGTGAAGATTGGCGTTTTTTTTTTTTATTATTATTTTGTATGCGAATACCTATTATCCATATAGGGCGCTGTGTGCGGTTCGCTGCGGTGGCGATCTTCTCTTGTGTTTGGTGTGAAGGGGCAAATAAAAATTGGTTTTCATTTCGCATCTCTTGCGCGCTCCACCTTCCTTCTCCCTTTCCCTGCCCGCCCCGCCCAGCTTGGATGGAACGAAACGGAGGCAAGCAAAAATGTAAAAAAAATAAGAATGGTTACGAACGCAAGAAGCAAAAGGCGCGGGATACATGGAGGGTGATGTGCGGTACATGGTGCGTCGCTTGCTGCTCTTTCGAATTGCCTGGCCCGGTTCGTTCCCGTAGGCAAAGTGCGCGCTGCAACAACCAAAAGACAATGGGGACCGTTGCTGCTGCTGCTGCTGCTGCTAGCCATAGAAGAAGAAGAAGGGAAGAAAACGAAACCAACGCACATACACACTCACACACGCACGCGTGTTTCAGTAAAGCGTTATATTGTTGCGAGCGAGGTACAGCAGAAAGTTGCCAGCCTGTAGCGAAACGTCCCTACGACGACGTCCCTTTTGCTGACTGTGTTCACACCAATTCATATTCCGGGTCACTTTCATATTCCGGGCGTGTGTGTGTGTGTGTGTGTGTGTTGGTTATGATGAAAGGTAAAACAAAAAGGACTAGGGAAATGCGTGTGATATCAATCACACTTGGCTAGCGTCGACTATAGAATTCAATGTGTCGTAGCCTATGTGATTGTGTTTTGGAATTGAAACTACTGCTACACGCACAACCACATTCGGCACCATGACAGATCGAACGGTTGCTAAGAATGTGTACGAGCCGTGCATTTTTTGTTGTTTTGTTTATGTGAATCTGACAGCGGGATGACATTTGTCTGTAATGATTTCTCACCTGCAGTGAAAAATGCCGTGTGTGCGGCGTGTCGATTGGGGGAAAACTGTGCTGTGAATTTCCACAATGCACTCGAACGAGTGTGTTCCTGGATGTGCAATAATTGTTATTTTTTTGTTTTCCTGTTTAAAAAAAAAACAAGCCCTAGAGAACAAACTCTGAGGTGGCTGGGCTGGCTAATGGGTTGTCATTCTTTCGGCAAGGGGCCACTGTACACTTTTCTTCCGCCTTTTCTGTACGGCGGAAAATGGATGATGCGCGTTTGCAGCGGTGGATTCGCTTTTTTTTTCTTTCATTTTTTTTCCCGTGCCCCGTAGCGTTAGGGCAAGAAAAAAAACAGCGATGGGAAGCAGTGAATCGCAACCGAACGACCGGACCGGCGGGCCATCGATGAAAAGATGGCTTCCTTCTCATTACCGAGCACAGCGCTTCGATGCGCGCGGTGTGCTCTTTGCTGATGCGAGCAAACAACCCCCAAACTTCGAGAGGGGGAGGGAGGGTGGTGGGTCCGGTCCGGCCACGGGTAGCACACAGATGTGGGTTTAACGCTTCACAGAAGGTACGGACGTGCGCGCCCGTGTGTAGGGAAGGGAACAGGAACTGGGGGCTTGGTGGTAATGGTGGTGGCATGGTACAAGAGAGCCAGGCAAAGCGAACCAAGCACCAGTGAGCGACAGATCTGACATTTTGGATTTTTTCACCTTCTTCTCCGGCGGCGGCGGCAGCAGCAACGACGACGATGGTACGACGGATGAAGATGACGCCGTGCACGGTAAAGGGGTGCGAGGCTGCGGTGGAAGTGGTGTGCGCCCTCGCTCTATCTCGTTTTTTTTTTGGGTGGCGGTCCTGCTCTTGCTGTGTGTGTACGTTCGGGTATCGGTTGCCCTGCGTTACCCCAGCGCACCCGCGACACGTTTTGCTCTCGGTTTTAATAGGGGGAAATCGTTTCGTCCAATGCCTACTGCTGCGCGTTTATGCTCCTCCGGTTTGCCTACCTTTTGCTGCTGCTCGACATTGCGCGCTACCTGCTCGACCTGATGGCACACCTCCCCATCCCCGATACACGTCCATTGCCGCCGTACGACTGCCCGCAGCTTCCCGCAGCAGGAGCGTAAAACGGTACGGTTGGGCCCATCTTTCAACCGATCGAACCGTCGACGAACTCCAATCGAATATTGGAATCGAGTGCTTCACCGGTCACGTACATACCGACCGAAGATGTAGTGTGTGTGTGAGTGCGAGAGAGCGAGAGAGAGTCTGTGGACACATGCACACAGGTAGTGTGTGTGGATGGTGGAAGGTTGTGGTACCGTGCGGTGGTAAAGGCAGAATATTTCTGCTTCCATCTCGGATGATGTTCATCTCCTGGCGGTATATCAGGCGTGAGTGCGCGCCTGTGTTGCCGGTTTCTCTTTCGCGCTCACAGGGGCAACGCGCGCGGAAACGCGTCCACTGCCGCCATTCGCCATTCCTATTTGCGTCTCGCGCGGACTCGATATATGTATCGCCATCACCATCACCGCCATGCCGCTCACGTGTGCGCACCTCTCACACGGGTCAACCTCCGATGCAGGCAGTACGTTTTTGCTTCAAGCTGTACAATTTTTGCGGTAAGTGTCAACAACGCACAGGAAACGGGATAGGGTGGATTGGATACTAGGGGAGGGGGTGGGGGTTAAGACGAAAAAAGGTGAACCGCGAATGTGTCGGCATAGCGAGTGGATAGATCTGCGCCCGTGAGTGTGTGTGTGTGTGTGTGTGTGTATACGGAGGGCGGGTGGTTCAATTTATCCTTCACCCCCTCCGTGCGCACACACAACCCTACCCCCCATATCCCATTCCTTGATCGAGCAGCAGCCTCTTTTGTGTGTCCCGGCAGTGGAAATTCATACCCAGTTCCCAGGTCCAGCGTGGCGCCGCATTCACCATTCCAAGCGCGGCTCGGTACCAGATATTGGAGAAATCTTTTCTGCTTCCTCTCACGAAAAATTCACCAACAAAATCCGTGCCAATCCCCACCGTTCCCGGTTTGTAGGGGATGGAGGGGGGGTAGAGCTTGTCGATAAAATTGCTTTTGTCACACTTCTCTCTACCACTTTCACGGACACAGCATCAGTTTTTAAATTAATGATTGGGTTTTTTTGCTACCTTAAGTGCTACTTGCTCAAGGAATATGGTGGAATATTGATATTTTTGCTCAAGGAGGGAAAAGCGATTGTACTCCACTCCGTTTACAATCACATTTAATTTGCGTTGCTTCGGTTGCTTCGATTGCTTTGTTTCATTTCTTTCATTAACCCTTAGCATTGGCTTGTTGCTCATATATTTGACAAATTCGCATGCTTTATATAGGCTTTCAACAAAATTGGAGTAAAAGAACGACCTGTAAACTATTTACCATATATTAAACGAAATGTCGTCAAACTGTGACCGACGGATTTGAAACAAAGACATTCAACTCAAATCGCTTACAAGCGAACGCATCAACACCAACGCTACATCTCAGTTAGGGTCTACCATGCCACCTTAAAGACTCTACGAGCTGGGTTGTCCGGTGTCATTCTAGTGAAATGATCAGTTCACCCATAATTTAACTAGGGTAATTCGCCTTAAGATCCTTAAACCTAATGTCACTTAGGTTATCAGCATGTAGCATGATCTGGATTGGCTTATTAGAGAATGGTCCCCGAAGATTCTACTCCTGAGTCTCAATTGAGTTGAGACTTGGCGCAGATCCTTGGTAATAGCAAAAAGCCTTAAGAGTTTGCCATCTTAAGACTTCTGACGTTTGGGCATTGTCAATATTACAACCGTTGTAGTTTAGAAAAGTATTCCTTAAGAGATTCTTCAAATCCTCCAATTTTTACGCGGGATCTTCTATCGCATGCGTCTGTGAAGTCGATATAGTGATGGACAGACTGGAGACGTTACTCCGGCATATACCCCATGGTAAAGATCTGATTTGGGATTAATGTCAGTTTTAGGAATCCTCGCTGGTAATTTTCCAATAAACTTTTCTACGAATGGGACAAGATCTGTATTGAACATTTTAAATAAATCGTGAATTAATGTTATTAAATTTAAGCTCCAGTGCAAAGGGTTCAAAATGGATCTACCAGCAGGCATTGCCCTCATCTCAGTAGGCTTTACTTTTCCTGGGAGTTCAATAGCGCAAAAGGAAGCATTTGCATTGACGACCAGGTTTTTTTTGGAGATGTTGCTGAAGAATATTACTCTCACCTCACTGGTCGCCATCCGTCCTTGTTTTTCGTTCTGTTCTCAATCAGGAAGGAGCGCCTCCATTTGTGTTTTGTGTGCCCGCGTACGACGCGATCCTGAAAGACGACCGTTTCGATGGGGGAAAAAAATTAAGCAAAACTTTTGATTGATGATCCGTTTGCGCGAAGCACTTACACACACGCGTGTGTTTAATATAGGGGATGATTTTTGTTTTCTTTCTTTCGGCGTTAGCGAACCGGAGTGAGTGTAGGGTTTTTTGTTACTGTTTAGTTGTAGCGCGCGGTCGCCCTCCGATATCGCTTGCTATTGCTCATCCTGAAACAACAGATAGAGAGCAAATGAAAATGTGTGCAAACAAGGACGGTGGAACCATGTTCCCGTTTCGCTTATGTTTTTTTTTGAAGGCGGGGGGGGGGGGAGGTTATTCTTTTTTTGGATCGTTGCTGCTGCTGCTGGTGCTTTTCCTGTGCAATGTACACGGATGCGCTCGGTGCCCGGCCAGGAGGGAATTTGTTTCCCGGGCTATGCTCCAAAAAACGTATCTCCAACGTCCCTTCGTACACCTCCCGGGAAAAAAAGGTTCGCCTGCTCCAGATGCCACCAAATGGCCCTTTTTTGGTTGCGATTGTGTGTTTGTGTGCAAAATGGCAGCAAAGAATGGCATATTCCCTGCTCTCGCGCAAAACGATGATGGTACAAGAAAAGGATCCCTGCAGCTGCAGCATATCATGTGTATTCTCCTGGCATCCTCCACTCGTGCAGCCAGCCATCACAGCCAAACCGTCAAGAAAGATTTGCAGCGTCCAATTTGTGCTCGATGTTGGAGCTTTTTTTTTGTTATGTTGTCTGCCCCTTCTCTTTCTCTTTCTCTTTCGGAACCCCTCTAATGGGTGGCCGCATTTGGGGCCAAATGCCCCAAAACGAATGTATAGCAACCGCAGCCGACTTTTTTTTCGGTCCCTGTCGACCGGGCCCCCGACCCTGCAGTAAAGTTCACACGGAGCTGCGCTCTACGATGCTGTTCTCTGCCAGGGTTGTTCAAATTGCTTTTTTTTCTGTTGCTGTTGTTGTTGTTGGTTTTGCTTTGTTTTCAGTGCAGTGCAGAGCTGTACGGGGAATTAAGTTTTTTACGGCTTCTGTATGCTCTCCGCGGCGTTGTCCTGTGCAGCTTTTGGGGGTTGAACAACTGCATTTGTGCGGGTAACAACGGCGTTGTGTGTGTGTGTGTTGCCTTTGCTGTGATGCGAGATAGCACAGCCACCGAAGAACTTTTGGTACTGTCATCTCCTATCCTGGGGAGGCCATGGAAAACATTTAGTTTCTCGCATGGTGAACTAGGATTAGGTTCGAAAATACAGTAAAGATGCAGTTTTGCACGAAATACACCCGTTCCAGGAGGGGGAAACGAACAAACTAATGGTGCTTGCGTTACATCAGCTCCAACCGAATACGCAAGGAAATAGAATTGCATTTGGCCAATTGCCAGTTGGTAAACCATCGGATCGAAGATAGCAAAAATTAATTTTTCCAATACGCATTTTATGAAGCAACCACTTTATGCTCTGCTGTGTCTACGTCTCAGCAGGCCATGGATGCATATTCGAACGCGCACCGCCAGAACGATCGTTTAATTCTTCAGTTTGTAAGACCCTGGTGCAAATACTACAGTAATTAAACCCGGATTGTGTGTGTGTGTAGCATAGCTTAAGGAGGGTGGCTGGAGCGGGTCTCTGGAAAGGGGTGAGATAACTGCATGTTCACCGCCCGCACCAGAACGGGGAACGGTTTTTGCCTGGTCGAATTCGAGAGTGATTCCTTTTTTTTCCCTAGCAGTGACGGTGGAGAAGATGGGCCCGGTGTAGCCGACGACGCCGCCTTTGTACGCCGGACGCCTGTGTGTATATGTATACCGAATGTGCGCCCCACGGGTTATTTCGAAGGGTGTGAAAAGAGGGCGATTGGGGGGGCGAGGGGGTTGGTTGCTGCTTCACCATGGATCACACACACACACGTTCCTGGGTGTTCAACTTGTTTTGGCGGGTCGAGAGCGAGAGAGAGAAAGAACGAGAGGCACGTGAATGCGCACTTCTCGGAGCATAAGAAGGGAAGGCAGAAGAACGCCATGTTGAGGATGCGAGGTGCCTGGAAGGGTCGTGGTCGCGCGGGGTTGTCGAGAGAAGGGAGGGTGGGTGCGTGCTGATGACGAACGAACCGAACCGAACCGACCGTACAAAACGTACGTACGAACGCGGATGGACGGTGGTGTGTGGTGCGCTGTGTGTGAATGATGGTGTGTGGTGTGGCTATAGCCAATGCAATAGGCGGCGGCAACAGCAGCAAATCGATCGTACACCAGATATATCCTCACGACAACGACGACGACGACGACGACGACGATTCCATGATTCACCTCCATATATTTTGCCCGTTCCCATCACACCGTTTTCTACCTTTTTCGTTTGCTGCTGCTGCTGCTGCTGCTGTTGATGATGATTTCCTCTCGATTCCGCGCCTTTCCTTCGACCTTTTGCTAACCGTGCCGACACTCCCCCATCCCAGGGAAACACTTTTCCCTCTGTTCCATCGTAATCGAGCGCGCGCCGCCAGTGCCATGGCTTGTGCTGGCTGTTATCCCGTGGCTGGGGAAACGACGATACGATGATGGTGGTGCTCGCTTTCTCACATACCAGCCTCTGTTGGCGAGTTGGCTGCCCATCTCACTATGGGATGTTGGACCTATCAAAAAGAATTAGTGGGTGAAAGAATAACTCAAGCCGCCAAGTGACCGAATTGGGGACACTTTTTAAAACAAAATCCTAATCCTCCATCGCCTGCGCATTATCAATTAATTTGTACTACAGCTTTTTAATCGAAATCTTATTTGTTTCAACCTCAACCCTCACAGCGTGCTGTGCGTTAGGGTTCATAGTGTCAGGGGTTGGTTTGGGAGAGGATGAGCAGAAGGAAAAATATTGCACGGGGCGCTAGTAAGGATATGGTGAAAACACGGGGTGGTGGAGCTTGTAAGGGAGGGAGAGAGCAGGAGGATCAAAAGGAGGAGGAATAGTTTTCGCTTTCCCCTCACTTTCCCCACTTTCCTATGCTCTTCCCATCCTACCGCTTAGGTGACGTTCCCATCGTTTGCGTACGAAAGCGGGGTGAGTTTATATGTATGTGTATGCAATCTGTGAGTGTGTGTGTGTGCTTTGTACGCAAACATCACCCTTCTTCTCATCGTTTCTTCTGCCCGTTTGCGTTTTTGTCGGCCTTTCGGTATGAATTCGTTCTTTTTTAGGCCCTATTCCGGTGGCGGTAGTGTTGGGCTTATTTCGTGGCCGTACAATGTACAGCGTTCAGCGGTGAAGAAGAGGTATAAGGGTTATGTATGGAATGCTTCACGTCCTTTTCGTCCGTCCACGCTGCAAGTCGTACCGCGAATGGCATATCAATTTTTTTCCACCTCACTGGTTTGGCCACCAGAAGAAAGGACAACCCTTTTTACGGGATTTCCTTTCCTCGCTTTCCCTTCCGTGCTCTCCTGGATCCAGGTTGGAATGGGTAATTCTCGAAACAAAAGCTAAATAAATAAATAAAATCAACAGCTCAGTACCCGTGCTGACGCATTGATACAGTGTTTTTCTCACTATCACTCACTAAGCTCACTTTGCACCTGTCAGAAACACGCACTCATTCACTCATCGCTATATTGTGCAGTATAACAGCGCGAGCAACATTGCAATTTCCTTCTTCTCCAATAAATACTAATTCTTTGCATGAGATGCGCCCCTGTATGTCTCAATTATCGTTAATCATCTTTTTTCTTTGTTGTTACTAATAAATTTACGCTATCAAGTCAAGGAAAATGACGGTTTCGTCCGTAAATCTTAGTATCAGTGAACATCTGCTATCATTGTATGCCACTGACGATTATTTATCAGTTTTATCGAGAAGACACAGACACATTTTGACTGAAATTGGATGAGTTTTCAATAGAGAGACTCGATAATGCCTCGGTAATCACCGAAAAGTTACATTGCAGTTTGGTTCGGTTTGAACGATTCATAGTAAACGATCTCCGAGCTGGTCCCACCACAAAACTTTGAAAATTCAGCAATATTCTTGGAGATTAATGGAAAGGCGGAAGTAAAGTTTGCGAATCTAAAATATACATTTTTGCTTCTACAAACTATGCAGCTAATCATCATTTCAGTCGATTGCCGGCGTTGTTTTGCCGTCTGCATTTCTTTAATGTTAGCGTCAAACACAGTTGTTGTACCAGTCGCCGGCCAAATGTCGGTAATGATCAGAGCAAGCGCTCTCGCGTCGTTTATTTGTTCTCCTTGTCCAACCCATCCACCCATCCCCACCACATGGCTTCCGACCTTTTTTGTGTGCCTTCAACACACACACACACACATAAAGTCTGGTACGCATCGTCACCTATTTTAGCGGCATTTTATTGTTGTTTGTTCGCTGCTGTGTTGTTGGTTGGGAAGACCCCAAAAAAAAACGCAAGAGACGCGGTGGCACGCGGGGATATGATGTGGGCGCTACTAGGCAGCGCGCGTGCAGAAAATGTTTCTCGTTGCGTTGTTGCTGCTTTACCCCTTGTTATTCTACCCAAACCACAAACTCGGTGAACAAAAAAGGGTGAAAAGAAAAAAAACACACACACACACGAAGAAATTGGAATGCGAGGGCTATCTACATATTCATTCTTATGTTGGTCCGCCTTAATGGGGGGGAGGGTGGATCCCGTTGGCTGAGTGAAGGGCCATGTTTGGTAGTTCTGTTTGAATGTAGCAAATGGCGCTGACTTTTAAGGTGTTGCGGTCGCTTCGAAACAAACATTATGCTTTGAGCGGGTGTTCATCTTATGATGTGAAGTGAGAGAAAACATTTGCCCTCACAGTAATAGATGAGTTGCGTCACCTGATTTGGAATAAGGAAAACAAGGTAGCGATAGTTAGATTAAACGCAAAAGATATTTCTATCGGGACTGTCCGTTGCTCTGTGTTGTTCCAGTTCCGTTCTGTGATGTTAATCTTCAACCGCCACTCGTCCAGCGCAAATGCTTCTCTTCTGATCGCCATTAACTCCATCCCGGTTCATACCACGCGGACCGTAGCCGACTGTCTAATGGCAGGGGGAGGCAGCATAACAGTTTGTGCACCAACATTAATATGTTTTTTTCTTTTTCTTTCTTCCTTTTAGATGTCGTCATGTCAGAGCTTTGTATGGTACCACCGGCTGCTCAGTGCGAAACGGATGACCACAGAAGCAGAAGCAACAACAAGAAAAAAAACCCCAAAACCGAGTAATAATCACGATCACGATCAGTCGATTCGAACTCCGCCTCCTCCTCCTCCCTTCCAATCAGATGGGGGTAAGATCGGAGGGTAAAGGGTTGAGTGTGCGAAGATATGGGGAGGGTAATTTTCGGTGAAATCCACTACTGCTGCCCTCTCACACGCTTATCTGATGATGGCGGCAATTACAAGCACTGCAAAAAGGGCAGCACAGACGAACGAAAGCAGCACAGCTCCGTTCCATTGTAGCAGCAGCTTTACACACACAGTCTCGCACATTGGGAAGCCGTGCGTTTGGCGAAAAGAAAATGGAATATACAAATCACCACCAACACAAAGCAGTTCGCGTTATTTCGCGGCGTTTTAGTAGCGAATTGAGCGAACGAAAAAAAAAAATCACAGAAGCAGTAGGAGATTGCCTGTGGAAAGGAATTGATCGGTTTCTCTATCCTGGAGACGGTACTTTTGATGCCTTTGGACAGCTGCATGTGCAGTTGCAGTTCGTACGGCGTTGGAAGAAATAAATGGAGACGAAAATGGTGCCGTGGTGTGGCTGTGTTCGTCTCTTATGCCACGTCATACATCGTTTCCATCATTTGAACGCATTCGACCTGAACTTGACGCCAAGCCCTCTGAGCATTGTAGAATTGCGGACTGCTGGATTGATTGTTAACAGGCACAGGCTTTTGTGGAACCTGTTGGAGCTTGTTCTTTTCTTTTTACACATGTTCGCCGAAGCTCTATCATTAATGTGTTCTCTATTTGGTGGATTCTTTTTATGGTTCACCGATGGAATATATCTGCTAAAATAATTGCCATCGCAGAATTAATCGCTGAACGAAATTTGCGATCGTTGGTCAAGAGTTGTGAGATTAAACATTATAATAACAATGACATCGAAGAGCTTGTACTGGGTAACATATTATCAAATGAGATTATTTCGGGTGGTAAAACTGATTAATTTAGTTGTAAGAGAGCTGAATGTACATTAAATTTGAATTTGTGTGAAGTGTATAAGTATTTTTTATAATATAGTATTTTATATAACTGTGAGAAGAGTGCATAGATCAAATGCTAAAGTGAAGAAATGATTTTAAACCAACAACAAAAAGTGATACGTCCAGAAGTGATGCTTGTGCTTGTTTTGTGATGATTATGATGATTTTTTTTAATATATTTCTGACAGTGAAATGATGAAACTCGTTGTGTAAAAAGATAATGCTAGTGACCATCCATCCATCCTTTTTTGTAATAATAATTCTAATGTGCAGTTTTAATTCTCGCTACAGATATGAGACGTCATGGTGTGAAAATCTGATAATAGTTTAATGAAAAAGAAAAGAAAAAACACCCAAGACCAACTTCAACTCAACAGTTTTGTGAGCGACGTTTATTGTAAAAAAGCAAATATTTTCCTATAGAAATAACGAAGAAAGGTAATTAAGAAAAAGTGAGTGAGTGTACAATCGCGCGTGATTGTGTGTACAGAGTGTTGTGTATGTTGCGAGTGTAAAAAGTAATGTAAATCAAGTGAATGTAGGCAAAATTGAGCAGAGAAGAATTTGCTTCTTTTAATAGTGGTGTGTGACCCTTTCGTGTACCGATCGACGCCGTAGTGTGGTATAGCGCAGCGTGATCGTTCCGTCGATATCCGATCGACGTGCACACTCATCCTTCGGAGGCGATTCGGTGGTGGTGTGGCCCTTTTCGGTAGGGCGCACACACACACACGCACGCAAAACACGCACACAGGCGTGTACCGTCCGCGGGGTTTTTAGTTTCGTACGCGCATCGGAAGCCGCGGCAGCCCCACAGCTGCCGCTGCAAATAAAGCCGTCAAAATTGGCCGAATGGATAAGGACGGGGAGAAGAAGGGAGGTGGTGAGAAGAAGGGTGGCGGCGGGCAGGGCGGAACCGGTCTGGGAGGCGCAGCCGGTGTTAACGATCCGGCCGCGCTGCTAGATGCCGCCTCGCTATTCGGTAAGTGTGCATCGTAGTTTATATTGTAAGCGTGCAGAGATTTTCAAGTTCAAGTTGGTGAAGTTAGAGAGTTTGTTTCTCGATTTTGTACAAGTTGAATTAGATTGTGTCAAAAGTAGATCTGGAATTATTCCCAGTTTCTCAAACTCTTACTTTGTTGAAATTGGTTGTGGTCAATGCTTTTAGTGTGTCAGAAAGAGAAAAAAGATCCAAGAATTGAAAAGGATTCCAGATCTTCATTACCAAAATCTAGTTTATATTGAAAGGAATCGAGAAATCATCCAAGTATATTGAGTATTGGTTCTTGCATAAAATCGGGTGCCAAAGTTGGATGAAACCCTTCACAACTTCCTTTAATGTTCCCTTGTTAAGTTAAGACCAATTTCAAAGGTATTTCACACCTTCTTACCAACAGAGTTTATCATGTTTGCGTTACGTATCAATAATTTTAACGAGTTATTTTAGATCTTTATTGGAGTATTTAAAGCTAAATGAAGTTTTGCTTAAAGAATATTTCAATGTGATAGCTAAATAGATGTTCATGCAAGTGCTTTAATTGATGGACTCCATTTCACTCTCTTTTGCAGCATACTGGGGACGCGATCCGTCAGCCATGGCGGCAGCGGCCTCGAATCCCCTGTTCGGCTCACAGTTCGGCATGCCCGGTGGGCTCGGTGGCCTGATGCCGAACGCCGGTTCCGGTTCCGGCAGTGGTAACGATCGCTTCTCCATGTCCCACCACAACCAGAACACGATGGCCGTGGCTGCGTCCCAGGCCGCCTCGTTGGCCGGATTGCACAATAGTAAGTACTGTACCACCATTTTTTTTCATCGATGTCGTCCTCTGCGCTACGCGAAACCGATAGGTGGTAATATCGCTTAACTTTAATCTGGTTATTGATATGCTCCGTAAATCTGGTCGCGCTTTTCTTCGTAACCATTTCACATCATTAGCTGAATGCCTTTCTCCGATTAAACCTGAAAGCTTAAACCAGGCCCTTTTGTTAGGTGTGTTGTATGTGCCGCTTTAATATTGCTGAAAATGCATTGGCCAACATAATGGGTATGCAAATTAGCGCACTATCAGCGTCATCATAACCACCATCACCATCTCATCTCATCACCGATCGATCCGACCCGATTTGCTACTGGGGCAACTGCAAAACAATCGATTGCACCCGGCGGGGGACATACTTTTCGCCGCGCGCGTGTATGTGTTTGGGGCACATACAACACCGTTCAATTGGGCGTAAAATTGGGTGAAAGCCACCCGAAACTTAGCTACTTTAGTAGTGGCATTATGTGCTGCAGCAGGTTGCATTACCGCAAAATTGCCATCTGGTTTTGGTGATGGAGATCGAAAGCTGAACGATTGCGTGCATATATGATGCGCGATTGAGTACGGCTTTTCCACATTTGCCATTCACATAATAGATGCAGGCAGTGAATTAAATGGGATCCAGTTTCCGATTCTCCCTCACGTTCACTTGGGCGCATGTATCACATTAAAGTGCTGAAGAAGAAGCGATTTGGCAACGCACAGTTGAAGTGCGGATAAAAAACCGCTTTATGTATCTATATTATCTTTGGATGTATACATTTTATTGAATGTGAACATTGAGGAGGACTTGTGAAAATTCTGAATCAATTTGTACTCGTGAATGCCTTTTGATATAAGTCTTTTTTCAGTTTGTCCTACCTTTAATGTGCAAAATAAATTGAAATCCTTTTTAAACCTTTAAGCCTTTAAAGCTCAACGGCACCAAATAGTGGAATGGAATTTAAAATATTCACCTGTTGGATGGAGAGCACCATGAGCTGAGCGAACTTCATTTAAATCGGTTCGCTGGTTTGTGGTGGCTATTTATGTGGAAACGAAACAGCAACAAGCAAGCAAACAGCCACAGCAGGGAGCGAAAAGGCAAGCTGTGACCTCATTTTGATCGATCGAACAACGGGGCCCGCAGTACATTGTTGCGAAGCCAGTAGTCCCCAAGCCGTCAGAGCCAAAACATTAAATTCTATTCTATTCCTTCGAGTCTTGAGTCTTGTGAGGATTGTTTGTGTTGGGCAGAAGATATAAAAGCGAATGTGTGTTTGTGGAGCCGGGAGGCTTCACAGAATTGCAATTTTCGTCCTGATGATGGTCGATGGGTGGTGGTGGTGTTACGATAAGGGCAATAAACATATTAATAGCAATAACAATCATAATAGCCATAATCGTAAACGTCTGTCTGTGGTGAGCGATTCATTGATAGATGTGGTGTAATATTAATAGGTACATCGTTCCGACGCGTTCAGCAGCAGCAGGTGGAACAGAAGTTGGTTTTGGATAACGAAATGCATTAGAAAACATCTATCATGAGGATGATTTTGTACGATTGTCTACCATTAAACAGAAAAAACGCTTGTGTTTTAATAATTTAAATTTCTTACAAATGGTCAATTTTTATTACAGCTAAAACTAGAAAGTTTAAGGCTACAACCTACAAAGAGATGACAGAATAGTTGATATGATCAGTGTTGGGATTTGCTGCAGGTTTTATCATAAATTGACTATATTGGAGTTAATTCTTGGAGATAAGCCATAAAAAGTAATCATTCATCTCATCCATCCGGAGACTTGATGGTCTCTCTACATGGTGAGAGACTTGAGCATTAGTCAGATCTGGGATGTTACGGTTCTAGCTGCCTTTGTAAAAGAGAGTTGTAACACGCATAACATGTACATCGAGATTTTAAAAAATCTGTTAAAACCTTAAGTAGACCTTCCTCCAGGACAAAGACTTCGTGCGAGAGTACTTGGAACCACCAGGAATCGAATGATATAGCTCCTGAATGCTATATCTTTCCTTTTTCATCAGTTCCTGGTCTTTTTAGCCGACATTACTCTGGGACACCTTTGGTTTTAGGTTGTTGGTTGCATGATCTACAAAGTTGTAGGTTTGGTTATCAGACAATCGACGATGGTACTGTATTTAGTCTAGGGAGGAAAGGAACCTAACCAAATTCTCATAGACCCCATAATAATCGTTCTTCTTTAACTATTTCTGTCCGTTAGAACTGGTGAGAAGATCGACCCTATTACCATTACTGATCAACGCCAAAGTAGGAATATGGCGTTTCTCCTGTATAATTAGCCACGTATTGTTTTGCAGACAGTGAAACAAGATCACTTAATTTGCATACGTACAGTGCAACTGAACTGCACCAAACGTTTACCATCGGCAATAAGATCCGCAGAAGCTAATTAAGTTTTAAAGCCAGAGGAGCAATTGGAAGCATCGTATCGTACACAGTATTGCAGTGCATTAGCATTAGCATAATCATGCATGAGGTGCCAATGAACTATAAACAATCCGATCACCTTTCACAACCTCACTTCCTCCTTCTCACCCTCCCCTAGTGGAAGCAGTAATGGTAGAGAGATATGAAAGGTCATGGGGAAGGGTTGTTAGTGTGGAGTCCATTTTGACAAGAATGTATTGTTGTTAAATATAGTATGAAAAGCGAAAGTGACGTTTACGTTAGGGGAAAAGTAGATGGAATTCCATGAATGATTATGGCTAGGAAAGAGAGAGAATGCGCCAGGAATGCTTTGGAGGAAACATACAGGAAGAAGCAGAAGAAAAAAAACAGAAATGTTTATGTTCGTATGTGCGTGTGTGGGAGGAATCTGTGTTTGTTTGCTTTGGTGTGCAAATTTGGTGCAGCTCTCGCAACATTAGCATTGGCAGTAAAACGAGACACACGATATGTGTATATAACTGCTTTAATGTGGAGGTCAAGTTCAAGGTAACTTAAAGCGTTGTGTTGGTAGTTGTTAGAAGGAATTTCGTATGTGTGCACGGTGGCGGCGAAGTCGGCGAATCTGTCCTGTATGTGTGTGTGTGTGTGTGTGTGCGTGAGTGTGGTATGCTTTAATGTGTATGGAAATATGACGGATACGATTAAACCGCTACAAATATGTGTTATTACATCATTTGCACACGTGTACTTACGTTCACTGAAATCAGTGGAAATCAATTAAACTGACAGCTCATTATCGAATTCCATGGAAACGCAACACTGTTCCCGTGTTGGTAGCATAGCATCCCTGGTTCGATCGAAGCAAGCTGCTGCAGCCTTTCTAGCATCACAGGAGCGCCCTCTTGAGGATTTTCCGTAACGCGACACAAAAGGTAGCAAAGGTTTTTGGGGTTCGATTTTTTTTTCTCCCGCTGGTTCCTTCCACCATCATATGCGCGCACCGCACTCGGTGGTGAAACGAAGCACCGAAACGTTATAATCGAAGGGGAGGTTGAAAGAACAAAGAATCGACCCGATTAGAGGCTTTTTCTGGCGATGGTGCGTTGGCAGAGGCAGAAGAGATGTGATGCTTCATACGGAATGAAGCACCCGGTTGGGTGTTACGAGAGAGGGCTTGCGGTGTGATTGTCATGTTCCCCAGTTGACCCCCGTGTGCGTTTCCCCTCTTCAACATTGTCCATACACCAGCTGTGGAATTGGAATGGGTGCCGACGGCAAGGGCTTACGTGTGTGCGTGTGTTTGTGTATGCGCGCGAGTGAGCGAGAAGTTTTGGCAAGCGCATAGAGCGGGACGGGAAGCGATGGACGACCGATCCGCCGCGCTTGTGTCTGGTCAGGTTTTATGCGAGACCGTGAAATAAAACGCTGGATGAGAAGAGTCGCGTGCGCGCCTGCCTGCTGCTGCACGTGTGTGAGTTTAGAAGCGCTGAGCGAGAAAGAGAACGACGCGGGATACATTCGGAGTTGACACACACACTATGACATTGTTCGAAATTTTCTCCGACACTGCTCTCTTTCTTGCTCTGGTGCGAAATGCACGCGCGTGCTGCGATGTGTTGCTCTCGCTCGTAGTGGGGCTACACCAGGTGCATGAGACAGCGGTTGCATGAGTGTGGGTTTTATTTTGGGACGCATGGCGTGCTCACCAATACTCACACACACTTGCTTTGGCACGGCATGTCGGTGGATTGTTGTTATTTTTCTTTCAGTCGCCGCATACTCTCTAGCCTCTTGGACGCTTTTCTCGCTCTCTCTCTCTTTCTCTCTCTCTCTCATGCTCTCTACGACACGAGACTTCTCCGCGTGCGTAAAATTTCGATTGATGCTGTGTTTGCGTTAGTGTTGGTGAAAGGATGCACTGTTCGGTATTGTTGTTGTTTTCTGTTGCTAATGAAATTATGCTGATTGTTGGCGCTCGGTGCGTTGCATTCGGAATGATAACGTAAATTGTTCGTTGTTTGTTTGGTGTTTTTTTGTCGTCCCGCCGTTATGTTTGTACCGATCGGAAACTAATTTAATTGTTTTGCCTTTCATTCACAGGTTGGTGGTCGATGGCACAGCTGGCGGCACAGGATTACTTCGCCCGGCTGCAAGCTTCCGGCATGTCGCAGCTGCCCTTCTCACATGATCTGGCCGGAGCATTCCCGAGTGGGCTCGGGCTGGGCGCAATGAGTGCAGCCGCCGCAGCCGCCATTGCGGGTTCGGGTGGTAACGCATCGGCTGGCGGTGCAGGAGGTGGAGTTGGTGGTGGTGGCACCGGGGGTAGCGGGTCTGGCGGAGGCTCGGGCAAGGGCGGTTCGGGCGGTGGTAAAGGCAAAAAGCGTGATCGCAGCAGTAACAGCAACAGCAGCAACGCCAGTTCCGGCGGTGGAGCGGGCGGCTCGTCTGGTGGCATGGGTGGCGGTTTAGGTGCCGGAGGAATGGGTGGCGGAGTGGGAGGCAATAACAGCTCCTCGTACAAGGTACGTTGTGTTAACAGGGATTTAAGTAGTGTATAAAGCTTTAAAGGATAATCTTTCGTTTAAGACAGGTTTTAAACTGAAATACTTAGAATTGTTGTTAATTAGGATGTTTTGGTCGAAAGGTGATCACATGCCACGATGAAAACTCGAATTCAACTCCAAGAAAACTTCTTAACCGGTATCACATCGTTATCTACTATGAAGATTCTGTGCTCCAGACTTAGTTCCATGACTCACGAACTCCAGTATTACCTGTTTAATTCTCTAAATCCGTAGTCGACCTCGTTACTCTCGAATACTCTGATTACCCCGAACTATCCGAGAAGCTCTGGTAGAAGATATCAGTTTTCCAGAGATATTTAAATTTGTTAAATACGATAGTGCTGTTGTTGGATTTATCTTACGCCATCAGAATAAGGATTTTTTTCCGCACACTACAGTAAAACAGCATTCCGCAAGCGAAGATAATTGAATATCCTAGCCATATTTGTTATAGTGTTCCCGAATGTCGAGGAAACGCAAATTAATTAGTTTAATTTCTCTGTAGTTGGAGTAGATTGTGTTTGTTTTGGAATCCATTCAAACAATAAGCACTCACATGGTGCTGAAAGAATGTCATATGCTTTCAATATAATTAACAACAGTTTGCACAGGCTCTGGTAGATTAAAAATGCTTTTCTTATCTGTTTGGTTTTTTTTGCTGGCAAATGAATTTTCATCATTTTATCCCCTTAGTTACAATAGTAAAGAAGAAAAGAAACAACCAACCGGGCGAGAAGCGTTATGTTGTTATTCATTTTTAACATCCAACTTGATTGGATGTTACTTCGTGGAACTCGTCCTTCATCCTCATCAGGATGAAAAGGGGGCGAAATTGTTAGCATTCTCCTACCACCCCCACATTTCATCGTTTCGCATTCATATTAAAGGACAAATTTGTTCGACCTGAAGTTGGAAAGGGGGAGGGAGGGAGGGAGGGAAAAACTGCATTTTTATTATGCATTTGGTTTACTCGCCCTTGTTTTTTTGTGTGTTCTGTTTTAGCGTGAGCAAAATTTATCACACATGCAACCGACGAAATTGCAGACCGGGAATGGTAGAATTGGAGTGGAAATAGAAATAATACGAACATCAAATGCATTTGTACGGAAATGCTGGTTGTGTGCGGTGGTGCAAGCCGTTCTAGTAATCAGCAGCAGCACTTGTAGTTTGCAGAATTGCTTGCATGGTTGTTCCCTCTATTCATAAAACTGCATCTCTCTAGTTTGGTTCGGTGGTGCCTGAGGGATTCAAAAAAATCATAGAGAAGAAAGGAAAACCACATCCCCACGATGTGTGTGTGTGCTTTTTATAACAAAAAACCGTTCTCAGTTTTATGCGCACGAGAAAAAGCACGAAAATTAATTTACGAAAAATGTCCACCATACACACACAAACTCACCGATGACGGCGTACGGTGACGTTTTTCCTTTTCCTTCTCCTATCGGTTCATCATACAATTGGTTTCTCTCTCCTCACTGTGTTGTACCTATTTTTTTTTGTTGGTTTTTGGTAACGATTTTTTTGGGGAAGTTGTTGTAAGTTTTGTTTTATTCTCAGTGGATAAGATTTGCTTTTTCCAAACCATCCCATATCCTGGTGCTGCTGCACACAAATTGCATGATTCGGTCCGTTGCTCCTCGGTCAGGGGATGTGTGTTTTTCGTATGTATTTCATGGGTGGATTTGTGCGGGATAAGTGGAAGCGCGCGGTTTGGTACACGTGGCCACATGCCACATGAAATGCGCGCAATTCCAAACCAACCAACCACACACACACAGGAAAACCCCCCTATTGTAGTGTTATGGGTGTTTTAGCGGAAAGGGATGAATGTGTAAAGGGCACATGTAAATTTAATTAGTGCTCGTTGTTGATGGGAAGGAAAGGTTATTTCACCTTTTATTTTATTTTGCACATTTTTTATGTGGGGTTTTTTTTGTATAGTTTTCACTGTCGATGGATAATTGCATCGTTGTTTTAAGTATAATTGTTCTATATCAAGCGAGGTATTAATTTTTTAAATTTTCCATAAAAGTTACATAAAACTGTTTGAAACTTTCCAAACAAGTTACTAATTTGCGTCTTTTTTACAAATTCTCTTTTAGAACTCACCATCCCCATCCGCATCACAAGCTGCCGCTGCCGCTGCTTACAAACAGTCACTCTACAGTCAAGCGACCCTGCACAAGGAGCTAATGGCCATTACGGCAGCAGCAGCAGCTGCCCAAAACCAACAGCATTCCGGTGGCGGAGGCTCGAACAGTCAGCAGTCCCAGCAGCAGCAGCAACAGCAGCAGCAGCAGCAACAACAGCAACTGCAGCAGCAACAACTTCAACAGCACCAGCAGCATCAACTCGCCAGCCTCGGTATGTTGGCCGGGCTTGGTGCAGGTAGCAGTAGTGGTAGCTCCAGCTCCAAGCAAAAATCATCCTCCAGTGGGTCGTCTGGTGGTGGCGGTGGAGGTAGCGGTGGCGGCGGTTCGTCCTCGTTAGCATCCTCGTCGCCGCACGGTGCGAGCCGGCTGATTGGGAACGATTCGATATCGATCACGCGCGGTTCCAGTTCGCCCTCGATGAGTTCTAGCAAACAGCAGCCAACGCCCAGCGTTACCATCAGTGCCAGCCACGGGAATCCCGGTGCCTCGTCGTCGTCCTCCTCCTCCTCGAACGCACAGCAAAACCATCTACAGAATCTGTCGTCCTCGTCGTCCCGCTCGTCGAAGGACGTCGGTGGGAAGGGTGGTGGGAGCAGTAGCAACGCGAACAACAGCGGTGGACCTAGTGCGGCCGATTTGGGTGAGAGTTTTCTTGCTGCTACCATGCTGGCTAAAGAGCGCCTAGTAGTGTCAAACGGCGAAAGCGCACGGGATAAACTAACGCAAGGTTTTGCTTGCTCTTTCCCATCGTAGGTCTGAGCGCGTCCATGAACGCCCTGAGCACACTGTCGCAGTTTAACAATCTCGACCTGACGACGCAGCAGAACATGACGGCAACGATGAATGCACTGGCAGCGAGCCAGGCCAAAGCGAAGGACTACATCTCCTCCGGGATATTGAAGTGAGTTTATGGGGACGGGGATGGATGGGATGGGTCGATCGGATGGAAGGGTAGGTTGGTTTGGATGGTGGCTTTTTCCAATACGCCAAACACAAGCGCATCTAAACATACGGGTGTACACGCATGGGGTAATGGATGGGTTACCACCGTGCATCGATAGGATCCTTTTGGTTCCGTGTCCTTGTTTGGGGAAGACCAGTACGATACATCCCAAATGAACGGATGGTGGCCCTTCCATATCGGTGAGGTGGATATATTTGCCTGCGTAGCATCGAACGCTTCGTTATATTGGGGTTTTGAATATTGATAGAGAAAGGAACCAAAACCAAAAAAAAATGCTCGGCGAAGAAGAGCTTTTCCCCATTCGTTTTGTAACAAATGCGTTTTATAACTAATCAAGAGATACGCAAATTTTGGAAAGTGACAACCGAGGGCGGTTTTTTTTTCTTCATCACGATGTAGAATAGGGAAAAGCGTTCGGGATTGTGGTGCTCATCTCGTATGCACGGTGACGAGCGAGTGATGATGCTTTGTTCTGAATATTCCAGCTAAATCACACCACGGACTAGTACCGGTCGGGTCGTGTCGTGTCGGGCGATGTTTCGAACATTTCCCCCACTTGGGGAGCGAAATGAGGAACGACACACGCACAAACACATACACACACACATACAGAAGGGAAAAGATCCTATTATAACGCTGGAAAAACTGCTTCTGCAAAGCTTTTCACGGTTTCGTTTCTAACAAAAACTCAAAAAAGAAGGTTTTTTTCTTTTTAGAATGAAAGCAGAAATGGGTATATATACGACGAAGGCAACGAAGAATTGGGAAGAATCTAGTTTCTTTTCCTGGGTGAGCCTGTGTGTGATTTTTTTTTGTTTTGTTCGGTCTGTTCTCTCCTTCTCTGCTTTCCTTTTGTAAATGTGTATCCATCCGCCTGTGATCTTGGTGCTTTGTGAAAACTCCGGATGGAAGAAAGGAACCGAAACACGCTACACGGTGCCAAATGTGTGCTGTGTGTATGTTTGGGGGTGAGTTTTGGGTAGATATGCTAGAGCCTCGGTAAATCACCAGCTCCCCTTCTCGGCACGTATCGTCCCATCCATGGTGTGTTTCAGTGTTCGGAGTTTGCTGCCTAGATGGTGTGCTGTAGATTCGCCACCAGCAGCAGCAGCAGCAGTAGCAGCAAGAGCTGAGTCGATGAAGAACTACTACCTACACCCAACACCACCCAAAAGCCCACGTGCGGATGGCGAAGGATATAGGAAATGTAAACGAATAAATTATTCCGTCCCTTACCCATGGACAAAACACGAGGGCATGAGACGATGGGCACTGATGGTGAATTGGTAAACCCCGGAGTTGGTGGTACCATCGTTTCGGAAAATTTGGAACATGAGGAGTGTAATGGTCGCTGGAGGGAGGGTAAGAGGTGTACGCGGTCGACTGGTGGGCGAATTTTCATTCGTACGGATGAAGCTGGGCTTAGGGACAGAATGAACGGAACGGACAACATAGTGGCGCTGTGCTGTGTTGGTAAAATTTGTTAGAGCCGAGCGTGCATCATCGTCAGCCTCAGCCGCTTTCTCTCTACAGGGAAGGGATGGTGTGTGTGTGTGTTTTTTTTTTGTTTTGTGTGTTTGTTGCTGGCTGTGTATTTGCCTCCTGTACCTATTTGCCGCGTTCCACTTGCCGATGATTTTCCTCGCCATCATCATCGTCATCATCGACGCGCAAGGGCGGGCAACAGCAGCAGCAGCAGCAGCATGATGCTACAAATGAGGGGTTCCGTTCCTGTGCTAGTTTCCCCCTACCAAATGGTCGTTTACCATTGCCGGTCCCAATCGAGAATTTCACATCAGGGAAAACTGCCGCACACTAGTGCGGTGCGCGCGGGTTCGGTAGCTTCTTCCCACCATTCTTACCATTTGCGTACGGTTGCTCTATTGCTTTTCGCGCATGTGTCCCCTGCCTGCCGAGAACTTGCTTGTGCCCGTTGTGCACAAAAACAACAAAAAATCGCTCCTCCTCCCAACCCCACGCTGGGAAAAATTATACGGAACGGAACCTTTTTCTCACCAACGTAGCACCATCCTACGGCAGCAGCATCCACAGTGCGCCATATGCGGAAGGATTCGCCCGTTTCCGTTTTGCCATTCCGACGTTCGATCCTGTGTTATAAAGCTCTTTCTCTCTCTCGGCCGGTCGGTCGGTCGGTCGGTCTATGCATTCGGTCTAGTTCTTCTAGCAACAGAATGCGGTTATCTTCGTCCTCTAGCAGGGAATGGTAGCCTCAGCGTACGACCAAACCCATCGCGTTGCGTTGGAAATGCATTCCATTGCGTTGCAGTTTTGTGCTTTTGGACGAGAATAAGTCCACCTACCGAACACCACGCGGTTTACTCATTCCCAGTTCCTCGGCCTTCATGCTGCTGCTAATGAATGTGAACTTTCAGTAAAGGGTCCTTCGAACCACCAACGGGTAGTCCTTTATGGATTTGTGAGGAAGAAGAGCATAGCTGCATTAAATGGCGAGACAAATAAAACTCGGGTCGGGCTTGGTTGCAAAATTCTTCTTCATCGCATCGGTACGGAGAGATGCTCAGTTCGCGGGCATAAGCGTGAGTTCCGGTTTTTTTTCCTCCCAAACCATTACATCACCTCCGTAGTGTGAGGGAGGTTGTCGCGTTCTATTGCAGGTTTTACCATGCGATCGTGGAATGCGTTGAAAAGTTTTATTTTCCTTCTTCTAGCGCTGCTCGCTAGTAGAATTGATTCTAAACGACATTCAGGCAGTTGCAGTGGCAATTTTGCAGCAGTCTATAATCTATCGCTGGCAGGTTGGGCCTTTTGCACAGGCTTTGCCACGTTTTAGCGGCAGATATTTCATTCTGCTCGGAATGAAGGTTTTTTTTTGGAAACCTTTTTAGGTTTGTATGGGGCTACGAAACACGGCTCAGGATTCTGGTAAAATGTGAAACAAAGGAGTTTCTAACTAAATGGACCGCAATGGGAAATCGATATTACAGCATTGGACATCTTGGTTGATAGCATTATATCAAATCGTTGTTAGTATTGTTCGTTGACGGAGTGCATAGCAAAGTTGACTAATTAATGGCGATAAACAGATAAGTAAAATAATGGAAAACTTGTTCACAGTTTATTTGTTTGTGTAAGTTGGGAAGCTCATAGATATTTATGTTAGCTTCAAAGATTGAATTGAAGTCGAAGCATTTGAAAATTTATTTATTTGTTATTTTATGTTTCTTACCTTCAGAAAGTTTATAAGTTATAAAATCAATTTAATTACTTATATTAAAATTCATTTTAATCCATTTATATTCTTTTATCCCGGATATCCCCGTCGACAGTGTTTTCTGATGTGTCTGATATTAATCTTTCGTTTTGTTTATTTTTTTTGCCTCACTCTGTTCGCTCCCGAACGCGCATTATCCGTGGATAAATCAGTGATCCTTCCTCGTTGCTTGGCGTACGACTGCCACCAGACACGGAGATCATCAAGTACACCTCTTCCATCGTGGGGCCCAAAGTACCGGGCGCGACCGGCCGTGGACGTAAGAAAACCATTTCGTTAGAAGACAATTCCATTTTTGCTCAAATGCATGGTTTAAGTGCAGCCAAGCGCCAGCGACTGGAACAGAACGAGTATGGAAGCGGCACGAGCGGCAGTGGAGGGTCGCATCTCGGGACGGGCGGTACCGGTGGTGGTGGATCCGGACTGCTTCCACCCGGCCTTTCACACCATCATCATCAGCTCGGGAGCAATGGTGGCATCGGTGGGCTAGGGCCAGGAGCAACCGGTACGGGTGGTGGATCGAACGATCGCATCGAGGTCATCAAACTGCCACCGACGATCACATCGAACGGGGTGTACAGTGCCGGAAAGGGCGCGGGTAAGTATTGAAAGCCGCGGACCATGCATAAGCTCCTTTGAAAGTTGTCTCACATTGTCTTAACACATAGTTTTTGCTTGAAGATAAGGTGATAATGTTCTTGTGGTGTGCATGTTTCCATTCCCTTGCAGGCAAGGATACTATGGCTGATCATATGAACGAATGGTCGGGACTTAATCTCAGTGCGAAAGGATCGGGTGGATCATCCTCGGCAGCAGCCACGATCGTGTCCTCCCTGACAGTGGCAGGTGGCATGAATAGCAGCGGTAGCAACAATCAATCGTCTGGCATGCTTGAGCAAGACGACGCACCGTTAAATTTGTCCATGAAACCGTCGAAATCGTCCAACGAAGGTATGCGGAGCGATTCAACTCATTCTGCGTCATCGTCATCACCCGCAATGTCCGGTGCCAGTGGTAATAGTTTGCAAAGCTTAAGCACAATCACAGCGGCACTCGGTGGAGGCACCGGTAATGCGAACGATTCTGCCCGATGTAAGTATACGAATGCCTTTGGTATGAATTGGGGAGGCACTTTCAAATTGAAACATAGAAATGTTATAGGGAAATTGTAGGAAACAGATTATTGTTTAATTTATAAACAAAACCAGAGAAAAGGGAGCGATATATAGCGATCATCAATGTGCAAGAAACATAAACAATCCCTCATGAATGTCTTCTACTGTCCAATAATTGTAAGGTGTTTCAGTTTAAAATATCGCCCAGGGACAAATAGTTTCTCTTCAGTTACTTTTGACCGCTTTCTTGCATTGTCTCACTAGTACTTAACTTTCTCCGTTCCTTTTGTATCCTTTGTGACTCTATTTTTTTTCCATTTTCTTCTCTCTTTGAATATATTGTCTCGTTCTTGGAACTTGAAACAAACCATACAAACAATGTGCGTAATTTCGAAACAAAAATTTCGAACAAATTTGAACACACTGTACACAGCGCGTCGAAAGTCTGATAATAAAAACCGGCGAAATGCGGCGGCTGCAGCTGCGGCGGCGGCGGCCGCTGCTGCTGCTGCACTCGGTGCCGGTTCCCTCGGCCTGGACGGGAGTGTCAACATGAGCCTGGCGTCGGCTGCAGCCGCGTACGCGGCAGCATCGCCTGTCTCGACCAGTACGGGCTTTTGCACCGGTACGAACAGCACCAGCACGCTAAACTCCCTGCTGATGGCATCGGTTGGGACCGGCTCCGGTACCAATACCATCACTACCACCTCCAACACAACTACCAGCGGCGGCAGCAGTAGCGGCGGGGGCGGCAGTAGCATCGTCGGCAGTGCTTCGTCTACGGCCACGGCTGCTGCTGCCAATGCCGCCAACCATCAGCTGATGGCGGCCCAGCTTGGCTTCAACAGTTCGCTGTCCGAGCTTTTGAAAATCTCCAATTACGAGGAGTACGATTACGCATCGCTCGGTGGATGTTAGTATTTTTACACAATTTCATTTCCCTTCGTCTATTTTCCCGTGCGCCGTGTCCGAATTAAACAAAAAACAACAACTTTTCCCACGCATCCACACTTCGCATCCTTCGCTGCTTTAGTAATGTAAAACAAACTGAAAATATTTCCACACGCCTTTGTGTAGAGTTTGTGGAAGTGTTGGAAGAGAAAATGACTGATGAGCAAAATTAAACAACAGTTGTCACAGACACACAGGACACACGAACAGCTGATTTATTGGCTGGCTTTTGGTGCTTGCAATAGGATAGGGATGCAAAAGGGAAGGCATGTTTGTAGAGAAACGAAACATAAACCTAACAATCGAAAAAGAGAATAATGCATGTGCATCATCATACGCGATGTTTTTTCCAAACATGTGTGTGAGTGTATGCAGGTAGATCATATCATGTTGGTTATCCCGAAGCTTCTTGCGTTAATATTCACACTGTCTGGCACGACATCTAGTTGAATGCTTAAGCCGGAAACATTCCGACTGGTATACATGTACATGAAATAACAATATCTCACGCGCTTGCACAATTGATCGCTTTCTTAGAAATAGAACAAATGTGTTGTAACGATCGCTGTAGACACGGACACTAATCGCTATTTTGTTTTTCCGCTCTATAACTGGCGCAGCTCAATTCAAGGAAGGTCGTCCACGCAATCTGGGCCGTGGTGTATCTAAACCGAAGAAAAATACCGTAGCCTCGCTGCTGGCGCAAAGTCGGGCGGTTGGATCTAAACCACTGACAGCACAGCAGCTGTTAACGCAGGACGCAGAGATTGTAAGTAGACACCGTGTCACCCATTCGTTCTGTTGATAGAATGTGTTTCTAATTATTCTTTTTTTTTTCTTATTTGTTATTAGGAAAAACTACGGCAAGCCATGCTGGAAGCAAGTCGGAATCAATCGATGGATAATAGCACCTCCAACACCAACACCGACACCGAAAGCATCTCCGAGAGCGGCATGTCCGAGTCGGAGGGCGAGGAGCATATTAACTTGAAGGAACTTCGCGTACCGTTGGAGAAGGGTTGGCGGCGAGAAACGGTGATCCGCGGGCTTACCAAAAATGGGCACATTAAGGGAGACGTGTATTACTACCCACCGCAGAGCGTGAACAAGATGAAGGGCATGAATCAAATTCAGCTGGTACGTTTGCCACAAGGTCTAATGCATGATCTTCCGCTGTTTGCCGGTGATTGTAATTATACATTCATTTTCATTTCCCGTTTTGCAGTATTTAGATCAATTTAAGCCGAAGGATCTGAATCGTGATAATTTTAGCTTCTCGGCGAAGGCCGTCGTTGGCACGTTCCTTCAACCAGCTCCACCGCCGTACGCAACCGACGGTGAGTTCATCAAGATGACCGACGTTGAGGTAAGCCGGCGGCTGGAGGAACTGAAAATGTTCACCCGGCACGCCGGGCTAGGCGTGGAGCAGAGGATCGAAATCGCAAAGCAGCAACAGGCGCTACGGGACGCTAAGAAGCTGGCGAAGGAAGAAATGAACAAAAACAAGGAAAAGGTAGTGAATGAAATGGTTGTAAATAGTGACAAGGATTTGGATGAAATATTTGTTTTTCTTCTGTCCGTCCCTACAGGCTCGGCAGGCAAAGGAAGCAGAACGCAACGAACGTTTGGAGCAGCAGCGTAAAGAGCGCGAACTGAAAAACCAACAGGCACTAGAGGTAATGATATAGCATGTTGTGGTTCGGAATGAAAATTCTAATCATTTTCCTATCCTCATATGACTTATTTTCAGGCCAAGAAGAAGCGAGAGGAGGAACTGGCCCGACAAAAAGCCGAAGAAGCGGCACGAAAGGCACAGGTGTGTATGAATTTTCTGTAGAATAAGTCCATAGGGAAGGCACAACTAACAAGACCGGTGACGATATGAGCAATGAACGATATAATTTTTGAGGCCGCATACTTTAGAGAAAACGTATTTTAATGTTTGGTTTTTCGTTTTATTTTTTACACATCTGTATGGGGCTGTCCACATGTCCACTCGAATCTTATTGGTTTCGAATTGGTTAACAATTGGATATGAATGTATGATTACGAAACGGCACGGAATCGTCCTTTCGATGATACGGCAGGAAAAAGAACAGAAACGACAGCAGGCATTGCTGCAAAAGGAACAGGTACAGAGACCCCAGCCACCCCTAGCATCTCAAGTGTCTTATATCACCTTCTAACCGTTGTCGAAATTGTGTCTCACCCTGTTGCGAGTGCGTGTGTCTGTTTGTGTGTGTGTTTGCTTTGTTGTCCTAGTCCAACTAGCAATAGAACTGATCGAGATCCAAAAGCATACGATAAAGATAAATAGAATCCCAGTTATCGAATTAGCTGTTTTCCTTTTTATCTTCGCCAGAAATTGTTCCTTGTTTCTTCCGTATGTTCGTATGTGTCCACTGTTTCTTCCTTGTTCATTGTATCATTGTGTGATTAAAAAACAGCTCCCTCGTGTACAAGATGAGTGTTAATGTGTTAACATTCTACCATTGCTTATTTTTTTATGTGTGATTTGTTTATATTGGTTGATTTTAATCAAATTCCGTTGTCTCCCGCGTTCAACTAGTTTTCTAGTAGTTGATAGAAATTTGAAAAGAAGCTTAGAAATGTGTAAATAAGGGTGCACGTTAAACTGAACAATCAGTAGACATATGTTTCCCTGCTTATAATTTCCACGCTCTTTTTTATTTTAGTAAAATGTTTTGTGTTTTCTGTACATTCGATCGTCGAAAATAGAATAGCCGAAGGGTTGTGATGAAAGGTACCAATCGTAACGTTTGTTCGTATAATTTCAGGAACTTGCCAAGCAGAAGGAGTTGATGTATGCAATGGAAATGGTACGATATTAAGAGTTAATGCCTAGAGCATGCCAGCATGCCTGGAGCTGGCAATAATTGATTTATAATAATTTTGATTTCGTTATAGGAACGAGAAAGACGAAGGCAACACATGGCTCTGATAAAACAATTGGAACTGCGTCGCAAGTTTGAAGAGAAGGAAAAGAAGAAACACCAGGTAATGGGAGTTGATGAATAAGATGCATTGATGGTTTTACTAACTTAGTCACGTTTTCTTCCTTTAAATTTATAGGTAATTTTGGATAAGCTGATCCAGCGCGAAAAGAAACTTGTGATGAGGAAACGGGACACGAACATTCTAGCCGAATTGAGGTATGTAAAACGATTCGGTTAATCCGATTGGGGTGTTTTCGATTCGAAAACGCATTACTTGAAACATTTTTACATTTCGATTTTTTGTCTTTGTATACTTGTAGAAAACCTCAAGAGGATTCGGAGATAGTGGATCAAACGGTATTACCTGCCTTTTCACGAATTCCTGGACTAAAGTTGACTGGTACGGGGTACGCCGATCTGCTGATGGTGTATGAATTTTTGCACAACTTTGGCGAAACGCTTGGTTTTGGTAAGTAGGACATTTGTTACCTTTGGTTCCACCGTACGGGAAGATGTTTACAAGTTGTCTGTACTGATTTTATTCTCTTTCCTTGTAGATATGGAATCACTGCCAAACTTGCAATCGTTGCATCTTGCACTTACATCGGAGAATGCGATCGATGCCGAAGAGGAGCTGCTGTCCGTAATGA
This sequence comes from Anopheles rivulorum, assembly GCA_018908115.1. Classification (NCBI taxonomy): domain Eukaryota; kingdom Metazoa; phylum Arthropoda; class Insecta; order Diptera; family Culicidae; genus Anopheles; species Anopheles rivulorum. The sequence continues at coordinate 17,686,741 of STHB01000003.1, read as the reverse complement.
CACATCTGCTCGTGTGTGCAATAGAAGATCCGGGCATACCCAATCCGGGCCGTCATACGACTCTCCTCGGGCAAACACTACGCCAGGCCGACATCACGCACACGAACGTGTCGGAAATTTTGCGCATCTATCTGTATGCAGTTGCTACTGGAGAGGTGAAACTGCAGTCCGGTATCAACCTTGAGCGTGACCGTGACGCACCGTCCAAGCATCATCTAGTCAATGACGAGGATTTCAAGATGTGTAGCACGAAAAACTCGCAGTTTTATGAACTACTTGCAGAAAATGCGCGCTACAAGCTGTCCGAGCTGCTGAAGGACAAACCATTCGTAGCGCTCAATCCGACTACGAAGACGGAAATTCTCGCCATGCTGTGTAACGATCTGCTCATGAACAAGGCAGTGTGTAAGCAGATCGATAGCAGTCTGGAGTCCCAAGCGCAACTCAAGAAAGAACGGTACCTGTTGGACAACAAAATCCGAAAGTACAAGATGCTGGTAGCGCGTAAGCAACGGCTTGAACAGTACGAAAAGGCACAACAAGCGGCACTTGAGAAATCTCTTTCAATGAAAGCGGCTGAAGAGGCGAAACGTGCGGAAGAGGCAGCCGCAATGGCAGCAGCTGCAGCAGCGGCAGCAGCATCGGTCGAGGTGATCACAATTTCAGAAGATGGCTGCGATACAACGGAGACTGAGACAAAGCACCCCGGAACCGATGGTGCGTCAGTGGATGGGGATGTATGTGAAGTAGTTGAGAATGGTACAACAAAGGAAGCGGTTCCATGTTCAGATGGGGAAGGATTGAATTCCGTTCCACCGTCGGACGGTGGATGCAAACCGGGAGAGCTGGAGGAAGGTGAAATTGTAAACAAGAAAGATTTCGGTGCGGAAGGACATAAGACTGACGATGAGGATGACGACGATGACAACGATGTTGTGGAAATCGTACCCATGCCCGTGACTTGTACAGTAACAGAGGATTCCTGTCCAAACACTATTCCACCGTCGTCCACCGATGGGGATGAAGATGGAAGTGAACAGACTAAGCCAGAAACCGCCGATATAACAGAATCGGGAGAACAAATGGATACGTCAACGGTGGAACCGACTCAAGTGCCAAGTTCACACGACCAGAATCACTCAGAAGATATGAATGGTATTGAAACTCCGGCACCCGTTGGTGACGGGTGCACAAACCGTATCGAAGGGAACGGTACTAGTGTTCGAATGCCAGAAAATAACAATGTACATCAAGCTGTAGCGATGACAGACGAACATCACGCTCCGCCAGTCACACCTCCACCTCCACCGCCACCGCCACCATCGCATCCAGTTGTGCATCCTGTTTTGCAGCACAACAAGGCGATGATGCAGCTCGAACCGGGAGAAATACCTCCACCCGGTATGGACATATCGGCACTAGGCACGTGTCACACTGCTGGCACCGAAATACCGACAATATCTGTTTCTTCAACGCCGGAAGATAGTCCTGTAAAAGTAGGCGATGTTGGAGTTGATACTCCCAACGGTGGTGTATTTAACATGCCTGGAAAACCTGTAGGGATAGCATCCGAAATGACGAACGGTGATCAGCAGCAGCAGCCGTCGCAACAACCTCCGCAAGTGCATCAGAGTCAAACGAACAATTCAGCAACGGAATTGGATTTACTGTCTAAGTCGATCATCAATGATCATGCCACCTGCGGTGATCGTTCGGACGAGGACAACAGTGATCTGGAGAGCGAAGGTACGCAGCTAGAAGAGGACGAAGATGCGCATTTGACGGCAGAAGAGGCCCAGCGGAAATATGACAAGATTCTGGAGACGTCCTTCCAAAACAAGCAACAGCTGGAGAACGCTCTGAATCAGCTAAGGGTGAAATGCTTTGGGCAGGATCGGTATTGGCGTCGCTACTGGAATCTGGGTAAATGTGGTGGCATTTACGTGGAAGCAATGGAATCTACCCAACCCGAGATGTATCGATATGAAAATGCACTTGAGGAGGTACAGAGCCGGCCGGATTACGTGCCGAAGTATGCACCCGTTATCAAGCCGGAAAGTGTCGTGAAACCGGATCCAGCAGCGGATATAAATTGCAAAAAAGAGGAAGGCGAAGTTGATGTGATTAAAGCAGAGGGGGTCGCACAGGACATGAAACAAGAGCTAGAACCTGCAGTGGCGGATCGAAAGCGCAAGAGATGTTCGTCGGTATCGCTGAAAAAGATGAAGAAAAAGAAAAAGAAACAACGGACAACTTCCGAAGGAGGTGGATCGTTTGGCCATGGTGGTGGTGCTGCTGCGGGTGGCTTTAACGATGGTGCCGATGACGAGGACGACGGTGATGATGAAGATGAGGGTGGTGCAGAGGACGAGGACGATTGTTCGCGGACAAGCTTTGACAATGGGCCAGCGTTGGAAGATGGACGCACTGCAGATTCGCAGTCGGATGATTGTAAAATTATCGATGAACCGGAAGTGGTATTGAAGGAAGATGCTACCGGTGGTAACATGCCGTCCGCTGTCCGCGAAGGAGATGATCATATCATAAACGCGAGCGAACGAAATAATGGTTCAAATGGCAATGCAGAATCTATGCCTGAAGAAGGGATCGATCAGCATTTGAGAAAGAATGAGCAGAACGAACATGAGCCTCAACATCAGGAAAATCATAAACCGGTCGAAGAAGGTCATGCGCTAGAAGCTTCGAGTCATATCGCGGGTGCCGTAGCACCAGCTAAGAAATCCGACGATCAACTTATGGACATTGAAGACTCAATACCGACGGCAATCCTTGTACAGAAGGGTAATGATCACGATGAAACGAAAACGGTCGAAGTGAACAATCAGATTGGTGGCGTAAATGTGTCACCACATCAGGCGTCATCGGCCTCAGCTGGACCTACGGCCACGCATGAAGACGACGATGATTTGACGATGGTGCAAGATGAAACGCCTACGATCACGATCCCCGATGATGACACGGAGAGTGGCGATCGTATGACGGCGGCACACGAAGCTGTTGAACATGGTGACAGGACAGAGCACGATAAAGGATCAACGATGATCGATAGCATGAACTGTGATATGAAGCCAAAATTGATGGAAAATGGAGTGGAGCTACGTGATCCGGGCGAGCTGGTCGAATGTCAGCTGCAGGAGGTGGACGACGACGAGGAGATAATTACCGGTGGTCGTGGAAATAGCGCCCGAAATGGGGACAGTGTGAGTGATTGCAAACCAACGATGGCGCTGGGCGATAATGGTGGAGTTGATCGTAAGCCGCGGACGACGACAACCACCTCAGTTATCTCGTACGGCAGCGACGTTGAGATGATCGAGATAAAGGAGGAGGAAAGCAGTTGTGTTTCGCGTCCTCCGTTAACGCCTGGCAGCTACCTTTATCTGCGCAATACGGACACCAAGCAGGAGAAGGAGTTCAGCGATCAGCTACTGAACCGTTGGTTCTCGATCGTCGATAAGGAGCTGCCATTGACCAGTACGGAGTGTTCGCTACCGACAATTAACGGCAATACTCCCGCTTCATTAGCACGTCAAATTTTCACAAATATTACCTGCCGAGAGATCTGTCAAATTCAGGGCAATCGATGGGACATCGGTAACAACATCCAGTTTTTCAGTGTACCACTGGAGAAGGGTGTCGAAATTCATTTCCCAAACGAGTCGATCCTGTCGATGTCCGGGTTGGACGACGACGAGATCAATGAGGTGATCGCAAAGAAGAGTCGACCGGAACCGCTGCAGCTGTCCGACATGAAGCCGGCCTTCAAGCGTGAAACGATCGAGTACTCGTACAGTCATCATCATCCGAACCAGATCCGGCTGCGGGCGGAAATGCTTGCGGAGGAGACAGCGGACCCGGAAGAGTATGGGAACTTTTCCCTTCCGGCGTACATGACGCTAACGCTTTCAAATCTGACCGCGTACGTACAGTGCGATCAGTTCCAGCCGCTGCAGATGACACCGGAAGAGGAGAAGCAGCTGGAGGACGTAAAGCTGCACGGTGCACCACAGAAAACCGAACCACAGGTTGTGCCACGCGAGTTTCGCTACGGTTGGTGGAAGATCAACGACATCGAGGAGTTAAATGAGCTGATCAAGTCACTGAATCCGCGCGGTGTACGAGAACGTCTGTTGCGGCAGAGTCTGCTTGAATCGTTGGCAGAAAGCGTGAATCTCACTACGCCCCATCATGTGTCGCATCCGCGTGCGGCACCACCACCGAACGGTTATATCGAGCCGGAAGCTTGGAACGCCTGGAATCCGTCCATCGCGCGCCGCGTAGAGGTGGCGTTGCTCGATCAGATCGAAGCAATGGAGGACAAGGTCGCGAGCGCATCGATGCAGGTGAAGGGCTGGCAGATGCCGCAGCGCGAAGGTGACAGCGAGAATGGTGTCGTAGAGGATGTGACGATCGAGATGCTGCGCGAACGTATCCTAGGTCTCGAAGCGGCTATTGAACGACGCTACCTCAAGCCACCGCTGGGAATCAAGTGAGTATGATCTGGAGAGCGACAGTGGAAAGGGGGGGGAATGTGGGTGGGTGGGGAAAGCAAAGCGGGTTGCTTTCTGGTTGATATGTCGGTTGATTGTAATACCTCGTGAATTCGTTCCTTTGGGTCTCCCATCCACAGCACCACCGAGGCGCAAATGGCGGTCATTGCGCAACAGGAGGCGCATCACAACCAGAACAACTCGAACGTATCGAACCTGTCCAACTGCTCAAACAGTTCCGCCGAGGATGAGAATCTCCCGAAAGGTATGTCGTGGCAAGTCGTTTGGAATATGTGAGTGGTAAAGACTAATGCTAAAATTGGTTTCTCAAACAGGTCTGCTATCATGGCGCGACGCAGTAGAACGTTCCGTCACTACCGCACAACTATCGATGGCACTGTACGTGTTGGAATCGTGCGTCGCCTGGGACAA
>STHB01000003.1:17667877-17681787 GCA_018908115.1 Anopheles rivulorum | reverse complement strand
AGCATCATGAAAGCGGTACGTAGTGTTTTTTGTTGGTCGATTACACTTCCAGTATCCCTTCCACTAGAGGATGGCGTATTTCCTGTGTGTTTGTGTGTTTAATGTTGTGCACCATCCTAAAGTACACGTTTATATACATGTGTGTGTGTGTGTGTGTGTGTGTGTTATTCATGGTGTGTATCGGAGCGGAGATCGAGCCTCGATCGCCGTTCCGTGTACGATGTGCTAAAAAATGTACACCCGTGACTGTGTGTGTTGGGATAATGTTTTACTTTTGTACTGTTTAGAGATTGTATTATACGCACCGGATAACGCACATACCTTGTACGTTACGTTACCGGCCCAACTCATAATGGGTACGGGAGTATGGGGTTTCAATAGCATTCTACTAGCAGTATATACTTTGGCCGTTCATCGTCCTCGTTGCCGTCGTCGTCGTCGTCGTCGTCGTCGTCGTTATCGTCGTTTTCGTCGTTCTCATCTTCGTTTTCCCTCCCGAATGGAGGAACGTACACTTCTCCATATTTCCTGCTTACCCATCTGTCATTTGCTCAGACTTTAATCGTGTGTTGCATGATATTATTCCGTTACTAGTGCTGTGTGATATTTGCTTCCGCATACATTTAGCTTGGTTGTCAGTTTATTAATGCAATTGTGAGCACATCGTTTTTTACGTATCTGATGGCATGTTTTTAGGGGTTTGATTCTCTCTAGCATTGTTTGAACATCTGTTTTAGTTATGTTTTGTAAATGTTTTTATTGTGCTGTACTTGTTTGATTCTGTCGTGTCGTGTATGTTTTTGTTTCGCTAACGTTTGGTTGGCAGAATTTGCTTTTGATACTGATTGCTGTTTTTTCTTTCTTTATCATTTTCTTTCTTTTTTCACTCGGATGAAAATTACGATCTATTGGTGTTGTATTTTATTTGTTTGCGGTTGTGCCATGTGCGCGCGCTGCACTAATTGATGTTGTTGATAAATGTTTGATCGGTTGTTCCCTATGCTATTATTAACTCGGTTTGATTCTGGGGAGGGTTTGCGAAATATTTCTATTTCAATCCCTGATATTGGAATGTATAAATTGATTGGTCTGATGGGTTATGTTCGAACACAACCACGCTGATGTTGTATGGGTAAATGCTACGGCGTATTGTTGTCGCATGATGATGTGCGGTTATTTAGCAATGCACGAAGGGGGGTAAGAATGGAAATAAAAAAGCAGGCAGCAAGTCCAGTAAAAAGAAGAACGGTACAGCCGCGAACGCAAACCAGCACGATTCGCCGGCCAGTAAGAAGGGCACTGCTTCTAATAACAATACTACCGCTACTAACATCTCGGGATCCACCTATGAATCCTCATCGGTTGTGACGTCGGCGGCGGCGGCGGCGGCAACAGGGCCAGCAACGATGAACAGCGGCAACAACATCACGGCCAATGGCAAATCGAAGAAGAAAACTCTCTCGAAATCCAAATTGTCTTCCCTTCTATTGCAGAATTGTCAGTTCTGTCAATCGGGAGAGTCCGAGGATAAGCTGCTACTATGCGACGGTTGCGATCGTGGCTATCACNCTAACGTTTGGTTGGCAGAATTTGCTTTTGATACTGATTGCTGTTTTTTCTTTCTTTATCATTTTCTTTCTTTTTTCACTCGGATGAAAATTACGATCTATTGGTGTTGTATTTTATTTGTTTGCGGTTGTGCCATGTGCGCGCGCTGCACTAATTGATGTTGTTGATAAATGTTTGATCGGTTGTTCCCTATGCTATTATTAACTCGGTTTAATTCTGGGGAGGGTTTGCGAAATATTTCTATTTCAATCCCTGATATTGGAATGTATAAATTGATTGGTCTGATGGGTTATGTTCGAACACAACCACGCTGATGTTGTATGGGTAAATGCTACGGCGTATTGTCGCATGATGATGTGCGGTTATTTAGCAATGCACGAAGGGGGGTAAGAATGGAAATAAAAAAGCAGGCAGCAAGTCCAGTAAAAAGAAGAACGGTACAGCCGCGAACGCAAACCAGCACGATTCGCCGGCCAGTAAGAAGGGCACTGCTTCTAATAACAATACTACCGCTACTAACATCTCGGGATCCACCTATGAATCCTCATCGGTTGTGACGTCGGCGGCGGCGGCGGCGGCAACAGGGCCAGCAACGATGAACAGCGGCAACAACATCACGGCCAATGGCAAATCGAAGAAGAAAACTCTCTCGAAATCCAAATTGTCTTCCCTTCTATTGCAGAATTGTCAGTTCTGTCAATCGGGAGAGTCCGAGGATAAGCTGCTACTATGCGACGGTTGCGATCGTGGCTATCACACCTACTGCTTCAAGCCACGCATGGACAAAATTCCGGACGGTGACTGGTAAGTGGCGTTGTTGTTGGGTAGTCTTCCTCACCGATCGGAGCGGTGGAAAACGATTGCTAACTTGGGCTTCTTTTACGTTTATTTTAGGTATTGTTTTGAATGTAAAAACAAAGCTACTGGTGATAGGAAGTGTATCGTTTGTGGAGGTTTGCGGCCACCACCGCTAGGTAAAATGGTTTACTGTGAGTTGTGCCCACGGGCCTATCACCAGGACTGTTACATACCGCCGATGCTGAAGGTACGTTGTAATGATCGTAATTTGATCGTAGCGGATCTAAGCTTAACGTTTGTTATTTTCTACATTTTCTTTTAGTATCCACGAGGTAAATGGTACTGCCAGAACTGTGTCGCTAAGGCGCCACCAAAGAAGAAACCGCAGCGTAAACCGAAGGAACGCACCACCAACAACAGCTCCCAATCGCTGCTAAACAGCTCGTTAAACAGCTCGCAGAACCAGTCGTTGAACTCGTCGCACGAGGATATCGCAACGACCCCGTTAAGGTAGCTATTGTTTGTTGTACCTAATCGTGCATCGCGCACACTTACACGATTATCACTCTCTTTCACGCTAAAAATCATCATTTCATTTTCGATTAACAACAGTTGATCAGAGACATACACACACAGACCTGTACCCAAATACTCGTTTGAAACATAGTGCAAGGCTTCTCTCTTTATGATTTGCTCATGATACTTGTGTTGTCCCTACACATGTCCCACACTGTCTGGTTTATGGGTTTTGATGTTAACCACTTTGCCTACAAACGCTTTCGCTTTCGGTATCGTCCTATCGGACGGCCTCTAACACATGATCGTTGTCGTAAAGATGAGAACAATTTAGAAGATATTAAAGAGAACCCAATTAATACAGTCCAGCACATTCAATAGCGTCCACGAGTCATGAAGAGTCGTCGGCGCCACAACATCTACAGCCACCGCATAACAGTACCATTGTCGGTCGCATGCCGGTTGTACCGGTACCGGTCACGGCAACTACACCATCAACATCTGCAACGTATCATCAGCAACAGCAGCAAATGCAACAACCGCAACCACATCCACAACAGTATACTGCACAAAGTGGCATAGGTGTCGCTACGGTCGACGAGAATAATTACGCCATGTGTCATCCTCCCGTACCCAGCGACACCATGGTGGGAGTCTATGGTCAGCAACAGCAACAGCAGCAGCAACAACAGCAGCAACAGCAGCAGCAACAACAACAGCAATATTATCAACAATATTATCAGCAGCAGCCTTCATCTTCGGTTCCATTGCCATCCGTTCCGCCGCTACCGGCGCAACAGCCATACTATCCAACTCCGACCGAAAGTAATGCACCGAACAATAGTGCGCTGGAAGAAGAACCAGAATCGAATTACACTGGTGGGAACGCGAGTGAACCAACGCAAATGATGTCTGCAGAAAGCTATTCCGTAGCGCAAGATGTATCGCATGAACGGACCGAATTAGCCGCTGAATTGGTGGAACCATCAACACCGAAACAGCTGGACTCCGAAGGGTCTCCGGCTGCCGCTTGTAGTAGCAGCGAATTTTATTCACCTTCAAGCAACGCAATGAATGCATGCTCCTCGGGCAGTTATCTGGACAGCGAACGGGCATTGGCCGTAGCAAACGATGGAGATGGCAGCTGTGGTGGTGACTCATCGGAGGAGTATCAACCGCGACCATCTCCGGTAAAGGAATCGTTGAGTATGGCCAGCTGTAGCAGCAGCAACAGCAGTACTAGCGATCACCAGCGCAAGGAGCGCTCGAAGGAGCGTGACGAAGCGAAGGAACGGGCCAAACAGGAAAAGAAGGCGACGAAAAGACTGCTGAAAGAATTGGCCATTTGCAAAACCATCCTGGAGGAAATGGAGGTAAGATCAATGTTTGTAATGGTTGATCGTACGAGTTGTTGATCGATAATGTTGTCTTCTCACCCAATCATACGCAGCTTCACGAAGATTCGTGGCCATTTTTGTTGCCGGTAAACACGAAACAGTTTCCGACGTATCGTAAGGTCATCAAGAGTCCGATGGATCTTTCGACGATTAAGAAACGCCTCCAGGATTTAGTGTAAGTAAAGATTGGTGCTAGCACGATTGAGTGTTTGGTGACTAACCGATCGTTTTCTATCTTCTTTATAGGTATAAATCACGCGAAGACTTTATTACCGATGTACGGCAAATATTCGACAACTGTGAAGTTTTCAATGAAGATGACTCACCTGTCGGCATTGCTGGACACGGCATGCGGAAGTTCTTCGAGCAACGATGGGCTGATTTGACGGACAAGCACTCTTGATACCATCAGCATCACCAATCGCACCCGCCTTCCTCCTCTCGTGGCGTTTCGGAGAAGGAGATCGACGTTGAAACAAAACCATCGGAAGATTCGGGAGCGTTTCTAACGCCCACCGTTCCACCACCATCTTTATCACCGCCATCACTACCATCGCAATTGCTAACCACTACGCCGTCGTCGATGCCGCTTTCCGCGACATCATCATCGCTACTGCCAACCCAACAGTATTGGATGGAACAAGGTGATAGTAGCGGTGAGGAACGAACTTCAGAACCGAACATGCATAATTTTGAATCCATCTCCAGCGTAGACTGTAAGGAAGCGAATGCAAACGAACAGGTGTAGCTGGCAGACAGCTAGACGGAGACGGACAGGAGATACGCAAACTGATTGATAGCGCAGGAGTGTAACGCAGCAAGTATCACACGCGTTATTTACACAATACCCCAGAGAGAACCAGAGAAAAAAGACTGTGTCCGCCGCAGCGTTCTGGCATGCGACTGGGGAGTAATGCTTGCATGCCGGGGTTGAGAAGAACAGCGGCAGTAAACAACACACACACTCACCGTGTGAACATATTAGCGTGATTTGGAACACATCGAACAACTGATCCCCACATACACACATTGGAGACAGACGCGGAGTGTGATTGATATTTTTTTTCTCTCGAACTCCTTTACGTCACAACTGTCTTCTTCCGCATCACAAAACATCGATAAGGCCATCGTATTAGACTCGTAGGTTTCGTTTATTTTGTTGTTGTGAAACAGTAAGATACTAGTGTCATCAGAGAGACTCGGTCGATTGGTTTTTTTTTTAAACGAACCAGTTTTAATTTGCGTTCTAATGCCGCCCAACTACCCAATTGTACATAGTAGGACATTACAGTAGATCGTTAGATTTTCGAGCCCTTCTCTGTTGGTTTTATGGAATGACGTGACACAAAGTGGACGAAAATGGAAAGGAGTAGATGAATATGTTAAGGCAAAGGAAGATTTCTTTTTTTTTTATACGTGTTTTAAGCAGTTTCTGATTCCCTTCAATGCTCCGATAAGAAAGTTGGAAGCGTTGAGAAACGTGAAACAATTGACACGAGCGCGTAAAATGAAAGATGTATTTAAAGAAAAAGGTGAAACAAACAATAGACATTAGAAGAAGGATGAAAACAACAACAATCGTATTATTATTAATCTAAATCACTACAAGACGCCATCGTTATAGAGCGAGCGAATGTTGGTTAACGGCCAATTGTTTGTGTGTAGATCGTGGGGCTAGGGAAACGTATACATGGCCACCCGGGCTCATTATAATGATTTTCTTTCACTCATGCATATGAGATAGAAGTATTAATTTTTATTTAAGTTTTACCGTCGAGCAAACTGGTAGAGATAGGATGCGATTATATTAGGGATTCGTGAGATGTGATGGGAGCTAGACGATCTTTCTATTGCTCGGCCCCCGTAATTTTGTGTGGCACGATACTAATGAATTGCGCGTGTTAGCACGTTACTAAACGGATTGGAACACTTCGTGAACAATTTTTCATCCCGATGGATAGCGAGATTGATGTATTTATTGAACCCATTGTCGAGTCGAGAGACTGGAAAAAAGTGTATCCATGAAGCTGGGTACAAATAAGGGATAAATTGTGTAATGGTGTGTTGGAACAGACTGAAGTAAGGGTAAGAGACTTTATCTCCTTCAAATAGAGAACAAGCGAGCGAGACAGCATACCTTAAGCATATTGTGCCCGGCTAGTACAGAACAGAAAGCAAGTATTTTTTACACATATACACACACACGCACATCCAAGGCAGCAAAAGCACACAGAAATCAGACACGTGATCGTATAATTTCAACCAACTATTGGGTTAAAGAAGGTTAACAGAGATATGTCATTGGACAGCGCAACGCGTTTTTATTATGTCGTACACGCAAATAAAAATATATATATATATATTTTTAGGTTCAACACAGTTCCTCAGGAAATGGCAGAAAATGGCAAGGGTAGCGTAAATGTAGGAATGCGAAATGTGTGCTTATAAAAGGAAGGGAGACGATGAGGAACCAGTATTTCTTTAAACGTATTATTTGCGTTTGGCTGCACACCCACCACCCTAACGGAAGAAACACAACGTTGTCCCGGTGGGATGTACGGTAATAGGAAAAAAAGGGAAAAAACTGCTAAAAGATAAACAAAATGGAAATGAAAATTTTCGAATTGTTCACTATCAGCTATTAGCAGTCAACAACGATTGATCATTACTTTCAACGCTATGATGAATAAGTGATAGAGGGAATGATGTGAATAAATCGGTAATCAAACCGGAAAATGAATCGGAAAATGAAACATAGAAAAACGAACAAAAAAAAACGGAAGAAATTTACTAAAACAAATGGAAACAAAAAGCATTTAGCAAAGGTGCGGTAGGAACTTGAAACAACATAAACACACTTTACAATGCCATCCTTCCGGTAGCCAGGAAAAAAACGGAAACAAATAAAGAAACGAAATTGTGTGGTAAAAGTGCTTGTCCCAGAAAGCACAATTTTGAAGCCGGCACACGTGCGCGTCCTTACGTTATGCGAAACGGGAAAGAAACGCAACACATTAAGGAAGAAACTAGAAAAAGAGAGAGAGAGAGAGAAAGAGAGCATAACGAAACCCATTATGTACCGTTCTTAATGCTGCCACGTTGGCATTAGCAGCACTCGATGTACTGATAATAGTGGTTACGATATTGCTGCTGTTGACGATGATGGTGATGATGATTATGTAGAACTTTTTTTTGTAGAAAGTGTGCTGCTTGTATTGTACTATAGACGAAGGAAGACGAAATATGGAACTAGAACTGTATAAACGTAAAAAGGAAACTACACACCGAGACGATCTTAATATTAATTTCCGTTGGTTAGAATATAAAGTACTGTTTGCTTTTAACTTCTATGTACCGTCTTTTCTTTTTTACTTTGATTTCCCGCAAGTGAAAGTATTGGAAAATGTACACAATACTGTGGCGCGGACGTTTCTGATACATACATATTTACATATTACCAAAAACGGATAATTTCAACGTCGGTTTATTTCCACGATTCATTTTCCTTTTATGCGAATGATGGATAACGTTTGTTATACTTTTGCCGAACTGCACCGCGAACACTAATGTTTGCACGTGGTTTAATAGAACGTGACGATTCGAGGAGCGCTCGCGCGTGTGTGTATTCTGTTTTCGCCCTCCAGGTGTTATAGTGATTGTACATAGAGAAACGACTAAGTATTAATCAAGGAGCGAAAGGACGAAGAGTGGTACATTGTGAAGCGGGAGTAGAAGAAGCAGAAGGAAGAAAGATACTGAGAAAAAGCGAGACACAAATTAAAAAAAAAAAAACAAAACAAAAAAACAACCATACTTTCGACTCCTCCGAACGATAAGCACTACAGTTAAGGTATATGATATTGACGAATAAATGATAAATTAGTGAAAAACTGGTGGAAAATGAAACCATCTCGCAAGCGTTATATTTTAAATAGTATAATTCGAAAAAGAAATGAGAACTTTGGAAAAACATTTTGAAATGAATGTAAAATGCGAATGAAAAAAATAAAGCGTTAAGCGTTGCCGCTCTTTTTTGTCGAAACGCTTTACTGTGTGAAATATTTCTATGAAATGTTTCAGTCGAAACTATCTGGGCGAACGGGCGTTACAAGCCTTACGCAAGTGTTTGTTTGCGACGTTGCATGCTTTCAGGCGTAACGTTAGTTCATAAGACGATTTGGTTCCATATTTTTAATTTATAAATTCTAACGAATGCTAAATGATTAAATACACCCTCCTCAATTGGAAAAAAGCAATTATTTTTCTCTCTCTCTCTCTCTCTCTCTCTCTCTCTCTCTTTTGGTCTCTCTGATATATCTTGTTGTTTTAAAGTTCGTTTTTTAAACAAAAACATAATAACAATCATTACCGATTAAATTACCATATCCCCTCTGTTTTCAGGTTACGTGTAGGGAAACATCCTATCAACAGCACTAAAGAGGTATCATGTACGTTCGCTTGCTTCATCTACCATATGGCGATCGTCGGAGGCAAGCACGATCATGCGCAATGGAAGTATTTCGATTTTTTCTCTCATCATTTGATTGTAAGCGACATTCGAAAAACCACAATTGATGTCCTTAAGGGAAGCGGATCGAAGAAGGACAAAAGAACAAGCAACGAAGAGTTAATAATGAGGAGCCAAACCATTGCAATTATGGTACAGTTTACGATGAGCCGGTGAAATAATGTTACACCGAACGAGACACAGTTGAAGATAAATATTTACACGTAATTCAGCAAGCAGCACGTGATCGGTGTAAGTACGTGAAGAGAAAGAAAAAAAAAACACATGCAACCACAAAACCGCGTTCGGTTTTTTTTGTTCATTAGAAGAGAAAAGGTCACATGTGTGTTTTTTTTTGGATGTTTGCTACTCCTTTTTAGTTCTAATCAGATAAAATATGTAGTGAAATTTAAAACAAATAGTTTATGCCTCCCTCCCGGTGCTGTTAGTGTTTTTTTTTTCGCAATTCCTCCTCCCAATTAAGGAACTCATCTGTTCATGGCCCTGCACGCCGTTTGACGTCCCGGCATCAAATCCAATTAGTGTGAAGATGAGCTCAAAGATCGCCAGCAATCAACGGCGTTGGAGGATAACAAGCCACTTTCGAGCGATTTCGGCAGCAGGTGGGCTACCGTAAAAAATTGTAAATCGTCCTGCCACGGCGAAGGGAAATGTTGAGAGAAAAATGTTTCCACTAATTGGTTCCCAATCGATGGACGGTATCGTATTGCGCTGATCGTTGGTCAGTTGTTTTGTTTTTTTTTTTTAGGCAGTTTTTGGAAATCCGCTTGCCATCCGCGAGGTTGCCACGATCTATTAGTGATGCGCAGAGAGAGAGTGAGAGAGAGAGAGAGAGAGAGAGAGAGAGAGAGAGAGAGCGATCTAATAGGCAAACGATAGTTAACGATAAAATTGGATACTTAAGTGAGGAACTAGTAGAAAACTAATGATCGCGAAGGAACCAAAAAGAAGGTCGTGCTGATTGGTAATTGGTGGGTAATCCCCAGCCCCCTCGTGCAATATGAAAACATAGTTCCGTTCCTCGTTCTGCAGCTAATTGGGCAGCGAAACAAGAATGCGTGTTCAGCGGGAGACTAGTGTTCATCTCTCTAGTTTCCTCCAGTGTTTAAAGCGTGCGGGATGAAAAATGTTTATATTGCCCCCAAAAACGTTACACCACGATCGTGACGCGTTCGGCGACGAGATCATAACGAGTGGGAAGAAAGAGATATAAATGAAAAAAACCTCCAAATGAGGGCCCTGAACGGATCAATAAATATCCCAAGCAGCAGCGATAATGACATCCGATCGGTGTTCGATTGGACTGTGGGACAAAGCGTTTCTAGTTGTTGTTTTGTTTTGTGTGTTTCCTGTTGTTGGTGATTACCTAAAATCGTCTATTTACGTCCGATCCGCAGTACCGTGCGGTCTAGAGGAAAAGGTCAAAGGAAAAGCGAAAAGAAAATGGACACTCTATTGTGCCGTCCACCATCGCGATCCGCCCTTTTTTCCCAAAGATTAGAGGGTTTCTCTGTGTGTTGATTGTCTCCGCCAAAGGGACAGCAAGAGGGATGACGAGACGGCCCGTAATGAACATCTAAAGATTGCGCACGGCCAACTTTCTGGGATATTTGGGATGTTGGGATTTGGCTTGTTATGCGGAGGAACTACAGCAAGCAAGACCCTTTTTCCCGCAGGGCAACGCATTGCATTACGCGGTTGGCATCGGATAACAATCACCGAAAAGGGCCTATCATCATCATCATCATCACCGCCGTCGTCGTTGTGAGATTGGACGACATTTCCTGTCGATGGGTTTTGGGCTGGTGGCCCTTTTTCGAAGTTCCCAGCCCCGATTATTCCCGTGGCGGTATCAGCTTTTCATGTTAATGGGTAATGATTACGTTTTTTTCGGGGGACCCGGTCGAGTTTGGTAACCGATCGCTAGAAAGTTTAGCATGCGCGGTGTGATTGAATCCAGTCGTCCGTTGACGACCCAGAGCAAACATAAAAGCCCCAGCGTGTTGTTTTATTTCCAAGCGCAAGTGAATCGCTTGCTTCACGATCAGTTGTCAGTATTTGTGTGTTGCAACATGCCTTTCGACGCAGTTGCTTGTAAAACAACGAGCAGGCATTTTGGGCGAGCGGCTCTAAACACACCATCGGCCACCGCCAGTATATCGCGTTGGGGTTGGGGAAGAATTTCCTTTGTAAAAGGGTATCGGAACAAGCAAAAAAACGGCCCGTTGTCGTACCGTTAAAGGAAGCATTGAAGGTTGGAACTGTTGAAATGTCAGAATGAATGTTCTTCATTCCTGTCCCGGTTGGGTTGCGCCGTGGTTCTGTCCGTCAGGTATCAAACCCGTTTGCTTTCACTTCCATTCCCGAAGGAACACAGCATACACACACAGGAAAGGCTGGGTCTTCAAGTTCTACAGCGGCTTGGGCAGCTTGGGCAGCCCTTCGTGGCCGGTTTGTTGTGCTGGTACCGATCTAGCACTAGTTACGCCCGTACTGATTGAGTTTTCGGATCGGAGCGTGCGATAAACGCACCCATTTGACAGGAATCTGCCATATTTTCCCGATGGTAACGATCGCGAAACAAAAAAGAAACCAAGAAGGAAAAAAAGGGGGTGCAGATTGTGGGTTTGTTGGTGTGTTTTGCTGTTTTACTCTGATCAGCGAATCAACGTACATACGGAACGGAACGGTCATGTGTTGGCTAGTTGGCGAATAAAACACACAAAAAAAGCGAACAACTTCAACATGCGTCCAGGTGAAAACGAAAGACATCATCAATTGACGCTACGCGTAGACGATGGCAAGCGACGAACCCGATCGCTCGCGATCGCTAATTTTTTGTCCCCCCTTTTGTCCCCGCTATGTACTTTTTTGAATATGGTCCGTCTGTGGATGGTGGACAAAAAAGGGACTTGGTGGACAATTGTCTCCGGAGCACCTTGGCGATCACAATTTTCCATGTGCGTGGCGCAGATCCGGCGCGACCGCGCTTGATTAATTGAGTCTATTACGGGGGCCGTCCGAAGTGAACGTTGCAGCGGGTGTGTGCACTTTTTTTTGGTGGGAGGGAGCCTTGCAGCCGATAAAAACACCATAACAACCTAATCATGCGTTGCCCAGGTTTGCCATGCCCGTACCCGATTGCTGGTGGTCGCACAAAACGATCGTAGCGTAGCTGTCGTGCCAACGATTCGAAAACGGGAAGCGCGTGCCAACGTTTTTGTCGGCCACATTGCGCTGCGGAATCCCGATTCCGATAAGGAGCTTGACCACCGGATCGGGTCGAAAACGTACAAACACACGGACCGTGTGTACCGTATACGGTGAGCGTACGGCACCTTCGGTACTGGCACATTGCAATGCTACGCATTTGCACCACTCTGTGCAACAGGAGGGGTTGCTTTCGGAGAGGGGTGTGTGGCTGGCTGAGACGAAACCGAGTCATTTGATAATGAGCCACGAACGATAGCGATCACATGCACACAACTCGAGCTCAAGTCTCGTTTTATGGTGTGCTGATGATGATATTTTGTACAAATGATGATGATCATCGATCGACCGAAATGGTGCGCTCTTGTGTTGGACGGCTGGAGTAGTGAGCAGGAGTTGGTGTGGGGAGGGTGTAAAAATGTGAAATTTGTAGCATGATTTCATATCATTACATCCACATCGTTTATCGGGCTGGGTTACCATATTGATATATTAATTAGGCTTATTATTGTGTGTGTGTGTGTATTTGGTAAATTGGAATGAGCTGCAAGGTGCTTTGCGATGGGTTGTATGTCCTGATACATATGGGTTACAAGAGGAATAGAAAGAGTAGAATAAGACGACTTTTTGAAATATTTATTTTATATACACGGAAAGCCTTGAAGCTGTCGAAAGACTTCAAACAGTGAAGTCTCCCAGTAGCTCAGACTATTTGGTTCAACAACGTCTTGAAGTCCTTAGCTTTTTGTTTCTTGTTCTTGGTAAAGTATAAGTTGAAACGTTGATTCTAAAGGTGGCTTTTGTGAAAGACTCATTCTATTTCAAGATTGTGTTCACTTTGCTCAGGAATTCTTGGGATATTGGGAGATATCTTAATGCAAATAATTCCAATGTTTCCTTGAAACTCTGGGAGTAGAAGTTTCGTTTCCACCAAGACATGTTGTGTTAATTGTACATCTAGGGAACATTAACTTGACTCCAACGACTTGAGGTTTACGACTCCAACGAAGCCAGAGTATTGCGGGATAAATCCTACATAAGATGCTACGAAGTGGAGATCTTAGTTATTTATATTTTATTTTATTACATATTATAATAATGAATTAAAGCAAACCAAATATTTAGCTCAGAAAAAGATCGAAATGTTTATTAAAAATAGAATTGAGCATAAAATACCGATCATCACCATCCCATCATCGCAATCCATCGTTGCCAATAGAATCCTTTGGTCACTGTTGCCTTGCATGCCTCCCCATCAACAGCTTGATCAAACGAAATGATGTAAAACATACTTGCAAATCAATTGGACCCACAAACAACAATGTTAAGCACCCAAGGGAGCGAAAGTTCCATCGTCCTGCGATGGTGGCCTTTTGCCTACGTTCGTCCACAACTGGAAACTCGAAACACGGAATTCCAAAAACGGGAACACGGGAAAAACAAAGCGAACACCCATTCGATTGCAGGCTTGGGTCCGGCAAAAAAAGGTGGCAAGACAACTTGTTAACGAGTGAGCCACGGTGACAGGCAAACGAATGGAAAATGCATCCCCTCCCTTCCCAACAACACGGGGTTGGCGGGTGATGATGTTATTTAAATTGATTAAGGGTTGCACCGTGTTTGCTTCGGAGTGTGGAAACCTTCGGGTAGGCTGTGTAGGAGCTGGGCTAGGGAGTCGCATTCTGGTTCGCTTTCGTCACGCAATTCCACAGCCAATCAAAGCCAACCCGGGAACAAGTGCGATCGAGCTCGGGCTGATCGCGAACCATTATTTAATGGAAAGTTTGTTGGACTTTTTTTGCCTTCACACAATTGCAAGTGTCCTTTTGGTGTGTAAAACTAAGAAGAAAAATAATATTCTGATTTATAAGAAGAAAGTTGGAACCGAAATT
>STHB01000003.1:17634199-17646151 GCA_018908115.1 Anopheles rivulorum | reverse complement strand
CACATCACTTCGAGCAAGGTGTTTGTTTAGTAACGACCGTACCTTGGCAGCAAAAATGCAAATCGGTTCATTATCTGCAATTTCCCACTTAAGACCCACAAACAACCCAACCAACCATCCCGCGATCCAGCCCGGTTCACAATTCGGAACGGAACCTTCGAACGGGTAATATAGTAGTTATCCTGTCCGCCGAGTGTTGCAGAGTGGCAGAAATAAAGCCAACAAACGGTGCTGCACGGGCGTGTGCTTCAGGCGTTGGCGTGGGCTGAAGTCACCCGGTATCCTTATCCCGCCTGGAGGAACGGCTGGAATGGCGCCCCGATCCAAACACCGGCATCAACCGGCGGCACATAATTATACTTCACAAAACCCTTCAAAAAATGAGCATGATAGCTGCCAAGCTGGGTGTTTTGGCGTTTTTCTAAAGGTAAAGTTTAAAACAACCGTCAGCACAACCACCAAAAAAAAAAAAAACGGAAGAGAAGGCACTGCAACTGCTGGGTCGTGTATTTGAAACGTACCGACCTAGCTCACTGTCGAGGCCTGCCTGTTGGGGAAACAATGTCTATTAGAAGCTATAATTTAATTTCACCAACCAAAACACAACGTGAAGAAGGTGCAGCAAATCGTCCGTCTGGCAGGACAGGATATCGAGCCATCAACGGTGAGCTCCTCGGACCCGATACAGAAACTAGCGTCAATAGGCAGAAAAGCCCTTGCCAGACCAGCCAATCATTTATCATAGAAACTTAATTTTCAGCTGGCCGAATCGTCAGCGACCTCATCGTTCCTGTGCCCGTTACTGGTTCCTGTTATTATCCTGTCTAACGTAGCAATGGCCGTTGCATGGCCGCTCTCGACAAAAAAAAAGGTCTGGAGGTCGATGAAGGATCTCTATTTTTCCTTCCACTACTCATAGGTTTTTTCGACCAATTCGAGCCATTTCCACGGTGGATTGCAGACACTCAGTGTTGTCCAACTGTTAGACAACAACGTTTGCAAGGGCTTTGTGTGTATTATCACATCACAAAACGATACACATCTACTCCGGACTCCTTAACCTTGATACTGCTGCACAGTGGAAGCTTTGGCGACTGTTACAAGGACTCTCAGACCGACGCGATAAACTGCTGCCATTTCGTACATCTAATTTCCTTCTTGTTGGTTCCCAAGGGACACCAAGATTCACCCTAAAGCTAAATCATCTCAGCAGGTTGTCTTTATGTTCGGGTACCATTTTGAAGGCCATTTCGGGCCACATTAAATATCTAACGCGACCGATCGACCGATGAACAAATCGATGGATCGATTCGTTGAGAACATACCGGTCGCTATCGATCCAGCGTCCTTTAGCTGGCGGCATTTAGTTTTGTTTGGGTTTTGTACAGGCGCTTGATCGAGGATGAGACTTCCGAAAATGAAAAGAAGAACAGGTCGACATTTTATGGTGCGTCGGAATTTCAATCGACCGGGGACACGGAAAGGCTAGCGTTAGACCACCAACGTCGGCGATCGGTGGCGGTTTAAGTTAAAAAGAGAGACCCGAAGGTCAACTGTGATGTTGTTGATGTTCCGATGTGTGCTGATTAGGAGCTTAGGAAGGTGAGAAGTGTGAGCGAACAAAAACGGGATGAAATTATGTGCTGAAGAGTTGGAGAGTTAATTTCACACCAAAATAAGGCCATATTTAGCAGAAAAGAGGGGTTTTTTTATTGATGATATATCTTCAAAGCCGGAAAGTTACACTGTTAATAAATTTGGAGAATTAAATTTACATCAAACTGGGGTGTCCCAATTCTAGCTGAAAAGAATGGATCCGATTTTATTGGTGTTTTCTTGGTGATAGGCTGATGTCTT
The DNA here is from genome assembly GCA_018908115.1 of Anopheles rivulorum. Taxonomy (NCBI): domain Eukaryota; kingdom Metazoa; phylum Arthropoda; class Insecta; order Diptera; family Culicidae; genus Anopheles; species Anopheles rivulorum. The sequence continues at coordinate 17,644,294 of STHB01000003.1, read as the reverse complement.
CAATGTCTGAAAACTAGTCTTTTGAGTAAGCTTTTGAAAACGATTGCTAACTAACCACACGAACGATCATAAACATTGCGTGTTCTGCCACTGATCTCAAGTACATCAGCCAAAGCAAAATCAACCGACATCGCCCCCTATTATCTTTCGGTGGCCTCTTTCCACCAGTGTCCAAGCGTGCATCAGCATCCAAGGACAAGATTGCCCAAAAAATGCAAAAAAAGCAAACTAAAAGGAAATTAAATTGCTATATCAGCTTTGGAGAACTTCTCCAAGATGTCGGCTCCAAGTTGGGTCTTGTACCGTGAAGCAAGCAACAACCAAAAAGAAACAAACACCAAGAATGAAGCCTTTTTATGGAGTGAATTAAAAGGCTCACCTTGTCCGAAAGCGACGTGAAGACGATGCGGTCCAACAAACAAACAAACCGAAAAAAAGGAAATCCCCTCCAAACAATCGTGTCAATTTAAGGACCAATTTTCGTTGGCCACACACATGCACGCACGCACGTGGTGTAATTTTGCGCTTTTCCGATGCCGATACCGCGACGACGACAGTATAGAGATATTTCAGCAGTTGGTCCTGTACCCGCACTTGCGTACGATTGAGTGTCGTGTCCAGACAATAGGCAGGAACTGGTCTGACCGTTGCGCAAAAGTCATCGGGAAGACAACTCTTTTGCGGGTTTTGTTCGGAAAGTTGTCGGGCGAAACGTTAGGAATTTCACCGTCCAGAGGTGAGAGGAGTCCAGCGTGCAGCTGATTTCATTCCAGCCCCGAAAGGTGGCTGGCAGCGTGGCCTAAGTGCGTAAGGAATCGACAGCCTCACGCAACGCGATCAGTCGCGATCGATAACCACTTATTTTCGACCACAAAAAGGAATATTGTTCTGCGCAAAAACTCGCTGACGATATAATCGTTCTCGCTTTTTTTTTTGGTTTCTTTTGTTGATCACGAACGACCAACATGGAGGCTGTTGGTGGCTTCCATCTTGAAAGAAAGGAAAACATTAAAATAAAGCTACTGCGATCTGTGATAATGATGCTAGCGGCTTTGCACTGATCACCTCGCTTGTGGAGCTTTGTCTTGGTTTCTTCTTTTTGAGCGGGGTCTTTTGGTAAGTTTAAAACGAATTTATACGATCACCTTCACCGTGTGAAAAGAAAGTGGCGGCGGAGTGGATTGGAGACGGGATTGTGGTGGAAACAATTTACTTTTCACCGGTTGTCCGGCCAACGGCCAACAAGAAATGCAACAAAAAAGCATGCCCCCGATCGCGATCCTCACTCAAAGGAGTAAGAAATGAAGGACAGGTTAATGTTTTCCTCTTATTCCATTCCCATCTGTGCAGTAGTTCAATGAAGCCTTGAGGGCTTGCTCATACTATTATTAGCTCGCTTAAACGAGAAGCGACAACCGCGGCGAGCTGGAGCAAAAACAGCTTACAAGTACATACACCGACCCCAAACGTACCTTCCTGCGTTTGTTCGGGCTCGAGATTGTGATTGCAATTTTCTCATTTTCGAAACATTAAATTACGCCGAAATTGTCTTCGCAGGCCGCGGCGGTTCGTTATCGCTGGTGCGCTTTGGCAAAACAATCGTGCATCCCTGCACGTCTCTGCGCGCGCGCTAGGGCAAATGGAAAAGTGTCAAAATAACGACCTTATTACGGTGCCGTCGGTGTGTGGTACGTGAAAATTGAGTGGCCCTGTTTCCGTGGCCACTCGCACTCGTCATCCGTGGTATCCAGGGAAGAACAAAACAAGAGAAAAAAAACAAGTGCTGATAATTGTTGATAATGTTGTTTGTTGCCTCGTGGTGGTCGCCACCAATTTGATGGTGATGGTGATGGTGGTGTCCCACTGCGTTCGCCACCCCATTTCGCAACCCCAAATCTTCCCCTTCAATTGAAGGTGTTCTTCATCTCTCTGGGAGTGATCGTTGAGTAACACGGGTCGAAGCAGTGGGTAATACCGGTGAGAAAACCGGTAAAATTTAAGGAGTGTTTTTGATCGGTTGTCGTTTCGGGGTGGAATTATGAATCCGATTCGGTAGATTACACCTGCCCGTGGTTGAGGCTGTGACCGGCTGTGCCCGGTGGGAAACGGTGGGATAGTTTTTGCCCGTCTGTTACTATTCTTTCGCCTGTCAAAATGGTCTTTAATAAAATGCAGGCATATTTTTATGCTTATTTTGAGCTTATTTTCGCCTCAAAGTGAAAGGGCTACCGTGGGTACGGCTTTTGAAGGTGTTGTTGTTGGGGCTTTTCGGTTGGAGGCGCGTAAATTAAGCAAGAAATATTTGTCATCGTGGCAGCCGATCGCAGCAACCGATCGGTGGCGATCATAATGGGCACATTAATTATGGACACACACAAACACACACACACACACACACACACACACACACAATTGCGATAAATGAATGGTAACGCGAACGCTTACGCCTCAGGTGTTGTCGGATGAATCGTCACAAGCAGTGACGGGGAAGTTTTAAGTTTTGGGGAAATTACTCAAAGAAAACAACAGGTAAGAGAGTTGTGCAAGGTTTAAATTGAGTTTTTTTATTTAAGTTACGACGTGATATAATGATTGAAAATACCTCTTTTAGTGTTTCAATCAAATTCTTATAAAATAAATACACAAACACCCAAATGTAACGTGAATGTTAAAATAACAACTCGATATGTGGAGGCTCCAGCGGTGAAATTCTATAGCGTATATCGGATACTTTAAGTATTTTTCAACATATGATCAAAGTTACTTAAAGTATTGGACGAATGATTAATTGAACCTTTAAATGTCGAAAATGCTTCCTTACATATAATACATTTCCTTCTTATTTCTCTGTGAGTTGAATCATTTACACCTTAATATTTTGATGTTTTGATATCTCTAGACACCAAAAACCACTTGAAACCAATTAAAAACTGTAGCGTAAAGCTGATTCTGTCAGTCTTTAGTCTGAATAATTACTCCGGCGTTCAATCACAAGGGATAATAACTCAGGTGCATTGAACAATTCTTTCATATTCGCTGGGTTAAAATTAAGTATCCAAAATCCTTTTACATACCCAGAAAATATCCTATGGAACATTATTTTCTCCAAGTAACCACCAAGAGAATATTCTGTTGTAAGATATCTCCAAACAAGTATATATCAAATACAAATCTGACCCTCCGATCCCCAATAGCCAATGAAATTAACCGCCATAATCTTGCTGACCCTCGCGTTATCCTTAGATTTATATGCGCCGGCTATTGAATACTATTAAATTTTGCGCGATGTTGACCGGCTGATCGAATAAATCAACCACCCTGGAAAGATCCAACCTTCTGCATCCTTACCAGCACGCCAATCTAAGCGTAGCATCTCATCAAACTGCTGGTCAAACATTGGGACAGGAGAATCGCACCGAAATCGACTCCCTGGTGACTCCCCCAGCACTTCCAGCGAAACGTGACTAAAACATCAAAAGGTGAAATGAAAGGCACCACCCCCGACCAAACGCCTCGAATCGACTCGTCCCGGGATGACGGATGTCTGGAAGCGTTGTCGAAGATTTACCTTTTTTGGGTTGCGAAGTGAAAATCTTCCGCCCGTGCGCGATGATGAGGGCCATAGAGAGATAACCTTTCCTGTTGGCAGTTTTTTCCTTAATGCTGCTAGTGTAAATGTTAATAATAACCTCTCTCTTCCACTCATCCCTCTCATCTCTTCCACCCCTTCTAATCCTTACTAGTTCCCCGATTTAATCCAAAGTCCTAAGTCAAACTCCTCCTGGTGTTGGGACACCAAGAAGTGTTTTTCCTTCAACCGTTCCCGAATGGTAAAAGGTGTAACCATAAAAAAGCGGAGCAAAATAAACACTTGGTGTATACCGTTTTATTAGTGACCCTGCTTTATGTACGTGTGTGTGTGTGGGTATTTGTATTTTTGTTTTTGCCTGTAGTTTGTAGGTATACATATTTTTATTTATCCGACATGGTTGGCATTCGGTACGGTGTATGATTTATCACTCGCCGATCAGAACGGTTGGTTGCTTTTTAACCTTCTAGCACACACACACACACGCTGTACTTACAACGTTCGACATACCCATTTGATGAACTTTCCGATGGAGCATTAAAACAAGCAAAGCCAGGGGAAGGTTTTCCGTGGTCGCGGACATCGAAAAAATAAAAACGGAACGTCGAAAACGAACATTAAACCTTCAATAACGCTAGCGCAAGCGATCGCAAGCCACCAACACCAACGGCGTACAGGCTTACAGGCCCGTGGACTCCACCAAGCCACCAAGCTGCTCGGCATGGTGTTTCGCCGATGGAAAAACAAACCGAACCGAAGGAAAAACCCACCCGGTGCCGCGGATAATTTCGCGAAATGGTACGGTACCCGCAGGTTACGGGCACCGCGTTTTGGCACTGGTGATAGATTTATGAAGCTCGCAGGTGAAATTTATTATAATTACATGTTTACTTTTCCTCGACCGAGCTGCTTTCCTTGGCGCGACCCGCGTGCAAACGGACCCTAAGGTATCTGTTTGTAGCGCTGTGGCGTTGGTTAGCATCCGTGGTTAAAGATTTACTTTACACACTGTTTACCATTTTGTGGCCCCATTTTGCAGGGAGGAAGGAATCGGGAAAGAAACGGAGTACCCCCTTTGGGGTTTGCAGTATAGATTTTTGGAATGAGTATTAAAACATAAAATACCAAGCAAGCTAAAGTTAACAAAGCAAAATGTGCGATAGGATGGGATGGGTTGTTGCGAAAGTAAGTAAGTAACATTTTTGCTGAAGTGCGGAAAATTTGCCACACAAAACCCAACCGGGCAACCCGGGGGTCTTGCGTTCGTTAGGACGTTAGGAAGGATGTGTGGTAAGCGTAATCATCGTTTCACTTACTTTGCCCCGTTCTAACTCGCAACGAAGGGTTTTTTTTTCTGGTTGATGTTGGGATTACTTTGGAGTGGCATTTTATCACCTTCCCTTGCACTGATGGCGAAAGGAGACGCACGGATACGTTAAGTACATACATTTTATAAGTCAAAGTGTTTCGTGGCTGTAATTAATGTTTTTATTTTTGTTTTGAGAGTTTTTGTTTTATTTCTTTTGGGCATGAAAAGGTTTAGTTTTGCAATGTTAGGACGAGGATGAATGTAATTAGAAATTGTTTATGTTGCTTTATGCAACTATCATCACATTTTGTATATTAAAAATAATCAATATTTTTGAGTTACTTCACGTTTTGCAATTAAATTTATTAATTTGGATCAAATTAAAACGTTGAACGGAAAAAAGAAGTTTTAAATGAAAATTAATGAGCAATATTAATAAGGAAAAATGAAACATCAGAAAGGGAAGAAGGAAATCATTACCAAAATGCCGAGAAATGAAATATTTTTTTCCAAATAAAAAACGAACTATTTATAGGTAGTCTTATGGAAAAAGTCATTGATCGAACGGAAAAATAAGCAAAAACCTTTGGAAAAAGTATTATGTTGCTCTTTATGACTTTGTGAAAAAACATAAAATTAATCGTTAATTAAACTGTTATATATAATTTATAATATTATTTAAGAAAAAACAGTATACGTACATTTATGCTACACATTGTGCAAATAAAAAGACAAGTTTCTAGGCTTCCAAATATTACAAGGATTATATATACAATTTATGTACTGAACTAGCAACATATATCTGTGAATAAAGTGTTTAATTTAAAAAAGTGTTTAATTTAAATTAACTAAAATAAACTTCCTTTAACTATCCAATGAACTGGTAACAGTATCATTAAAAGCTTAACTGCTGATTGCAATGTTATTCACTGCATAATAGTAAATCCTTAATGTATATTATGCATTAAATTACACGACAAATATTTCCTAACCAATTCTTGCATTTTCCCAAATTTTTTAAAACAAGCTGTTTGCATAATGATCCTGGAATAAATAAACTTTGCTTCAAGCCCGTGATCAAATTTAAAAGAAAAAACAATCTGTTAAATGATGATTGCGTTCCGTTGCGTTGCCAACTTATTTACAGCTTCGTTAGGTGAAATTAATTCCCACTACTGCTGACAGGCGAACCCACGGTATGGGGAAAAATGAAACCATTCAATCGAAAGAGGGGGTGCTAAATAAAGGAACCCCGAATGCGTCTCCAATGCGGCCCAAACCGGGAATGGATGCAACGCGACCAATCAAAATTCCATCGCTTACCGATTTTTGCCAGCAAGTGCAAGTGCAAAAACGGTCGTGTCTGGCACGACGATCAACGCGCCCAATGCGCGGAATAATGAAGCAAAACGTCTACACTATTCCACCTTCGTGTGTGCGAATGTATTTTTGGCTGGCTTCATTTCTTCAAGCTGTAGCTTATCGATAAGCGAAAAGGGGGGGGGATGAGTGAGGTGTGATTTGTTAGGCAGGTAGGGAGGTGGGTTTAGCATAAAGTTTTCCCTCATGCGCGATTGGCATGGCGTTGAAATGGCGTTGATTGTATCGTGACGTGGGTCGTTCGTTCACCATCCCCCGGCCGGACACCTCCGGTACCGGGTTGCGTTGTTTACCGGGGCGTCCGATCCGCATTCGCCCGTTATTAAAACGTACAAGTAACGACTTCAATAAATTTATGACTTTATGCAACTACTCGTTTCGGTTGCGCTCGCGCTTCGTTTATTTCTTCGTTAGAGGTGTACCATCATCGGTTGGTGTGTGTTGTTACTTTTTTTTTTGGGTTTTTTTGGTCGAGAAACATATCGCTACCACCCTTTGGGCGGCCAAGTGACGAGACGGGACAGGTAGAGCAACTCTTCCCTGCGTGAAAGGGACTCGTTTCATGCTCAACATAATTTCAGCCCCCACTGCTGCTGCTGCTGTTGCTCGGAGTTCGCATATTGGTGTGGTGCGCCACGCAACGGCACCATCGGCCGTCGGACGCAGGTTTTGTGCTAAATAAATCATCCACCTTCTTCGACCCTCCTGGGTCACCCCTTATCCCTCAAGGAATGAGCTTGTTTGTGGGTCCCTGAACGTGTGCAGATCTCTCGCACAACAAACGAACGGACTGGGTTGGAAGTTTGAATGTTGAGACTCCTCCTTTGTCGAACTTTATATAGTAATCATGTTGGTTGATTGGTAATTTTTACTCACAGACATTTTGCGCCCACAAACCACCTTCTCCTTCCCCCCCCCCCTCCCCATTCCACCTTTGCCAACCTTTCTCAGGACGGTGTGTTGGCTTTCCAATAACGGCACAGCGATGATCGCCCTCGGTGCCACAGTTATTATTTCTCTACACCCTTGATTTTTCTTTCACGTCCTTCTCAACACTCGCGCCTGCTGATGGTCGAACTTATGCTCAGACCTCCATCAAAAATATCACCTCACCTCCCAAACCCTTCCACCTTCTCCTTAGTCCAGTCACCCGGATGGACGTGTGCAATCGGACACATTCGTATGCGCGAAATTTAACGAGATTGGCGTCAAGTAGGGGTCCGTAACCGACCATTCGGACGGAAACTGGGAGGCTTTTTTTTTATGCGTTCCGTCGTTTGGGTACGATGATAAATTGCCCCGGATCGATTGTGGCTGGACGTTGACGCTCGAGCGCCCCATCCTCCGGCCATCGAGCGGGTTCGGGGCTGGGAAAATGTTTTCTGCCGCTGTCCAGCATCAGCACGACGATGATGATGATGACGCTAGGAATCGTTCCCGAGGAGCGAAACTCCGTTGGAAGCCATTGCGAGCATCAGTTTCAATTTTGCAAATGTGTGTGCGCGATCGCGTAAAGGAGGGGGTCGCGCATTTTGTCCGCCGTGCGACCATTTGTTTCTCGGTGTGCTGGTTTCTTGCTTTCTTTTCATTTCAGCGCCCGAGGAAGCACTTTGTGCTTTTTCTGCTTATGATTGATGTCCGGCTGGCCGAACACGGACGCGTCGGACGCCCCCTGCGCTACGATCGCGTCAATAATTGGTTAACTTCGCGTTTGCATAAACATTTGTTATAGTTATGGCAAAGAGAGAGAGAGAGAGAGAGAGAGAGGGAGAGAATGAGAGAGAAGGAGAGAGGAAGTCCAGTCCAGTCGAGCTGCAGGTGAAGGTGCAGGGTTGTTAATTGAACGGGATTGATCGATGGTGCGATCGCGCCGGGCAACAGCCACAGGGGAACCTGTCAATCTGTCAGCTGCAATTTATTGAGCTATCGATAGGGTTACGATGTTAAGCTGATTGTTTTTCTCCCTCCCGTTGTGTGCCGGCCAATAGTGCTACATAGTATCGTTGTGTATGGCCGTCGCCAAGAAAAGTTAAACAAAAACACCCATTGTGTTGCTGATAACGATGCCAGTTGGCAGTTGCTTGCTGGGCTACACACACACTCTCTCTCTCTGTGTCGTAACGAACGAAGCAATACAGGAGGGAATGTATTTACCGTGGCATTATGTATGCTTGAATGGAACCGGGGCGAATTGATTGTTTGTAATGTATACAGCTTGACCGCTTCCCTGTTTTTTTTTTCCTTCCGAAATCGTACCGTCAACACAGTCAACCTGATGTTGGTGGTGTTGAAGATGGTTGAAGATAGTATTCATTTAAAAAACATTAAGCCAACCACTTGCTTCCGATTGTGGTTGGTGCCTGCTGGAATGCGAAATGCGAAAATGAGGTTTTGCTAAACCATGCGCGACTGATTGTGTGGTGAAGTGTGATTGCAATCGATCGAATGTCGACTGGCTGGTTGGGCTTGTAACCACATCCTTTGAGTGCGGGAAATAGTAATTTAACTTAAATATATTCTAATTCTGTTGGGAAGCCATCAGTAGGAAGAATGTATGGAAGAAAGACTCGGCGGTGGAGATATACAAGTATTTACACTCGAAATAGTACTTACTGCGGTATATTTTAATAGAATTGTCCACAAAACTGTCCATCCTGCTTCATGGGAGCAAAATGCAGACAATCATTCCGTGTTTGTTTACTTTAGCCCTAAACACGGGGCTCTTGGTAACAAATCAATTTGTCTTTGGTAGTTAATTGCGAAAAACGGAACTCCACTTCGGATACTCGGGACATGAACCCGCTTCGACGCAATTTGCTATCGTGACTAAATGATTTTTCTCCATTTTCTCGGAAAGCGCTGGTTCTTTAGCATTCGATTGGATTTTGCCAATCGTTTCAATTGGTTTTATTCTTTCAGCCTGTTTTTTGTTCTTTAATTTCTCCACACACCGGAACGAATGGTTTCCGGGCAATTTTGCTGTATAAATAAAACGAATCCAACCACTGGTTCGTGGTGGTGGTGGTGGGCTGATCGAAATTCACGATCGCGATCGTGCACGTTCGCTTATAACTCTATACAAAATTAATTAAGCCCTACAGCGCTGGATTTGGAACGTCAGCTGGCTTTGACTGCAGGTTCGTTGTAGCATAGATGTAAAGTTCCTACAAAAGCTCATTAAAAAAAGCATGACAAATAAGCTTAATGTCTAATGGTGGTTTTTTTTCGGAGATGAAATGATGGAAGTTTGAGGCATCTTTGGATGCTTTGCAAGAAGTCAAGTTGTTGTGGATTTGTTTTCACTTTCCCGCGTGGATTTCGATTTATTTGTGTATTCTATGGCTGAGGGTGAGACCAAACCACTGTTGTTTAGATGATTATGAGAACTAACTTTATTACTGAGAAGGAGCAATTCTCTATGAAGTACTGTATGAAGTACTAAGTATTTACAGATAACTTAAAGTATTTATTTTTTTTTTTTTTATTTATTTATGTTTGATTATGACGGCTTAGAGCCGTATTGTCAACACCGCTTGTGTTGACGAAATACATAGACAATTATATAAGGCATTTCCTCCTTATTGATTGCCTTATCCCGGGCATACTCGGTAGTTGTTGCAGTTGTGGTCCGGTCCTATTGTTGTTTTGTAGTTCGTGGTGGTGGCTATTTTGGTAGATGTGTTTGGTCCGGTAATGTTGTTGTTGCTATTGTGTAGTATGGGTGGTGTTTTGTCCTGTCTATTGTGGAGATTTGTGACTGTAACAAACAAAAATAATTGCAGAGACAGCACAAACAAGAATTTGCCTGCATACAGCG
>STHB01000003.1:17547600-17598040 GCA_018908115.1 Anopheles rivulorum | reverse complement strand
CCTCGAGCTAGAAAAGAAACACATTATGATGATGAACTTCTGCTCCCCGCAGCGTGTTGGAAAGTAATTGAAAAATCAATCAAAATGGCACCGGTGGCCTGCTGCTTCGGGACCGGAGCAGAGCTACAGGACGCGGCTAAGTGTTGATGATCGTGCTCTTTGCATCGGAACGATCCGGCTTTTGAAGTGGAACCGCGGCCGCGAAAAATCATCTCACCATTGGATTGGATTCGACTCCAATTCCGTACGGGCCAATTTACGAAGTTCTCTATTGGGATGCGTTTCCACCACGGTGCGCCTCGTTGTATTGAGTATGTTGTCAGAGCTCGGGGCGGCAGCAGTGGGCTGTTGGGAAAGAAAAGGCAACATTATTGACTTCAATTATGGGCAAAAGCTTCGGGGGCTTTTGCACGCTGAACCAAAGGTGATAATTTATACATTCCGCACGGTTGGCTGTTGACTCTAGTGAAGTTTATTGCAAAATCGCGTGTTGCTTGGCCACCAATTTGGCCGCTTGTGCGACTTACGCGGATCGTTAAAAATATTCACCATGTGAAGAGGCGAAGTCGCACGGAAGCTACGTCTTCGGTACGGAATGATGATGTAGTTGTAAAAGCAATTATGGGCTATATAACAGGTACGACCGAAGCTAAGAAAATGATTTGTTTGTACCAGGGGGGTAAGCAATTGTTTTCAATAATTATTTTAAAAAAATCATTACTACATGACATCACAAGCTTTAAAAAACAAATTTTTGATTGCGTTCTACTTTTTATCCCAAATTACGCACTAGCAGTCCAAGGGTTAACGTTCATAAATTGCGCGCATTTTGCCAAATTTGACTCCAATACATCGACAACCGCTTGTACGCTTTATACACGTTAATTGAACCATCAACGAAACCATTCATATGATCCGCGCGACCTCGCGAATAGATGAAAATACGCGCTTACACACAGAGAACGCGCTTAGATAAATGCCGACCAGACGACCACAGTAACAAACAAAACAGCAGCAAGAGTTTGCACCACGACGTGCGCACAGAGATATGATTTGTACAATGCAGCACAAACACTCGCGACGTACCGTATCTCGACGCACAAAACCTGCTCGCGGTGGCGCTCATCTCAGTGTCCATCGGTACGTTTGTCTGTTCGTGGTGGGAACGCGATGCTAAAATTAACCATCAATCCGCTACGCATTCGGCCGCTGGGTGTGCGTTGGCTTAGCGCCACTGCCCAACCAGCCGCTAATAGTGCGGTCGATCCGGAATGGGAAAATGCACTACCGTTCGAAAAGATTCCAGCACCGTCGCTGCTAGGGTTTCTGAAAGAGTTCGGACCGTTCGGTAAGCTTATCGGAATGAGTGAGAGGAGTTCCAACCGGAAGTAATATATTGTTTCCCTTCGTTTTAGGTAGATACAAGGATGGGACACTTTACGATATTAACAAGCGAATGCGCGAACTATACGGGCCGATCATGCGGATGAAAGGTTCGTTCGGTCGGGAAGATATCGTGATGACGTTCTTACCGGAAGACTTTGAAAAAGTACTACGATCGGAGGGCCCATGGCCCCGACGTACTGGGATGGATGCGTTCGTGTACTATCGCAAGAAGCAAAGACCAGAATACTTTCAGGGTTATGGAGGGCTGTTGGCTGAGTAAGTGCACCAGGTTTAAGGATCTTGATGGAGACTCTCGATCTTACACTCTACTATATCTCTGATGAATTGCAGACAAGGCGAAGACTGGCATAAGATGCGCACGATCGTCAATCCGATCATGATGCAGCCAAAGATCATCAAGCTTTATGTGGACAAGGTGGACGAAGTGGCCCGAGAGTTTATGGATATGTAAGATTCGCCAACAGTTCCTCATCTTAGAGAGAAGTTTGATGATTACTTTACATTTTTGAACAGTGTCCACGGTCTCCGAGATGAAAAGCACGAACTACCGGCCGACTTTAACGAATGGTTGAATCGTTGGGCGCTGGAAACAATGGGTGTACTGGTGTTGGACACACGACTCGGTGTGCTTAACAAGGATCAGAGCCCCGAAGTTAGCAGGTTGATTACTGTAAGTACCTCAAGTCCACAAGCTTAAGGGACGCTTGCTAATTTTTGTCGCGCGCCTTCCGTAGCTTACCAAAGATGCAGTAAGCCTATTCTACCAGCTAGACATATTGCCATCGATTTGGAGGAAGCTGAAGACGCCTGCCTTCTATCGGCTGATGCGCACATTAGACGAACTGTACCAGTAAGTGTATTGCCACGAATACTAACTGGAGTTGTCTAGAAATAACAAATCTTTTGATAGCGTTATAGCGTCCAAAATCGACGAAGCGATGATAAGGATGGAAAAGAATCCTAAGACCGATTCGGACACGTTAAGCATTCTGGAGAAGCTGTTGAAGGTTGATCGTAAGGCGGCCTTCACCATGTCTCTGGATAGTCTGTTTGCTGGCGTTGATACGGTACGATATAGAGTTGACCGCCCTAGAGCATCAGTAACGTAAATCTATCTTCACAGACATCGTCAGGATCGACGGGTGTCCTATACTGTCTAGCCCAGAACCCTGATAAGCAGGAGAAGCTTCGGGCGGAACTTCGTCAGATTATGCCAAACAAGAACATGCCGCTTACGCCGGAGCTTATGAAGAACATGCCGTACCTTAGGGCCTGTATCAAGGAAGGTCTCCGGATGTATCCGCCCACGTCAGGTAATGGGCGATGTGCTGGGAAAAACCTCGTACTCCAAGGATACCGCATTCCCAAAGGGGTAAGCATACAACTTCAGATGATGGCTCGGCTTGGTTTCGATCCTCCTCCTAATGCTTTTCGTACAGATTCTAGTAGGAATGGGTCAGCTGGTGCTGCAGCGCGAAGAAGGCCACTTCACACGACCCACAGAGTTCATACCGGAACGATGGCTCAGCGGCGAGGCTGGCGCTGGTTGTCCGAGTGCCAAGGAGGTACATCCCTTCATATACATGCCGTTCGGGTTTGGGGCTCGTTCGTGCATAGGCCGGCGGCTGGCGATGCTGGAAATGGAGATTCTCATCTCCCGCATGGTGCGACAGTACGACATCCGGTGGAATTACGGTGAACTGAAGTACAAAGCGTCGATCGTGAACATACCGTCCATCGACTTGATGTTTCAACTGAAAGAGGTAACCGATTGAGCAACCGACTCGGGGTGTGGTTTGTATTTAATGGCAATAAATGGAACGAACCAATTTTTCATCTTGCGCTTGCTTCATTAACCACACGCTTGGTGCGAAAACTCAAGGTCAGTAGTGTGTGTCGAGTGTGATGGACTGTAGTGATTGTTCTACAACTTCAACACATAACCTTTTAAAGGGGCGTCATGATGAGATGTACCAGATGTATTCAACGACATCTTTGTACACACACATATATATAAGGTAGCGAACGGTAGTTTTTATTTGATTTCGAGCTCCAAAGTCACGGCCGTACGGTGTAACCCACACACAGACATGTGCTCCGTACAGCAAACCACCCAAACAAATCGCGTTTCGCGTCGGCATCGATCAAGGTCACTCCGTGGGGTTGGACGCACGCGTTGCGGACCGTAAACATTAGCGATGGTACGCGCACACACCCAAAAACCGTCACGAATACGTCACGCTGCTTAACAACGCCGATAAGCCGGTGGTGGTTAACGCTGCTTAGCACCCTTGAATGCACAATTGAACATACAGCCGTTAGTTCAAAATTTGCTTCCCAACGCAAAGCAAAAGCGGTGATTATTAATATAACAAAAGCGGGTATCTTTTGGGAACGTACCAAACGAAACGCCAAAAAATGTTGATGCGCCGTAGTTTAATTAAATTTAGCGGTTGTTCCCCGGTTTGGTGGCGTAATGTTCATGCACAAACGCAACCAATTAGTAGCAACGGCGATGGTACGATCGATCCGGAATGGGCCACAGCTAAACCATACAAATGCATTCCGGGGCCTAGTGTGTGGCAGCTGGTTACCGGTTTTTCTAAGGGTGGTAAGTGTTTGATGAGAGAGCATGAAACGAACTTATTGTGACAATGCACGATGCGGTGAAATCATTTGTGTAGGTACAAGCGTTCGCTTGTTGGTTGTACGCATACAGACGAACGCGCGTGGACTGTCAAAATCGCGGACGATGCGCGCTTTGTTTTGATTCAACGCAATCTGTGCTTGCGTGCTGATGGTGTTGATCTGCCACAGCTGGTACCGTGGATTGATGTGTGTTGGTGTGTAGCGATGAATGAAATAGTAAAAAGACATGCAATGACCTTCACCGTTTGTTTACATACGTTTGTGGGGTGAATGGAAAAGCGTCTGTTTTGGGGAGAAATTTATTCATTCAATATTACTATATCTTGAGTACTTTTAAACCAGTTTGAGAAGAGTCTATTTTCTATTCTATTACTTACTTCAATTTCTTCAGGACGTTACGCCGGTCTAGATTTGATAGAGCTGCACTATCGTTTACGTGAAGAGTTTGGCGATCTTTACCGTGTGCCTGGCGTGATGGGTCGGTCCGACGTGATCATGAGCTTCTCGCCGGAAGATTTTGAAAAGATTTTCCGCACGGAAGGCCAGTGGCCGGTGCGGCGAAGCTTCGACACGATGACGTACTACCGGCAGAAGATACGACCCGAAATATTTGGCGATATGGGTGGCCTGGTGACTTCGTAAGCATCGAATGCACAAATGAGCTATTTTTATGGTAAAATAATATTATGCACCCTTTTTCAGTCAGGGTGAGCTGTGGCAAAAGATGCGCAGTATTTCCAACCCCGTACTGATGCATCCGAAGACGGTGAAGGTGTATCTGGAGCAGGTGGATGAGGTGTGTCGTGAGTTTATGACCATGTAAGACTGGGAATAGGAAAGTGGGTCAAGCAAAACCTTATTACAGGCTCGAATCGTTTTAGCATGGCTAAGCTTCGGGACGATAAGCAGGAGCTTCCGGTTGATTTTAACGAATGGATCAGCCGATGGGCGCTGGAAACGACCGGCGTGTTGGCGCTGGACTCGAGGTTGGGTGTGATGCATTCCAAGGATTCCGCAGAAGGACAAAGGCTAGTGGATGTGAGTAAGATTGGGAACGGTTTTAAAGGTTCAGAACAAGCTAACATGCGATATCGATCACAGGTTGTGGATGAAATCTTTCAACTAACCTACCAACTGGATGTATTACCTTCGGTGTGGAGATACTACAAAACTCCCAGCTTTAAAAGACTAATGGTACTGTTTGATGAACTTACTGAGTGAGTATTCCTGTAAAGCTATTCCCTTGTGCGACATCTACTGGCAATTGTCCTCTATTCTACCTCAAATAGTATAATAATGGACAAAATCGATCAAGCAATGGAACGTTTTGAGAAAAATCCTTCGTCCGAGAATAACCAGAGTGTCCTCAAGAAATTGCTGAAGATTAACAAACATGTCGCAGTAATCATGGCACTCGATATGATATTTGCCGGAATTGATACGGTATATTCTTGAGAAATAATTTAAATATCGTTGGACCAAATAATGTTACCCACTACTTCTAGACATCGTCCGGTTCCGTTGGTATACTGTACTGTCTGGCCAAGCATCCCGACAAACAGGCAAAGCTGCGTGAAGAACTCCGGTCGATAATGCCGTCGAAAGATACGCCACTCACGTCGAGCATGATGAGCAATCTGCCATATCTGCGGGCCTGCATCAAGGAGGGAATGCGCTTGTTACCACCGACAGCGGGCAACTTCCGTGCGAGCGGACGTGACATGGTGCTGCAAGGCTATCGTATTCCAAAGGATGTAAGTAGCGTTGAGAAGAATTTGGCCAAAAACATACCTTCAGTAACCATTTTTTGGTTTGCCCCTGCTAGACGGACATTGCCATGGGTACTTTGGTGTTGATGCGGGATGAAAATTACTTTCCACGCTCGAAGGAATTTCTTCCCGAACGGTGGCTTAACGATCGCGACGGTGACGTACCGAGCGCGAAGGAAGTGAATCCGTTCATCTTTCTACCGTTCGGGTTTGGTTCGCGTAGCTGCATTGGGAAGCGGCTGGCCATGATGGAGATGGAAGTGGTTATAGCGCGATTGGTACGTCAGTTCGACTTTCGGTGGAATTATGAAGATTATAAAGTACGCACCACGATTATAAATCTGCCGGGGAGTCCACTACGCTTCGAGGTGCGAGATGTTGATCACTAAGCAGATTTTTATAATTTAGTTTATTCAATCAAGCTAAACATGCAAATCAATCAAAAACAATAAAGGGTAAAAAACAAACATAGGCACAATGAACAAAAGCAACGCGTTGCAGCGACACGATGCGAGGTGTTTCTTGTCTTATCACATCGATACCAGCATAACAGGCGAGGGTTGTTAGAACGGTGAGTAATAATGATGTTGCTATTTTTGGGGCACACTGGTGTATGTGCGTATTTCGTGTACGCGCATAACACCAGCTGTAAGCTGTGAACTCTCCGCGTGTGTGTAAGTTCGCGGCAAACACAAAATCACTTCACGTTCAGATTAGATAGATCATTGTGTAGCCGCGAACGGACGTTTGAGCAACAGCTGCGCTACAGTTTGCTACGGAGAAGGTGTTTTTGCTTTGTGTAAAAGTGCTACGAAAAGAGAATGATCGCCTTCAAAGCTCCATTGTGGAGTCATTGGTTACGGTCAAGTGTTGTGCCGGTGACATCGAAGCGATTGCTCAGTGCTCAGCCAGCGGTCGATCACGTTGATCCAGAATGGGAAACGGCAAAACCTTACAAAGAGATCCCCACACCATCCATAATGCAGTTTATCCGCGGATTCAGCAAAGATGGTAACGATCGTACGTTAATCAAGCGTGAGCGTAGTAAACTCCATTCACACATTCACAGGACGGTACGCAAATCTGGACTTGGTTGAGCTGCACTCGCGCATGTGGGAAGATTTCGGCGATATTGTACGATTCCGAGGCATGTTTGGACGGAACGATGTAATTATGACGTACAGCCCGTCCGACATTGAGAAAGTGTTCCGCACCGAAGGACAATGGCCGGTGCGCCGTGGNTCGCGGATTCAGCAAAGATGGTAACGATCGTACGTTAATCAAGCGTGAGCGTAGTAAACTCCATTCACACATTCACAGGACGGTACGCAAATCTGGACTTGGTTGAGCTGCACTCGCGCATGTGGGAAGATTTCGGCGATATTGTACGATTCCGAGGCATGTTTGGACGGAACGATGTAATTATGACGTACAGCCCGTCCGACATTGAGAAAGTGTTCCGCACCGAAGGACAATGGCCGGTGCGCCGTGGGTTCGACAGCTTCACTTACTACAGACAGAAGGTTCGACCCGATATCTTTGGCGAAACGGGTGGTCTCGTCACGGAGTAAGTAGCACCTGTCTTATCGGTTTGCTCAAACGTAAAAGGTAGAACGGTACATCGTAAATCAAACACTTGAATGCTTTGCAGACATGGTGAGAAATGGCAGAATGTACGTACCATCGTAAACCCGGTTATGATGCAACCGAAAACAATCAAGCTGTACATCGATCAAGTGGACGAAGTGGCGCGAGAGTTTATGACACTGTACGCTAAATACTCGATAGTGGGCTCTTCCTTCACCAGATATGTAACGACTCTCTTTTTGTGGATTGTAGCGTTACTGAGATGCGAGATGCGAAGAATGAGCTGCCGAAAAATTTCGACCAATGGCTCAATCGATGGGCTCTGGAAACAATGGGAGTGCTTGCACTAGATACGAGACTGGGTGTACTGAAGTCGGATCAATCGCAGGATGCCAAGAAGATCATTGGAGTAAGTAGTTTTGGGGGTAATTGAATTTGCAATATTAAGCAGCATGCGCTTATTGTTTCAGCTTGTGCGAGACCTTTTCGAGCTGACGTACCATTTGGACGTAGAACTTTCACTTTGGAAGTACTTCAGTACACCTAACTACAAGAAGCTGATGCGTGTGTTTGACGATCTAACACAGTAGGATCTGTTAACTGGAGCTAGAATAGCATCTTTTACAATAACTGTTTTATTGCTCTCTTTTAGTGTAATTATGTCCAAAATCGACGAGGCAAAGGAGCGTCTCGAAAAGCAGCCATCAAACTCTGCCAACCAAAGTGTGCTGGAGAAGCTGTTGAAGATCAACAAACACATCGCCGTGATCATGTCGCTAGACATGCTTATTGCTGGTATCGATACGGTATGAACATGAGTTGAAACCAAGCCAAGATGTCTTGCGAGCAGAGGTCCCAATACTATCAACTTCATTTGTAGACATCTTCTGGATCGATCGGTTTATTGTACTGCTTGGCAAAGCATCCCGAGAAGCAGGCAAAGCTGCGTGAAGAGCTCCGTACCATTCTGCCCAAAAAGGACTCACCGTTGACGGCCGAGAACATGCACAATCTTCCTTACTTGAGAGCATGCATCAAGGAGGGACTTCGACTGTATCAACCGGTGGCAGGAAATATGCGTGCTGCTGGACGGGACATTGTACTGCAGGGTTATCGCATACCGAAGGGCGTAAGTGTTGGAAGTAAAGTTCAAGTGGTAAGAAAGCTCTTTTAATCTTATCTCCTACTTCAGACGGATGTGGCCATGGGAACGGCGGTACTGCAACGTAGCGAGAAGTACTTCCGCCGGGCCGACGAATATCTGCCCGAACGTTGGCTCTCGGATCGTCCGGGCGATGTGCCGAATGCAAAGGACGCGAGCCCGTTCATCTTTCTGCCGTTCGGGTTCGGTGCTCGTAGCTGCATTGGCAAGCGGCTCGCCATGATGGAAATGGAAATTATTACCGCACGACTAGTGCGACAGTTTGAGCTGCGCTGGAATTACGATAAGCTTCGCTTTAAGGCGGCACTGATCAACATCCCGGCGAACCCGTTGCAGTTCGAGCTGCGAGAAGTGGATCACTAGCGGACGATCGAGATTTTGAAACTATTGAACTAATAATCACTTTAACGCTAACAGGTCTGCTCACAATAAAGCTACAGTATTCGACCATTGATGATACTTTAAAAGGGTGACCCAAAATAAAAGATCATTACTTCGCACGTCAATGTAATACACGTGTAATGGATAACACGTGGGACGAGTGATCAGCGTTTGAATTTTTTTAACGTATATTTGGAATTGTTTTTGTTAGAGTGTAATCTTATGATACAAATTGGTAAGGGAAGAAATGGAATGATGGAATGAAGAAATAGAAATCATTCATAATACACTTCAAACATCGACGAATCAATCAATCATGTATCGAGGAATCACCCTACGTTATCTTTCGTGCGCTTGAGAACTTGTCACTCTGACGTTTATGTGGTTGTTGATAAACGACGAATTAAAAAGCGTTGTTTGATTGAAACACACAACAAAACCATCAGTATCTACGTGTTCGTGTTAGGTGCACAATGGCTTTACGTGCGGTGATACAACGATCCTTCGTTCGGAGTGAGTTTAAGTGTGCGAAACGGTGGCATGGTACGGTTGCTACGGCAACGAAAGATTTTATCGACCCCGAATGGGAAACGGCAAAGCCGTACAAAAGCATTCCCAGCCCGAAACTGATGTCATTTGCGAAGGAATTTAAAGAGGGAGGTAATTTTACAGTGGAGCGTACCACTCGATGACGCACGATCGCTGAACGTAAACATGAATATGTTTTAGGTCGCTATTATGATCTCACCGGTGGCGAGTTGTACCGCCGGTGGCGCGATGACTACGGAGAGCTGATGCGCATCAACGGCATGTTTGGTAGACCGGACATTGTGTTAACCTTTCGGCCGGAAGACTTTGAGAAGGTGTTTCGTACTGAAGGTGTTTGGCCGATACGGCGAAGCTCGGAAACGCTCAGCTACTATCGGAAGAAGGTACGCCCGGAAGTGTTCGGTGAGCTGAGTGGTCTCATTACAACGTAAGTGGACAATGTGCGTTTAGTAAAGGGGTCATGTTTAAAGGGTGTTAAATTATAAGTAAATTTGGTTGTACTTAGCCAAGGCGAAGAGTGGCAAAAGGTACGCACCATGGTGAATCCGGTAATGATGCAACCGAAAATCATCCAGCTGTACGTGAACCAGGTCGACGCAATCGCCAGGGAGTTTATGAGCATGTAAGATGAGTGAGGTTACTGTTGACCAGCTTAAGCATGTTCGTAATAACTTTCGCTTACAAATAGTGTGGCTGAATTGCGGGATGAGAGAAATGAGTTGCCGAGCGACTTCGATCAGTGGTTGAATCGTTGGGCGCTGGAGACGATTGGAGTACTTGCCCTGGACACTAGGTTGGGTGTACTAAAGCCGGAACAATCCACACAGGCCAGGGCCTTGATTGCGGTGAGTTGAAAGGAATATGTTGAAACCTTTACATTAACATTTCACATTTCTAAAATTCTAGCTTGTACGCAATGTTTTCGATTTGATTTATCGTTTGGAGTTTGAACCTTCGCTGTGGAAGTACTTTAAAACACCTACCTTTAAGAAGCTGATGAAGGAGTTTGATAATTTAACTGAGTATGTTATTTTCCATTGCATTCGGAAATGTTTTCCATTTATAACAGTTATATTATTTAAAACTATTTGAACAGTATTATAATGGCAAAAATTGATGAAGCAGTTCAGAGGTTTGAAACCAACCCAACGGTGGAGGGCAATCAAAGTGTGCTGGAGAAACTGTTGCGTGTGGACAAGAAGGTAGCCACGGTGATGGCGTTCGATATGCTAATGGCCGGAATTGATACGGTAGGAAACCTTTTGGCGTATTGTTTTTTCCTTTTCCTCAAATGATTTGGATATTTTAAAGACATCATCAAGCACCGTTGGCCTTCTGTACTGTCTCGCCAAGAATCCCGAGAAGCAGATTCGTTTGCGCGAAGAGCTTAAAACCGTACTTCCGACCAAGGATTCTGCACTGTCGCCTGAAAGTTTGCGCAATCTACCGTACCTGAGAGCATGCATCAAGGAAGGGTTGAGATTGTATCAACCAACGCCAGCGAATGTGCGAAAAGTTGGCCACAATATCGTCCTGCAGGGATATCGCATACCCAAGCATGTAAGAGTTCGTAAAAGGACACGGTACAGGATCGCTGTTGTACACATTACAGCATTTTGCTTTTTCTTTCAGACGGAGGTAGTGATGGCTTCCTTAGTGCTTCAATGCGATGCAGCACACTTTCCACAGCCGGATGCATTTCTGCCGGAACGATGGCTCCAGGATGGAACGGGTTCGGGTACACCGAATGCTAAGGATGCCCATCCGTTCATCTTTCTGCCGTTTGGGTTTGGTGCGCGAAGTTGCATCGGCAGACGGCTAGCCATGATGGAGATGGAGATCGTGATTGCACGCTTTGTGCGATCGTATGAGATTGGGTGGAACTATGGCAACCTGAAGATGAAGATGGGCCTGATCAACACACCGGCCGTTCCACTTCACTTTGCGCTGAAGGATGTGACTGAGTGAGGTTGGTACTAGAGATGAGAGTTCCAACATACTTAGAGGAAATTAAATCAAAGGAAGTAATTTGCGAGAAGGAGACTACTCTTTAACTCACTCAAATAATTTTGAACTCATGAGACAGTGAGTCTCGTCGAAGAATTCAGAGTTAAATAACTTGCGAGTTATTTAAATCATTGATGACTGAGTTAAACCACAAAAGAGCGATGAAGAGTAGTTTGGTGAAAACTTTTCATGGAAACTAGAAGTAACTCACTTTGCGATAAGATTTAATTCACTCATTTATTTTGAATTACTCTGCATAACTCTCGTTTGTACCGGATAACAAGAAATACATTTTTGGTGCGTCAGTAAGCAACTGCATCGAAACGTTATAATATTATTCTTATCACACTACACTATCTCGCAGTAGATTTGGTAACGAGATAACAGCCACTGACCTAGTACACAAATTAACTGCTTACTCCATTCGAAACGTTCATGAGCGGTATTATAAAGTCGATAAAAATCCGTTTCAACAGTCACAATTTATAGCACCTAATATGGTGAAAAACACACCACGAAGGATGTTCAAATGTTAATTCCACAACAATGTAATAGCAAGCAGCAAACGCTTCCATGGTTCGATTCTATCGACCTGTCC
This sequence comes from Anopheles rivulorum, assembly GCA_018908115.1. Lineage (NCBI taxonomy): Eukaryota > Metazoa > Arthropoda > Insecta > Diptera > Culicidae > Anopheles > Anopheles rivulorum. The sequence goes on along the minus strand of STHB01000003.1, from coordinate 17,585,931 downwards.
GAAGGTGTTGTTTATCGACATGAGGGGAAAACAAAAGCAGTCGAGATTGTGACATTGATAACACAATTTACTGCCCCATGTACATGGCCGTTTCGCTGTGGAAGCTAATAACTCGTGCGGGTTGATAGTGGAGCCTGACCGTCGAGCAGGTCAACTTTATCACAATCTTCACTGTACGCGCGGACACCCATGGCACGAAAGAAAACTAGACCTCTCTGTCTCGCTCTCTTTTCCTCTCTCGGTCTGCTGCTGCTGCTGTGTGTCCGATGGTGAATAATTACTGAACAAATTCATTTAAATTGTGCATAATTTCTCAATTATTCAGCACACGACGGTAGCATGGAAATGAGCTTCCGGGGCCAGCCAATCAGCCAGCAGCATGGCAAAGGTGCACACACAAGCGCATTTCGCATAAGCGTCCAGCGTGCATACAAAGTGCAGCTTTTTTTTGCTGTGGTACGAAATAAAATTGAGGCAAAAAAAACACACACACACAGAGGTGGAAAGAAAATCGGTGCCTTGCACCGTCAACACATTAGCATGCAAATGAAGGGGCCACGTGAAACGTTTCTGTTGTTTGTTGGTGATTAATTTCGAGGATAACAAAAAACAAAAAAAAACAGCAGAGCCAACTGCCTGCCGCAGTGAGTGCCTTGTTTTTTTTTTGCAGGCAGGTCATAACGGGGTGGCCCATCGGGCGTAAAGGGTTCAGCTTGTATGTGATTGCTTATGTGTAGTGTTGCTGGGGGCGCTGGCCTAAGCGAAGCTAGCTTCTCAGCTAGTGGAATATGGGCTTTAGTTGCAACCAGTCACGATTTTACCCGAACGATTAGCACTTAAAGTATGATCCTCTTCACCTTCACCTGTCCCCCATTCCTTCTCCCTCTCCCTAGACCCCTTTTTGGCGAGTGCCCGCGGCAGCCCACATCTCAATGGTGGGCATGATTTTCACAATTTCATTAGCATCGTTAATGAGCCGAGCTACCCGTGCTCGTGTACGGTGATGCACTGGGTTGCAGTTTGCACCACCCAACCCACCTGTACATTCCACAACTGCCACGAATTATTATGAGCCACCCACCGGCAGTGGGTGTGACGCCTAATTGGAAGGCTCATTTGGGTGAAGCCGCCCCAAAATGCACTTGGGAGCGATGGCATGAACTCACTTATGCCGCGTTTGTTTGATTGGTCGGCCGGCAGTTCGCTCATTAAAGTCGTTACTGGCCGGATAATCGCGCGTCTCATAGCGTGGAAGGGTGGGTGGCCAGAGTGGTAGTTGAGTTGGATTATATGGACGCGCGGGGAATCCATCATTCCCAACCCCAACCCTTGTTTGATGGATGCGCCCAGTTGATCGCAACATCGGTGCATTGTTAGTGCACAACGATCGGTGATGCGCTCGTTAGGGAAAACATCCAGCAATTGCCCTGTGGGCAAACGCGATAAATAAATCGTGCGTGAAATATCATGTCAGGATAATTTTCTTCGCTAGGTTTCGGGTAAGTTTAATTAATAAATTGCCAATTAGGTGGAAAGTAATAGTATAGTATTTCTGCACTATTATTACCTTCCCCAGTACATGAATCTAGATCGTGCAGCTGGTGTTGTGCATATATCAAGCGCATGTTTGTTGCGAAAATAAATGGTGCAAAGCAAACAATCCTTACGGAGCGTGTTTTGTGAATGAGTGAAGTAAATGTTCTGATAATTAGATTAAAACAGGGTCGTTTTTTAAAGATTTTTTTTGCCAATAATCTTTCACACCCATTTTTCCGTGAGTCAATTTTCATTGTAAGCTATCTTGCTCCTCAAAAGTTGTCTACTTGATCGTACGACCGTATTGCTTCAGATGGTGAAGAATAAAACATAGGGCGAAGAGATGCCTGAAGATGAATTCATAGCTGCTGCAACGATTCGTACAGTTTCTGATCGTGCTATTGTATAGCTCAGCTGCCTTGAAAAACATGTTAAGTGTAACTAACTCATTACGTTCAGAGGCAATCTTCCAGGCGGCCAGAAAATATTGGGCCTCCTTCATTTTTCTTTTCCGGTTGTTGCTTCGTTTTGTTTGGGGTGTCTAACTCTTCACGGGATTGGTTTCTGTTCTCCTGTGGAGCACAACTCTTCTGTTCACCTTCGTCCAGGGTCGTGTGTGCTTTTTTTTTTTGGGAGGGAAGATCTGATGCTCATGTTTACGAGGCTCAACGCCATCGTCTAAGTCTGGGCTGATACTAATCAGAAAAAAAATCCTGTTCCTCCCTGCTGAGCTTGGAGCATCTTTCATGGTTCCCGATGGGAAGGTATCCCTGTTTCTGTATAGCCCCCGAAAAGCCTTCGCTGCCTTCTGGGCGGATGAAGAACATAAAAATAAATCTTCAAAATGAAGCGCAACATGGGCAGCCCGCAGCCCATGGGCCCAAGATACCCGTGGTGCAGCCACGAGTGCCACGAACTCGTTGGGAGTTAATTTGGAAACTTTAAATTATCTCATTATGGGTGATTTCTGTTTCCTCGAAAAAGGAGAAAGAAAGAAAAACACCGGGAAGAGCGCGAACGCCGAACTTGGGACGGATGTGTCGGGGTTCCATCGTGAGCCGCCATTATCATTGTGCTGGTCGTCTGTCCCTGTTTCCATTTTTCCCAAATTTTGCCCCAAGCAGAGTCCCCAAATGGTGGAACGATGATGATGATGACGATCATGCACATCATGGCGTAGATGATACTGCTGCTGCTGCCTACAGTGTAGCGAGCAGAACGATTTCGTTTGATTCGCTGTCCGAGAATTGCTTAATGGCGTAGTTGATTTGAGATTTGCCTAATTTACGCAGGCACGCAGCTTTCCAGGTCGGGGAAAATTGACACATTAGGCCGTATATTGTTGGAGCAATTTTGTATGGCAAGTATTGGGACTTGAGCATGTTTCAGGGGCGTTGGGATTTTGCAATCTTCAAATTTACAGGCATTATCATGCAAATGACTGTTTGCAACGGTTAGGCATAATATTGGAATAATTGAGAGATGGACTGCATTACGATCGGAAATGATCGCAATTTTCTATTGCCGCGATGTTTAACGTACTTTTTCAAATTACACTCCCAGCTTAAAGCTGTTTTAAAGGTCATAATTCCCTTTCAAAGCTTTTTTATTTATCAACAAAAACTCGTCCCACAAAAGGTGGTGTGACTCACGAAAAAGATATGTCTCATGGCAGCATTGATTTCCCATGCAAAACGAGCGTAGAAATTAAGCAAACCATTACCGAAAAGTTCACCCGTTGCCGATTGATTTGTGCCACGAAATATGAACCTTAATCGACGCATTACAGCTCGGAGACGATGGTCTGCGAGATGGTCACCAATCGCCACCGAGTCGCCGAGACCCAATTTCCCATCGAAAAATGGAAACTAATTTCTAAAGGCACTCGGGCGAGGACGAGGAGTTGGCACTTGATTTTGGACATCAATTTCAAGCTCGGTAGCTGGCGTACCCGGCTCGTATTACGTACGCGATTTAAAATTCAAAACACCCAATACCGTCCAGGATGCCCCGAGGCTCAGCCCTCGAGAGTGTTGGGCACACACGTCTCGGCTTCCGTTTTTTGTTTTTTTTTTGTTTTTTGGGAGCGAACGTCTGGTGTCGCATCATGATGATGAAGCGTCTTGTGAAAGGTGCACGATCGACATAATGAACGTGCAGAGATACACATTTTTGCCTAGCGCGCCAAGAAGGCTGAACCACAAACCAGAAAAATATTTCTCCAACATGAATGTAACCTTGCACTCTGAAGTCTGATCATCTTCATCTTCGCCGTGAAACGGAACGTACGGTCGCGACAGAAGTCCGAGCAGTCCGAGCAAACTCGAGAAACAAAGGCAAAACTTGAGTCGTGATAAATGATTCGTGCCTCTTTCACTCGTGGACGCGGCCCAGTAAGGATTCACGTTCGGCCGAGTTGGCTGATTATCAAAAATAACACATTAGTTCCCGTTTTTATTTCAATTTAGCGTGCCAGCCTCATCAAGAAGGTAGGAATGTCGGTGGGACGCGATGGAACGCGCGACCGAGCTCACGATTGTGGAGTGTGCGTGAAGATATAAATATTTCATGGATTATGGAGATTTAAAACGGTTCTCAAACGTAAACGCAACATGGTTGCTGTGCCAGAGTGAATATCCAGAATCCACTAAACGCGTTTCCATAGAATTCCACCAAAAAAAGGAAGAGCGAGAGAGAGAGAGAGAGAGAGAGAGAGAGAGAGAGAGAGAAAAGCAGCGAATGATGGGCCTTTTTGGATAGGCTTTGCAACATAATAATAAAACAGAGAAGAGAACAGAAAAAACAACGTGCGCATCGTAAGCTTTGCAAAAATCGCGGTCCACGAAAACTGCCACCGAATTGTCCGTGGCAAAATGTGGAACACTTTACGATTGCAACAAAAAAAAAAAGATGAAGAAACCCCCCAAAGTGCCGAGAAGGGAGAGTGAAGCTATGCTGTCACGTTTTGAAATTGGCGGCCATTTTTACTGGACCCCTTTGGAGGTTCGTTTTTGGGTTTTTTTTGCTGTTATTCAGGATACTTTTGTGTTCTGCGTTCTGATAGCGACACGGAAAAATGGTTCTGGTGATTGAAAGTTTTTTGTTTGTTGTCTTCTGTTGCTCTTTATGGAGCAGAGTTCTGGAAAATGAAGCTAGCTTGGGCAACATAATTTTTAATGCTTCATTCATTTTTTTCGGTTCATTTTTTTCACCCCACATTTCTGAGTTGTTATTGCTACAGAAGTGAAATGCTGCTGTTCGGGGAGTTTGTTTCTGTTTAAATTAATTTCTACCATGTTCTGTTTGTCTTCGGAGCAAAAATGTGAACGAACGCCCAATGATGGTAGCCGGGACAAAGGTGATTTGAATGATTGAAACCTCCGCTTCAAACCAGAAAGCAATAATATTCAACTTTCGCTTCTTTTTTTTTATTGTAGCACGCTTTTTTTCTTGCAAGAACTGAACCATTCGGCCCCGAACCTTTCATCGGTGTGTTCCATCATTCGGTCGGGATATTGATAAACCCCGATTGTTATGCTTTATTAGCAAAAGTTTTTGGGGTGCAGTAAATTTTATGATCGCGAATAAAATTTTGGGTAGCGTTGGAAGAAACCATGTTTTTCTCGTTTTCGGTAGCAATCCATCAATTTTTTTTCGCTTTCGTTTGATGTCCAAAACGTTGTTGTATTTGGATTGCTGTAGGGAGAAGAAAAAAAAACAAACAAATGAAAGCTCGCCGATAAATGATCGCAATGATGAGAACACGACTGGTGGTGGTGGTCGTGGATAATTTTATTGAACTGTCGGCGAAGCGCTTGATACGCGACAGCGCCGTAAAGAAATCAACAACAGCAAAAAAAAACCCATCCGTGACGCTTCGAATGATGGGCCATAAATTATGAAAGGATCCACCACCGCTAGCGGAAAATTTGAACATGAAACACATTATTCCACGTAGTCGCATTAGAAGGCATCACTCACCCAAAAAGGGCTTCGCCGAAATTTGGCAGTTGAATTGAACTCGTTTTCGTTGCGAGAAATTAACATGTTTCGCCTTTTTTTCCCCGGTTGCAAGTGGTGTTTGTTGATGCGCTGCCACACGGTGGTGACCATTAGCTTTTTGTTTGCTGCTTTCGTTGAAGCTGGCTATAAAACGATAATGAACCAGACACGGTTGGAAATTGATGTTTGAATGGAATGGAGTTCAAGGCACTGAGAGACGGCAGCAGTAAAATTGGAAAGATGTTTGTTTGGTCTATATTTGATTGGAGGCCAAGCAATGGTTCAGTACCGCAAATGTAATTAATTAGCGTTGGAGTAATGAAATCGTAATTAATCAGCAGTATAATTCCAATGTGAAAGGAACATTGCACTTGTTGATATATTCTTAATTGCGAAAAGAAGTTAAATACATACGCAAATCAGTGGTTGAAATTAGTAAACGTTATTCAATCGCACTTGTTGTTTACTGCTATTGATATTTCCACTCGAAGGAAGTGTTCTATTGCACAATAAATATTCAGTACGTGTTCATCTTCATTGTGTCGTTTAGATTGATTGATTCATTTGATACTTGAGCTTCAAATGGTGACCAATTAGTATGAAAAAGAACTCCGATACTATATTAAATCAACAATTGGAGTAACATGAGGTAATAGGATTTCTTTGGATCTTGCGATCAAGTAAAGAGAATTTACCTTTAGACAAACCCAAACAACAAACTAAATCATATGAAAATACGGTGCATCAGCTGAACATTAGGATAAATCAGTATCAACTTGAAAGGGAGTTAAAAGTTGAGTTTCTGTTGAGCTGGTTATATAATATCTGATATTATTCTTTAATATTCAGCTGTATCAGTCACTCGTTTGACTAGAATTTGGGTTCTACGCATTTATTCCAAGAACTTAAACTGGAGAATTCCAAGACCTCCATAGTGTATAAAAAACACAAAAAAGGAATAGTAGTTATTCCAAGGAAATATTTAATAGTATAACAAGATGTCAAGAATTCGAATACGAGTAACGTTAGTGTTCTCTTCATTTATGTTTTGAATAAGTCAACTTCAAGATCTTCAAGAATGCGCGCGAGTATGGAAAACACTCCATCGTTGATTTATTCTTTCTTCAAAGAATATCTTCCAGGTTATTTGATCGTCTTTCTCCAATTTATCCAGTGCTAAAGATTTATCATCCTAATCTTTCTACTACGATAAAGATAAATGAAAATGATCATCATTTTCGTCTATTGTTAATGGCGTAAAATCAATCTAAAAACCCTCCCCAGCAGCCCCCTAAAGCGGAACCCGGAATAATTCCAATACTTTCTAGCTCGAACACAACAAATGAGCGCTTGATACGATCGATTCTACAGCTTCCTTGTGCAGGGAAAAGATTATTCCAAACCGTGGCCCGAACCTTATATAAGACACACACACACACACGCGCAAGTCGAAACTCACCCTCAGTGATGTTCTCCAGTAGAACGATCTGGAAATTATCGTTTGTGTCTTCTCGTAGAGCCGCAAGTTTCAACCACGTCGGCTGCCCCATCGGCTGAGACGGACCCACACCGGCCAAACATTTTGATGGATCGAGGATAATTTAATTGATTTATTAGCGTCGACCCCGGGATACCATGTTAACAGAGCACCAACGGGGGCACGAACGGGGACGGGAACGAGCCGCAGGAAAACAATCACAACACAAAACGCAATTACGTTGTTAATAACTGGATGGATAATTTATAAAAACAACTACATCATTTCTTAATTTTCGTTCATTTTGTACGCCGGTACACGCCGGTGAAGGGCTCTTGATGGGAGTTTCTGGTTTTGTTGCTTTTTTTTTTGGTTCTTCTTCATCGGTTCGGTGCCTGGCCGCCAATATGGCGTGTTCCCGAAGGTTTCCATCCCATGTTCGATGGTTGGTGGGTGCGGTCGAAATGGTTCGTTGATCTAAAGTTCCTTGCACCTGGGATTGGTAGGGCCCAGCCTTTTCTACTAGTTGCGCCTTTGGGAAGTGTGATTAATGATGCTGAAATTATACGTTCGCTGACGGTGCAAGAGATCCAGTTTGTGATCTAGAGTGTGCAGGAATCTGATCTGGAGAGTGAAATGTTGATTAAATAGTTGAACAATGTAATGGGATACTATTATTATTTAAGAATTTTAAAGCTAGATTTGATCTGTTAACAACTTTACTCATCTTGCAATCAGTAAAGAGTTGAAGTTTTGGAATAAATATGTTCGATACGTCTCTGAAAAAGAGTTTCTAATCCCTCTCCAAAAAGGTTCTTAAGTCTCTCACAGGTGCAGTAAATAATAGTCTCAACCTCAAGGAAATTATTATTCAATTAAGTTTAAGTTTTTATTTCTTCACGTGCGTCAGAATGAAGCAAGAGCAGGAATTTCAATTCAATTATTGGTTTCAGGAAAACCAGGCGTTCCATTGCCTAATATTCTTTCTTCACTTTATTTTTGAATTTCCGGCAAAAGATCTCCAAGGTTTCTTGCTGGCCAGCTTTTCGACAGCAAATTTCTGCTACGGTTGATGTTGATTACGCTCCGCCTCGGTGTGGGCGAACAACCCCATCATACCGCGGCCAGGCTCGGGAGGATCATGTGCATCAAGATGCCGTTCAGGCGCGGGTCCATTATCAGCGGGTGGTTACGCTCTCAATCCATGTTTTGCGGGCTCGTATCATTAGGGGTTTTGCGCCCAACGGGCCTCCACGTGTGTGGCCGTGAGCGGCCGTCATCTTTTCCACCGTCCCGGCAGGGTGCCCGCACCGAGCGAAAATTGAATAAGCGAGACCAATGGGAACATATCGAGGGGGTGGGGTTTTCTTCCTCATCTTCCTACCTTCCCATTTACATATTCATAAATTTAAAATAATAATGATATTCTCATTTATTATTAAATTTGCCCAATCGCGTTTCCCCTGATCGATACCCGAGGGGAAGGGGGATTCAGGAGGGGAGGATGGAGAAGGTTCGTTACTTTATGCCCGGGCGCATCGGTCGACATTTTCTCGCTTTTTATTAACCCAAACCACGCCACGGTTTGCTGGTGGACATTGTTTCCTGCTTATCCAGCCTCAACAACTCCAGCGATAAACTATCGCCCCAGCGTCCCGGGGATGATCGCTTTTAGTGGCGAGGGAAATATATTTCAACATAATCGATTTTTTTTTATGTTGTCGTTTGCTTCTCTGTCGAAGTATCACCCGCATGCGCGTGCAAAAGTTGTGGAGCTAGCCAGTGTACAAAATGGAACACTGGCGATGATGACCACAGGGAGTGTCCGGAGTGGGAGCACAAAACAATATCGTAACAACCCAAAACGCATCGTCATCGATACGGGAATGATTGTGCATAATGTTGGCAAACCCAGTGGATGTATCGCGGCGAAGGTTGAAGCACGGGCGATGCTGATAACGATGTGCCATCGGGGCCAACCGCGGCGGGTGATCGAGCAGAAGTTATAGTTTTGCTGAATTAATTCGATTTTTCCAGATCATCCCTACTGGGAGCGATCGGGCGCTCGCCAGCACGGGGAATCGATCCGTCGATCGATCGATTTAAGATAGGGCGATAGTTGAGCCTGTCGATATGCTTCTCGGGCGGTTTGTGCGCTCGTTTGCGTTCAACGCTTTGAACGAGGCTCTATAAATGGAGCAAGCCCCGGAAGCTTCTCAATGCCAGGCAAGAAGACAAAAAAAAAACCAAGGGGGAAACCGACCAGCACGGTATCGATCGATGAGCTGTGGAAAGCGATGGGCAAAACATGGCACACACTGGTAGGATTGTAATTTATTTTTTCCCCCCGTTTAGCGATCGCTCTTGGCAGGAGGTTGCCCGAATCGCCGAAACCAATCGCAACGATCGAGATGACCCATACCATGAGGAAAGCGCTGGAAGAATGCACGCGACATGCGAATCGGTACGCGCCAGCAACAACAACTGGTGCAGTTGTACGAGCGTATATCGATTAATGAATTCATTACAGCAACCCGCTGAGCAAACGCGCCTCATAATGACCGTTTTGCGGTGAGCACACGAATCCTGCTGGCAGTGCATCTCGATCAGCCGGTTCGAACTTATCGATGTTTTTGCTCGCGTTGACATTATTTGGATGCTGGGTGTAAATGTGCATCCAGGGGTGGCCAAGGGTGGCACATTTCAGCGGGCTAGTTGGGTGGAAGAATAATGAGCCTGCCTGGTCTGAAACATTGCAGTAAAGGATTGAAGTGAATGTTTAATTATTCGTTCAGCAATAACAAAATAAAACAAAAACTGGAAGAAAAATACGATAAAAGCTACTTATGTGTCCCCTATCGTCACATAATCCAGTGAATCACGATTTGCTAATGACCGGTGTGGAGGATCCATAAACCATACATTTATTGGCACTTTCCGATACGATTTCCTTTTTTTTCTGTCGCTTTATACGCGCATTTTTGCTGCTGGGACATGCTGCTGAGCCAGCTTTAGCATTCCCTTTTCTTATGAATATTAATACAAAATAATAAAATAATATACCACTACAACACATCATCGCCTGCCCGTTGATTGCTTTTGATTGGAAATTGGAACTTCCCCAGCGACGGGGGCACACGTCGCGCCAAAGAAACTGTGTCTAATATAAACGAAAGGGAAGAAAATCTGAACCCCCCCCCCCCCAAAAAAACAAGCTTTGATGCTTGGCCTGATGAAAAATATGTGTATGTTGCAGCCATGTTTTGTTGGTAGTTTACTCGGTTTGTCGGGTCGGGGAGGGTTTTTTTTTATTCTTTGGTTCCGACTTTCGTACGTTAATTCTTTGGATAATTTTATTAAATATCACCCACCCGGGCTTGTGTGTGTGCACCCGATGGCCGATGTCTTGCCTCGTGCTGTTCAAGATCATTTTTATGCAAAAGTCATTCAACCGCACAACAGGTAGCCGGTTATTTGTTATGTTACTCGAATTTCGTGGAACCGTGCCAGCAGAAAGGATGGAGCCTGCCGAGGAGTCAGTGGTTCGTACGCTGGTCACTATATTAAAAATCCTCCATTTTGAATACAATCAGCTCCTGGGCCCTCTTCCCTTCCGTAATTTCCCCTCTCTCTCTCTCTTTCTCCTACGTGATGGGTTTCCCTTTTTCGGTTGCGATAAATCCGGTCCCGCGCGGTAACGAAGTCGTTCCCAGCGGACAGCCGGACGACGAAGTACGGCGCAGCCAAAACGAAAGACGACGACAACGATATAGCTGTCCGGGAATTAAGACCATTAAGGCAAAATTTATATTAATATCATCCCATCGCGGTTAATTAATGGTGGTACGGTGGCCGTGGCTTGGTTCCGTGGCTTGGTTTTGCTTCTTTGCGGTTGTTGGTTTCTCAAAGGCGATCGCGTAACCATGTTCGGGGTTCTGTGCGTATGTGATCGCACATGTCACATACTGGCTGGTTGTTACTGTTGCTTTTTTTTTCCTTTACTCTCTCTCCACCACTGGCGTGAGTTCTTACTTGGCGCGAATATCATTTGCCGTGCCGCAAACGCTTGGCGGGCCAACCATTTTGGCTTTCGGGATGGCGGCGGCGTTTTTGGTATCCCCAATCGAAACGGTATGCCTGTTGCAAACCCCCATTACCCGGCATTATCTTCGGAGACTTTTCGGAGACAAATGGCAGCAAGTAGCGAACGGACAGCCGAATCGATAAGTAAGTAAAAAAAAAAATAACGAAACCGATCGCGCGGTGACCATTTGCCGTTCACCTGTACACGATTGTGCGCAAACGCAGCACTACAAACGCACCGAATGAAATAATCAAAAAACCGCAAAACCAAATGGTTTGAAAAACCAAATGGGCACGATGGGTATGGGCTGTCGTATTGGCGATAAATTGGCGTTACTGGTGTTTTTTTTTGTTGTTGCTCTCGAACTGCGCCTTGTTTGCGCTGATTGCGCTCGTTTGAGCGTATTCATTTGCCAGGTTTGGGAATGGTTTGCGGAAAATGATGCATACCGACAAACGAGAGCTTTTTCGTTATAGGGAAGATTGGTAGAAATTCTTAGGTCACTTTTTCTGGTGAAGGTTTTAAGTCTTTACATCGACAAATAACGAAGTTACGGACCAACGAATGAACTCATCGCCATGAATGATCGAATGTTTCCAATATTTGTTCAACGCGTTTCTTATAAAATAATATTTATCATATCATACTTTAAGGTTTTCTGTAAATAAATAGAGTAAATTAGAGTACATTCAGAAAATGTACACATAGTTTACTGAAAATGATCATTTTTTTTTATTTTCAACCGTATTTCGTTTTTGATTTATCTGCAAATCAACCCTCAAATTCCCGAACTCTTGAAAATTAGCAATTGAGCCCTGTAGCGTCAATTTTAGGTGTATTTGGTGTTACATGCTCCCGTACCAAGTAAAATCAGCGTAAAAATCTATATAGTTTTAGTTGTTTTCTTACTTTAACTTTAGCAATGTATCTCAAATTTGTAAACAATCGAAAGTATTTCTATTTATCAATGTCATATTTATGTCAAAATACAATAGCTTTAAGCTTCCTCTAGATTAAGTATTCACATTTCTTGGGAGATATTTTCTTATATGAACCTTCAAAGAGCTTATTACCTTCCATCAAGTAAACTTTGTCGATTTATTTGTTTTACATTGATGTTTATAATGTTTATATTCTAAAGTATAAATAGAAAACAATAAAGTGAATCAATTCTCCACCATCTAGGCTTGTAATTAATTTCTTCCAGAGAACATCTCTTTACGAATTATCGTAAGCGCATTCAGTGAAATATTTTCCCCGACATGGCTTTTCATGATGCCGTCTTTTGGGTAATCCATTGGTAGATTGAGCTCCTTTCTAAAAGCTTGTCTCATTCTCACCCCTCTCCCTCTCCCACTCTCCCCCCTCCCACGAAATGTACGTAATGAGCATTCCAACCCTAACAAACACGAACCATTCGGCGCAGGATTAACTCATGATCGCCGATCCGCATTAAGAGGTAACTAAACCGAGCGAATGGCCACGACCGGAGCATGGAAATAACATTTCTACTAGCAAACATTAATTTCGGCTTCGGCTTTTGGGGCAGAAAGGCAGAAGAATAAGAATGTACCAGAAAATCCCGACAGCGCTCTAAACAGCTTTCACCCCGGCCCAATGGCGGCTATTCCCTTTTGGTGGTTCCGTCCGATTTGGGTAGGATTTTTCTGTTTTCGGGGATGAAAAGTTGGAAAATAAATTCCAGATTATCGTCTTTTGATTGGTCCATCGTGCAACAGTGCACTTTATGGTCACCGCATGACCAGGTAACCCGGCTGGTGACGGTTGTGCCAGGCAGGTTGTAAAGTTCGAAAAATGCACTTTAATGATTCCATCCCTACTATCCGAATGGTTCGCCACACCGGGAGAACTCGATCGTTCTCCGGCGCGGGATGGGTCTTTAAAATACTTTCTCATTCCACGTCCCTCACGGAACGGTAATGGTGGGGTGGGTGGGGGAGAGGGGTTTGAGGAGGAGCTTTTTGGAGAAGAAGAAGATGGAGCGGTGAATGTAGGTGGAGGGAAGATTTGAATTTATAATTCAACGAAAATAACCCACGGGCAAGAATGGACAGCGAAGCGAACGTTCTCAGCAGATGGCGATCGAGTTCCCCGAGCTCGCGGGCAACGCGATCGTGTGCGTGTGTGTTTTTATTTCTTTTCCTCTTTGAAGCCGATGCGTTCGTTATCTAAAATGAGAATGAAAATAAATTTGATAATTTATGAAAATACATTAAGACCTTCCGAGCGGCTTTCGTTGGACGGTTAACGTGATTGGGGCTCGCAGCAGCAAATGGAAAGAGAGAGAGAGAGGGAGGGAGAGAGCGAGAGCGAGGGAGAGAATGAGTGAAAGAGGAAGCGCGTGCCTTGGCGAGAGGGGTGTTCTGGCGGCGTTGCGATCCCGTGCTGTCCAATGTATAAACTCTTTATTTTTAAACGACCAAAAACCATCGCGGCGAAGCTGGACACTGGGTTGGGTGAAGTGAAATAAAGCTACCAATCTTTGGACCGTGCGTAAGCATAAGCGGCCGCCATTTTTTCAACGCTGGGGCTCAGAGCTACGTTTGGAGTAAATTTTTCGAAGACCCGAGTTTCCGACGAGCGAAGGTTAGTTAGGTCTTTTTCGAAGCTTTTTATCTATTTTTCTTTCTTCAAATGTTTTATCTTCCACTGAAGCATCGTTCACCTTTCACGATTAACGCGTTAGAACTCCAGCCAAAACGAAAAGCAAACGGCGGTAATAAAGTAACATCGAGCGTGCCTGGCGAGCGGGAGACCCAGACCAAGGGTCAGCTCAAATAAATGGACAAGAGTCAACAGAAAACATCAGCTCGTAGACGCATAAATTGAAGTCGACGGACTAGAGGCCTGAGAAGAATGTACTCCGGTGTGGCCAATGAGAATAGTCATCGGAGGGGCACCACGGAATCATGATCATCGCCGGCGTGTCATAAGATGGCGACGGGCCCAAACTAATCCCCGAGATGGAGTTTCGTGCGTCTAGGCATATTTTATTTTGTGGGGGGGGAAGGAAGGTTTCTTCTTTATTCCATTTTCTTGCGTTTTTTTGTTTGTTTGATGTTTTGCTTTGTCTTCTCCAAAAACTTTACGACCTCATTAGCCACGAGAACGCACCGGTACGCAACGAAAGCAACGAACCCGCGAGGTCGGTGAAAAGCTACCCTACGGCCCATGACCTACGAAAATGGGGGTTTGAGCTCCAGGGGTTTTGAAATAACTAGCGTCCTGCTGTTGGGCTGTGGTCTGTTGCTAGACAAAATATCAAATTTCCAGAAACAATTTAATCACTCCGTCGGTTTGGAATTGAAAAATCTCACCCCTAATTAGATGGGAATAAATTAAGCGAATGGTTCTCAACCCCTTACCGGGGAAGAGTATATGGCTTTGAGTAAGAGAAAGAGAGAGAGAAAGAGAAAGAGAGTGAGAGCAAAGCACGAAAACTTCCAAAACCTGGCGGCCATATTACGTTGATTTGTGGTACGATACTCAATCTCGCGATCGCGATTAGTACGGACCGGGCGAGCATACTGATGGGATGAAATGATCTTTACATAGAGTTTGTGAGGTTGAATTGAAGGAAATAAAGAAAGGAAAGGAGCGGGTTTGTACGCCGTTTGTAGCAAATGGGTCTCATAATCTCGGGTTAGAAGTTTACATCATTATCGATGATGGTGAAACGTCCAGCCGGACACAATTTCCCCGAGGGTACTTTAGACACTGTAAGCCATGTTGTAAATGCCCCGAAGATATTATGGAGGTTATTCGTTTCAATTTTCTATTACAGTTTGTATCGTGCTAGTGTTTGCGGCACAAAGAAATACTTCGTCCCAAAGAGAGCGAGCAAGATCTCCATCAAAACTTTAATGTGTTCCCCATTAGCACTCCTTAAAGGTGTTTGCCAAACTGAATAAGGAGAACATTCGCAAACGTCAAATCGTCGTAAAAATTTTACTCGCTCCAAACTCCAGCAAACTTTTGTAACAGTGAGCCCGGCAAACGGCGAACACAGACGGGTCCACGGTACAAATTATAATGTTGATCGCGTCTGCCCAACCGACAGCAGCGCATCAAGCAGGTTTCAACGTTCAAATGGTGCCCCGTTTTTGTGGTGGCCGTTACGCTCGATGCCGCTGTATATTCTGCCAAACAATTGGCTGCTTCTTTCCTTCCACACTGCTGATGACAAACAGGGAAACGGCGAAGAAAAAGGGAGCTCCAACCCAAAACGTGGAGAACCGAAAGAACGAACGAATTTGGCCATTATTTGCGGTTACGTTTAATGCTCGTCGATACGCGCGGATGCGGTTGGGCTTTTTGTTCGGATGGATCGGCATATTTTCTCAGTTCGGGTTTTCGTTTTTTTGCACATTTATTTCCACCAGATTTCCAGATTGGAGATCTGGGCACTCCAAACAGGCCGGACAGTGCGTGGCCGAAACCGAATGCGCAATCAGAACCAATTTCGGCAGACAGCGACTGGTTTTCTTTGCTCTTGATTTTGCTGGTAGTTAGTTTGTTCTCCAGTTCTTCGGTTCTTCGGTTCTCCAGTTTTTTNGAAGATATTATGGAGGTTATTCGTTTCAATTTTCTATTACAGTTTGTATCGTGCTAGTGTTTGCGGCACAAAGAAATACTTCGGCCCAAAGAGAGCGAGAAAGATCTCCATCAAAACATTAATGTGTTCCCCATTAGCACTCCTTAAAGGTGTTTGCCAAACTGAATAAGGAGAACATTCGCAAACGTCAAATCGTCGTAAAAATTTTACTCGCTCCAAACTCCAGCAAACTTTTGTAACAGTGAGCCCGGCAAACGGCGAACACAGACGGGTCCACGGTACAAATTATAATGTTGATCGCGTCTGCCCAACCGACAGCAGCACATCAAGCAGGTTTCAACGTTCAAATGGTGCCCCGTTTTTGTGGTGGCCGTTACGCTCGATGCCGCTGTATATTCTGCCAAACAATTGGCTGCTTCTTTCCTTCCACACTGCTGATGACAAACAGGGAAACGGCGAAGAAAAAGGGAGCTCCAACCCAAAACGTGGAGAACCGAAAGAACGAACGAATTTGGCCATTATTTGCGGTTACGTTTAATGCTCGTCGATACGCGCGGATGCGGTTGGGCTTTTTGTTCGGATGGATCGGCATATTTTCTCAGTTCGGGTTTTCGTTTTTTTGCACATTTATTTCCACCAGATTTCCAGATTGGAGATCTGGGCACTCCAAACAGGCCGGACAGTGCGTGGCCGAAACCGAATGCGCAATCAGAACCAATTTCGGCAGACAGCGACTGGTTTTCTTTGCTCTTGATTTTGCTGGTAGTTAGTTTGTTCTCCAGTTCTTCGGTTCTTCGGTTCTCCAGTTTTTTTTATTAATGCTTCACCCTATTGCGCAAGCCTCCCGTCCGTCCGAAGAATTGTTTTTGAATTTGCTTTTCGCACAGGATTTTCAGCAATTCTCCGTGCACCATATTTTCCAATTCCGGTTTTATAACGAGTGTGATGTGTGTCTGTGTGTGTGCGTGTTTGTGGACTTTTTTATGTCTTCCAAGTTGTTGGATGTTCCATTTCAATCAGCCCCGATGCGGGGATTGGAGTTTTCTGCCTTTATTTTCTGCAGATGTTCGCAAACGTGTGTGCCTGTTTGTGTTTTTGTTTTTGGGCACGAATTTGGTAAATGATAGCCGGCAGTTCTAAGCGAACGTGGATGTGCCGGTCGAATCGAATTTAAATTAAGCTCTTAAGAACGCACATCGCATGATCGGATGCTATTCTGTGGCACGTGTTTTGGCGATGAAGGGAGCAAACCAAAGCAAAAAACCTTGGGAAGATGTGTTACTCAACGTCTGACTGATGGCCCGAACAACAAAAAAAAAAAAGATTGGACCCAATTTCCAATGTCCAACTGTGTTTCAAACATTGGAAGAAATGTCTAGCGGTAATTAGACAACATTGAGCACCAGTTGGCACTATGCGGTACTGCAATGTGTTTTTCCATTATCGCTAAATTATAGCAAACTAGCAGGTAAATTGAATTTGATTAACGATACGCCTAGAAGTAGATGGTTACTTACCCAATAAACATGAGAGCCCGCACACTTAAATCCGATGACGTTGCAGGGAAGTTCATTCCGTTGTCATTAATATCTTTACAAATATGAGTGAATCTATTTCTTCCCAAATTTAATAAAGAGCATAAGGTTTGTATTAAAGTTCTGGTATGCAACCCAAAAAAAAAGGGGAGCTAAATGTTGCGGCTTCTACTGAGCAAACTCGACGAACGCATCACGAACTCATACATTGATAAGCGAACCTTTTTCGACATTAGTGCACCCCGGGTGTGTGCGCGCGCGCGCATTCGCAGCACACACCCAAGACAGAGAAAACCCGGGGACACCAGGCCGTGGGCAAGAGTGGAGCGAAACAACCCCCGAAGTGTGCGTGTGTGTGTGTGTGTACATAAAAATCATGGCGGCAGTGCGATGCGCAGTCAGAGATCCGATGCTGATGGCTTTGTTTCTATGGCAGCGCTTTCGGCTGCGTGGCGCATTAGAAAAGCAACGGGGCATCGGGCTTTTCGAAGGTACGATGATGATGATGATGATGAGGGTGATGATGAGGTTGATGAGAAACCGACCTATCATCCCCCTAGCGATCTGAAGAAGAAAGAGAGAGAGAGAGAGAGACGGCAGCCAAATTGGTGAAGGAATGGTCAGGGCAAGCATAACAATCGGGCGGAGCATCGTAGGAATTTTCGGTGGGCTTAATGTTTTATGTTCCGTGTGTTTGTGTCTGCCGGAGCCTGTTTTTCGGTTTTGTTCTTCGGCATTTTTTTGTCTTAAAAAAGATTTTTCAATTCTCGGCAACATCTTTCGCTGTCTGTTGGGTTGGGTTACTTTCTGCGTTCTGTGGTGTGGCCCTTTTATTGAAGAGGGTTTTTTTTTCTGTGTTTGTGGCTATGTTTGGGAATCACATCTTAAAAATCCCAAAGCTTTCGCTTTAATAGAACTTTTCCGATTACAGCCTCGCTTTTTTGTGTTAAAGAAAAGGAAATAAAATCTATCAAGTACGGCGGAGATGATGATGATGAGACTGTGGTCGGGGTAATGACAGCTTCTTTACGTCCGCCGTACGGCCCAATCGTAATGAAGCTTGGGAAATTTGAGCCCCGAATTTGAACACGTCCCGTGTTAGTGGGCACCGTGGGACGCTCGGCTAGGAAAGGAAATGAACTTCCTGTATAGAGCCATTTTTATTGCTCGTACCGTTCGGTGCTGTTGTGACATCATTCCGTCCTCCAAAACATCGTTCCATCGGGGTTGGACATGTTGTGGATGGGGTGTATTTTTGGTTTTTGATAGGTGAATTTCCAGCACGGCCCTTTTAAGGCTGTAACTCACCGGTGTCTTTAACAGCCGGTACGCGGCTATTAGCTAAGCGATCGGAGATCACTTGATCGGATCCCAAACATATCCCGATAAAGCGGGAAAGAAAAGCCCATTTTATTCTCCCAAGCGCAACGCAATGCATTCCGGTGCGAACGGTTGTCCAGCCAATATAAAACTCCCCACATGGGTTCATGGGAACGAAGGAACTGTGCATCAGATCGAATATCGAAACCAATAAATTGTCGCTTTTGGGGGGTGAAAAAAAAATTCAATAATTTATGCTTTATTGCAGCAACCGCCGTCGCACAGCAGGTCCGATGGCGCCAGGTCAAAAGGTGCTCATTGTTGCTTACCAGCACCGGCATGTACCAAGTGTACGGGTCGCCACCGAACCCAGATCGAACAACCCCCCCGGTCACTGTGTCAAAATGGGACAGAAAAGCACTAAATAAGCACCAGCGATCCAGGGGTTGGTTTCCATTTTGAACGTTTTGGGGTCGTGGATTTTCATCCGCACTCGATGAACTCGATGAACCGTGAGTAATTTATGCTTTCTTCGCAGGTTCTATTAAAATGTTTCCGGGGTTGCGTTGTTCGAAGCGTGTGATTGGGCCCGATTTTTATCGATTACTAAACCAAAATGCCTACAAGTTTCAATTTATTAACCTTGTTTTTTGTACCGACTTTTTAAAATAGTTTCATCGCATTACAGCATTGTTAACATTGTGCATACTTTCTTCGCAATGTCTCATTTTCCTTCCATCTGGCCTGCTTTTCCCTAGCTGGTACAGGTTGTCCTTTGTGCATGTGTATTTGTTAATAGGTCGCCATATGTTAAACCGTTCCACACTCTCTCTTTCTCTCTCGTCAACATTACATTGTAGATTTAGCGTACAAAAGACTACACAACAAAAATAGGGAGACGCACCCGGCAAACATAATAGTGCGCCTCCATTAGACGGTTGCACGATTGCTGTTGAATGGAAAGGAAAAGCTTTACATTATTAATTCATCCCGGGACGGCAATCCCAGCCTGGTTGTGGGGAACCCACCGGAACCAGGAATGGTGGCTGACGGATGATGGATTGACTGGTTCGCCGCCGTTTGACAGTAGCACGATGGTGATTGCCTGTTTTTTTTTTTGTTATTTATTTGCCGCGACCACTACGGCCTAAGTCCCGAGGGCGAGCGAGCGAGAGTGCTTCATCAGCCGGAACGAAATACTTCTGCCTTGGGGAGCAGCAAAAAAAAATGAAGGCATAAATCAGCACTGCTACTGCCTGCTGGTATTCACTTCGCAGTTGTACACGTACCCGTTTCGCCTCATTAAGTGCGCCATTATCGCACAACAATCGATGAAATCGCGGTCACGTGAGTGCTGCGTTTTGCAAAAGCAATCGGGATAGAACCATCGAAAAACCGTCACCCTCTACGTATGTTAGTTTATGCGCTATTCAACGTTCGTTGGACGGTCACCACTCGTAGCGTAATGGTACGAGATTGATCATTAAAATGCCGATATGATTGAGTTCCATTATGTTTTCTGTTTTGGTGTGTGGGTGCCCAATTCCGATTGGGTGTGTATCATAAAGAAAAACTATCGACTCGTAAAGGATCACTCTTCTCTGTTCGTATGCATAAATGTGTTGCTTTTATCAGACAAAACTCCCCACCGTGAAGTTGTCTACTTCGCTGAAAAGTAGTAAACGTTACGACTTTTGGATGAGATTTTTATGACCATTGGTTTTTGGGGATTTTGTTAACGGTCTCGATGGAGGCAAAGTTTTGCCTATCCGTCTTGATGGACAGACCCGAATCCTTCGTGGACAGAAGCCCTCCACCACAAAACGAGCGACTGGAAGCGCTGAATGTAGTTTGTGTGTAGTTGAGAAGTATTTTTATGGCTTCATTTCAGTACTTTTCTGCGCGTCTACGTAACGTTTTAATGGCCGGCCGACCGTTCGCCAAGTGAAAGCAGCTCGCCCTAAACCGTGGTTTGCCGTAATCGGCGCTTTCGATTGCATTAGAGAAAATTGCTTTTGCTGCATTGAGAGAAACCCATGGAAGGAGCTATTGAGGACACACGCGGTGAGGGTGTTGGAGTTTTGTTCGAGGCCTATCGAGTGGTGCGGGATACCGTAAGCATTCCGCTTGACCTCGGCCATTCGATCCCGGATCACGACGATTGGTTTTGTGGCGGGTTTTTACTGTGCCTTTTTTACTGCCCATTAAGCAAGCATGCGCGACGCGAAAAGGGAATTGTTTTATGTTCGTTTTATGGTAATTATGGAATCGATGTTTTACTCAAATTATTAGCCAAGAATCAAAATCGGCATACAGGGGAATTGGGTTGCGAAGTGGGGGACGTGGGGAAGGGGGGAGGGAGGTGGGGGTGGAGGACGAAAAACAATAAATTCTTCTCGGTGTAATTATACGATGGAGCTTACCGGGTCGAAATGGTTTCAGGGCTGATTGAATTGCAGATTAGTGTTCTGCCGGCAGTTTCTGTTGGAACTAAAGAACTAAAAGGGGCTTATATACTGCGCAGATGTTGTAGCACATCCCGAGTCTGAAACACGTTAAAAGCAATAAACGAAAGCTTTTCTATTTGATCAAGAAGATTGTAATTTTATTCAATGCCTTCCTACCACCACCAAAACAAGTCCGGAAAAAAAAGGTTGTAACATGGAACAAGACCCGGGTCCAAGTTCGGTTGATAAACAGGCAACAGGAGATACAGAAACGAAGATTCGAATATAATTGTAGGCCCTCGTCAGCGTTCCGGGTTCTCTTTGTTGGTCGTCCGGTAATAAAAGGCCGGAAATCAATGGCACTTCCGTTCGATTTTCTTCGTAATCTACACGGGGTTTTTTGTCGGGCCTGTTTGGGGTATTTTAATATCACGAAAACAACGAAAACAACATGTCATAATGAATATCGACCTATATCTAGGTTTAATTAATTCATAGAAATTTCTTAGAAAGTTCAGAACACATTCGGAAGCCCTTTGGGTCCATTAGGTTTATGAAGGAAAACCCCTTTTTTCTTAAGCCCAGGCAACATGTGCGACCACAACACAATGTGCCTCTTTGTCTCGTTACAAAACGCTCTCGAGCTCGAATGCCTACGGATGACGAAATCGTATGGCTGGTTGAAAGTCATCATTACCGAGCGGTACACGCAGACGCATTCGCTCTAATTCCACGATGGCCTCCGGCGACAATTATGCTTCTCGGTTCGCTTTTTTTTTTGTTCCAAGACGTAAGCAATACTGTTTAATTAAGTTACCTGTCACACGGGCTCGGTGCGGTTTTCGTGCACGGCTGTGTCCTTTGGCGCAAGAGTGGCCTCGTTAATTGCTTATGGTCGTGGTTGCTTTAATTAGTTGTTAAACTTTTATGTAATAATTACAACACGGGAGTGAGAGAGAGAGAAAGATAGATAGAGAGAGAGAGAGAGAGAGAGAGAGAGAGAGAAATGTCATGCATTCATAGTTTACTAATTGATTGAATAGTGTGCTAAATAATTTACTATGAGGAACTTGAAATTCTTTTGTCTTTTCTTGAATATCTTACGCAACTTGATTCATTCTTCAAGATCTATCCGAAAGAATAACATTAATTTACATACCAAAACGCTACAAATCATACACCCAAAAAGTATCCAATATCATTTGATACATGCATGAACAACTTATCTGCGCAAAAATCTGAGTTGCCTTCATTAAAAAGTCCTCTGAGCAATATCGGTACAAGTAATCTTTCGCTACTGAATCCTGGGCTTTAATGAACGTACTTCCTGGAACGTTTCAAGCGAAGCGCATCTCTTCTGGTTGGCGCCCCATATGTCATTCACCATAAGAGTCGCAAGGGGTTGCGATCAGTCAGGTTGCTACTGAATGTGCTGGAGTCATCGCTTTCTGCAGAAAGTAGTGTTACCTCAGTAAAACCGTAATTAGTCTTCGAGCACACTCCGACTGAAAGATCCCTTTTTTTGTTACTGTTCTTCAAGGATTCTTTGTCAGCAGCAACCCCGAAAGCTTCACTGGTCAAAAGCGCCATCATTCAACAGAGACGCACGAGTTTTTGTCAACCACGAGCGCGGCATTCGGGCACAGTTATCGCGGTTGGGTCGGATGAAAAATTAAAGTTTGGCTGCCGCCTTGCCACGGCAAGCGTCCCAACCGGGTCCGATAGTGTCGGAATTGGCGGATATTAATGAGGTTCGCCGGGTTTGCCGGTAGCCGGCTCGGAGTGCCGTGCCGTGGCATAATAATCGTCAAGGTTGGGCGCATGCACAGGCCTTATCCACGCCCAGCGACTGACCGGGGCCGACAGGCAAATTCGTCTTCGCGTCCGGCTGGAAACATGATCATTGGCCACAGATTAAGCCATTCTCACGAACCGGCAGACCAACGGGAAGAAGAAACGAAAAAGAAAACCCCCACCCGACGGGTGGAGCAAGGGCCCAACCAGCAACGAGATTGATCCGTCCTCTGGTGGGTAGAGCAAATTGAATCGCTAAGCGGTTAAAAAGGCGCAAAGAAGCCTGCCAAAGTAGACGTGGGAACGCGAATGGGCCGTATTGGATGCGCGGATGGTTTCGTTGGCGCATAACTCACCGGATCCGATGTCCATGATGTGCTGCCTCCGAAGGGTGATGGAATGGAGGGAAGGAGAGCAGGGACACGAAGCGGTCTAGGATAAATTCGTAAAACGTGACACGGCATGATGGGCGTTTTGCGCCCAGATTGATGGTTTGTTATGCTATTTTCCTTAAACCAAACTAAAGATCGACTGTTTGCTTAAGATTATGGTTTACTTTCCTAGCCAGCTTAAAGTGCGCTTTAAATCGACGCCGTTTTATTGATCTTTAAGCGGATTATTGCGAAAAGAAAGGGCAGCTAATGGAGTTATATTAGAACGATGGTGCATGGCGGCTAAACATGCGATCGTAGCGTGGTGGTACTGTTCATGCTGTGAGTACAATAATCCGCAGCGTTCATTGCCTGTTTGGCAGATCATAACGGGGAACGAGATATATCTGCTATTATACGGTTGAACACTTTCCTTGCTAAATTAGCTTAAACAAAAACCAAATATTTATTTAATAATAATTAATTTGAAATTTAAATCCCACACACATGTGGTGTCACTCTCTTGACAAGTACATGTCAGCGGAAGAAAAAGGATTCGACATCTTACACGGGAATTATTTCACCATCCGAAGCAATCAGTTCCCGACAAACCCACGCTAATGCTCATCACTGTCTCACGTTTTGGGCTTTAAACCTTCATCAAACAAATTCGTTTTCTTAGTTCCCCCTTCATTTCGAGATGAACCGCACGATAACGTCGCACGTACTAGCCCGGCAAGGCACGCAAGGCACTCACCCCAATGTTTGCCCATTTCTACCTCGAATGTCAAAAACATTGTTGTTAATATACCTATAAATCTGGCATCAATCAAACAAAACATCCATCCCGTCAACGGTGTTGCGACTAGTGAAGCGTATCATAGGACCCGGCTTTAACGTGCTCTCCAAGCCTTGGCGGCAAGCCGGCGGCAAAAGGGAAGTTTTCTGAAGCGAAATGGAATAATCAAAATTATGATCAATTAGACAAATCGAGTGTTCGTCCCTCGTCGCGACGCCATCCGGCGTAACATCGACACAAGAACACCGGTCCATTATCGCACGCTAACGATCGATTATTTCTATTAGACGATCTTCTACCCAGCCAGACGCTCCACTCCACACTGGTTGGTGGGATGGTTGGGTTTTTGTCAATTTTTCATCCCAAAAAAAAATACCTTTTTTAAGATGGTTCTTCACTGCACAGGGTGGAACCAAACCCACCGGGCAGGATCAAAGTTCACCGGTCGTCGGCTTTGGTGGGAGGTTTTGTTGTTGTTGGCGGGTTTTTGGAGCCCTTTTTCCTTCCTTCCTTTATTATTCTCGTAATCATACAGCGCTGCTGTGAAAGCCGTATCATTGGTGCCTATTCAGGCAAGAACTGAATAATAAAGGAGTTTCTTTCCCATTAAAAAAACCCCCCATAGACCCCGGAAAGCTTCTAGCAGGTTTAGAGATGATGGAGCTAGTTTTCGCCAGCTCATCCTATCCTGGATGTTGTTGAACTCGAACGCTTTTGTGAGGGGTTGGGAGATTTTTTTTTATTATTTTTGGTCTACGTTCCAGCATTACTTCATAGTATGCCGCGGTGTAAAAAAACGCCATTCTATTTCCAACTCGAAATGAATTACCAAAGCTAAAAAAAAGGAAAAAAATCAACTTCCAAATGAATTGAAAAGATTGTTCGAGTGGTGTGGTTCGGTAGGGGGTGACTGCATGATTGATACTGGACAAAATAATGCCGCCACGGCAGCCAAACCACCTCGACACCGGTGTGAGGTAATGTGAGCTAAAGTTCTTCATCATCGCGGGTACGTGTTATTTGTCTCGTCTTGTTCAACTGTTCGACAGAGCTTTAGCGCGCGGAGAGGTCATTTGGCATCATTGTCCCACCCTGCTGCTTCTTCAGATCTTTCCGATGGATGAGGAAGCTTCGGCACCACACCAACAACAGCAAACTAACAAAACCTCACAAGAAAGAGTGAAAAATTGTCTTCCCCCCGGTGTGATCCGGTACGTCCTTTAAGCTCCAAGCTTAATGGGGCTGTTGTTGAAATTGAGATTATTTTTCCCTCCTACCAGGTTTACACTTCCCATTGTCCGGACACAATCTGGTGTTGGTGGATTATATTTCCTACCCCGGGTGCTATTTTCAATGTT
Source organism: Anopheles rivulorum (assembly GCA_018908115.1). NCBI lineage: Eukaryota > Metazoa > Arthropoda > Insecta > Diptera > Culicidae > Anopheles > Anopheles rivulorum. The sequence goes on along the minus strand of STHB01000003.1, from coordinate 17,560,632 downwards.
CCAGGTGGGTGTTTGGTGCAGTTCTCTCGTACCCTCGTATCTTCCCGATTCGGTCGTCATCGTCATTATGAAATCTTCGTCGATGGTGAATCCAATGTTCTGTACAAGACTTTCTCGCGTGATTATACGCAACCCACGGGGTTTTGTGCCAGGTTTCGGTTTCGGGCTTTGAACTAGCGGATTAATGAAACCGGAAGCGAAAGCTGGTCAATTTAGTTGGGATTAAACACAAAACGGGTAGGCTGGCATCGTTGACAAATTGATCGAGGTTTTTTTTCTTTTAAGAAGAAGCGATAAGTAATTTTTTGACGAAGAATAGATGACGAAAAGCAATCAAGGTTGACAGTAGAATATATTCTAATTACTTTATATCTGTTCCTTCATAAGGCAGGACCAAATTAAATCAAGGAGAAATCCCTTACACGAAGTAGACTTACTGTTTATTAATTTTGTATAATGATCATCATAATATAAACCATTTTACAACCGACAAATCGTGCGCACCTTATAATGATCATGTTTAGTCCTTGGTGCAATTCCACGCCACTCCGAACTTGAACCGCTCGCCTCACAACAAGATTGAATCGTTGGTGCCGCGTGGGCCGTACGCAAATATGCAGCAAAATTTATGACTTTTCATTTATGATAGGCTACCATGTATATATAAATGTGCTTCGGCTTTATTCTTTGCGGTCGATTGCATCTTGCATTAAGATTGACTGCCGACTGTGGTTTGGGTAGCACGACACATTTTGCGCTTGACTGCCGCTTGACTACCGATGCTGATTGTTGGTTGTTGGTATCGCAGGCAGGCAGGCAGGCAGGCAGGCAGTACATATATTTTCAGCTTGAAGACAAAACAGGGAACGGCTTTTGATTAAAAAAAGAGACGAACAAGAAGAAATGCATTTGGGGAAGGAATGATATACACACACGAAAACATCAACAAAAACGGCAACATTTGGCAAAGATTAATGCACCCGCCACACGAAGCTTTCAGCAAATGATTTGTCCGGTCAGTATATTATGTGATAATTTATTCGCGAATGGGTCTGTCTGTCTGAATAAACGGGTGAGTAATATGAGGTGATTTTAACAATCATAAGTTTTAATGAGTTGAAAACTGTTTCCGAACACTGATTGCTAGAAACGATAGAAGAAATTAATTCCACAATTCAATGGAATAAAATTGGGACGAATATAAACGGGAGTGTGATAAATTGAACGATGAAACAGTTGATTATTAAATAAAATACTGTAATGTTTGAAAAATATGCTGGCTAAACGTTTGTGAAATATTTGGTGAGTATCGAATAGCCTTTTAAATATTATTTAACGATCTTTTAAAGTCAAATTTTAAATTCATCTGCAGAGTGATATGGACAATTAAATTATCGATGTTTAGTAACTACGTCCAAGGTGCAAAAAAGAAGCGCTAAAACAGATAATAGCACACAAAATCTAACGATACTTAACAAATTGAAGAATGTCAAGAAAAATTAACGTTTGTTAAGTGTTTTACACAGAAAAACTGTCATTAGAAAGTCGTCCGGAATATTTTGTAAATTCGGAGCAGTAGCATTAACAGATTACTAGGAAAATCAGGTGAAACGAGGTATAAAACCGTTAGTGGTTATTTTAAGGAATTAATTGAAAATATAAATGAGATTTTTAAGACTAAAAATCATGACTTGAGTGATTTTGTGTACTTTTCCACTAACTAATGTTTTCGTCAAGCTAATGTTGGCTTCATGCAACATAACCAGTACGTGATTTGTTTGTAAGAATATCAGAAAACTTTGAAGACATCAATACGATTTTTTGGAATACAATACAATTTATCTTTATTTTTGATATTTATACTTAGAATTTTACACATTTTTTTCGTCAGGTTGGAAGTCCAATTTAAAATTCTGATCGTCTAAAATATTGTTGGTGTAGTATCAAAGCAGCTCGTGCGAAGCATTCATATTGTTTCCACGTTTTCCACAGTATGACAACGATTATCATCACTTGTTTTATAAAACCTCTTTAACTATATCATCTACACTCTAAAACCAACAAGTGATCATAAAGCACTTGCAGCACAATTCTGATGATGCACACACTAAACTAATGTAAACGGGCTGCCCTTTACGTCATAGCGCCTAGCGTTGGTTGGAATTTTCCGTATTTCCGGAGCAGGATTTCTTAATACTAAACGAACCAGCGGTAAATGGATGATGCAGCCGGGTTTCGCATGAAATATGGGGTCGGGTTTTTCTTCGTTTGCTTTATTTAAGAGAGTATCTTTTTATTGTTTTTTTCTTTTAATTTCTTGTATATTCAGAAGGAAGAAGAGCTGATTGCATTGGGCGAACAACAGGACTAAGCCATTTTTTACTGTTGGTGGCGAATACCTAAAAATCATTTAAAATTGACAAAATAGAACATTCTTTTGAATTACTTCTTATGAGCGTATTTCTCGTTTTGTAGATGGTAGATATTTAAAAAATCTAGAGATATGTTTTACAATTTCAAAAATATTGAGACATTCTTGTGGAACATAGCTTTTTAACTGTTTAAGACTTAACTATGCAAGCTTTAATAATTATGCTGATATACTCAACCAAAAATTTTGACCATAAAAATGCATTCGAATATCCCAACTGTGCGCCCATTTCTTTTCCTGCAAGAATCGATTTCGGGTACACAAGAAAGTCAGCATGTTATGCTTTCCTCGGTTTCCCACTCACCACGCCTCCCCACATATTCCCAACCGACCCTCGGTGGGCCCTTCCGCAAAGGGCAGCTTTTGCTTCAACCAGACCGAGTGGCGAACTTTCGCATTCTGTACCGTTTCTCCCTTTTGCAAAAGAACCTTTTTGGTGCCGAGAGCAGCATCGAAATAAAAAAACAACAACAACAACAACAACAGAAAACACAATCAAGCCATACAAGCGACGCTGCTTCTACTGTGATGGTTGTTGTGCTGTTTGTGCTAAACGAGCCCGTGCGGTGCGCAACAACAACAGCCCGAAAGCGCTCTCCGCGCAAAAAGATCGCGTGGAATGTTCGGTGCGCTGTCTGGCGGTGCCAGAACGCTGGACTGGACCTGGTTTTGGCGAATGGCGTGAGAAGAACGTGCGCTCGGTCGTTTCTTCTTTTGCTCGCTCCACTAATGACGCTGGCGGCTTCTGCGGAAGAACGAATTGGACCACCCAAGTTGAGAAATTTTTACCCCGTTTCGTCAACCACGCTGCTTCCGCGGTCCGGTGCCAGCGTTCTCGGGTGGATGGTCGGGTTTTTGAGCCTTTGGAAGAGGGCTGGTTCCAAGGGGGGGAGAGGGAGTTGTTCTTTGGCGGGGTGTTTTTTTTTCGCGTGCGTGCTAAGCTTTCATCGTAAGCGAGTAACCGAGACGAGAAGCTCGTCTGTTGTTGAGTGTGTCTTTCTTTCCGTGAGGTTCGCGATCGCGATCGACGAACGATCTATGCAAATCCGGAGCAAACTACCCAGAGTTTATCGTTTGGAAGGAAGGGAGACAGAAAAGTAGAAGAAGGAGAAGGCAGGAGGAAGTGTTTTACATTTTTATTTCTATTCCGGTGTCTCGTTGCACGGGCCCGCTCATCGGACAGCATCCTCACAGCAGATGCTCCCTCTTTATGCGCCCAAATGAGCTGCTGATCGACAATGCCTTAAGCCCACTGGGATAAGGATGAAAAATGAGCGAAAAAAACAGATCGCGGTGGGATGTGATCGTGTTTTGTTTCCGTTATTGGTGGGATTTACCTTTTTTTTCGTTTTGGTTGGTAAGCCATTCGTGTGCCGTGGAATGCAACGGATTGATCGCCGGAACGAAGGAAATGGTCGGACGGTGGACGGTGATAAAGCCGACGGGACAGGTTGCACACAGTTACGGGAGCGAACCTTCGCTAAAAAAGGTTTGGCCAGGCCAGGAAGGCGGTTTGTTTAGTCGTTAGCGCACGATAAGCAGATCATTTCTCACAAAAAACCCCAAACACGGTTCGGTGGAACGTTTGGTCGGTGAAACGAAACGAAAGATGCAATTTTTCAACTGTGTTTTGGTGAGTTTAATGTGCTTGGAAGCGCGATTTCGCGATGTGTCTTTGTGGGTCAGTAGTGGCGAACCATTTTTTTTATTCTTAATCGGTCGTTTAACGTGAAAACAGTGGGTAGAAAATAAATTTGAATCAAAGCTACCAAAAAAAAAAAAGGGAAGAAAGCGAAAGCAATGTGGAATTAAACAAGAACTCCACCGTTTGGGATAAGAACATGTATGCTATTAATGTTTATTATGCTTATCTTGCCACTCTTACTCTAAACGTTCGCGAATGCTTCTAAAGCACATCATTCAATTATCAACGGCCGTTCATCGTGCAGCAAATGACGATGTTTTTGTTGTGTCTGTTGTTCAAAATCACCCTTTAAAGCGCCCATATTTGTGCCACCCGGGAAACATTATCGCCCTGCACCAGCAAACAACAACTCGTTATCGTACTTGATTTGGGGTGGGAGGAGGGGAGGGGGGGGTGACTTTAGGACCTCATCCTTCTTGATTGCTCTGCCGTGAAGCAATTTAATCGATGAAATTCCATGCCCATTTGTGGTGGTGCGAAAGAATTACATACAATGGGTTAGCATATATTTCGCTTTCTCGTGCCCCGAGCACGGTTTATCGATTTTTCCCCCCGTTGCCATATAAACGACGAAGCACGGCCGAAGGGTTGCGCCCGGCTCCAACTTGCAGTGCAAACCGCGTGCTAACGTACTAATCGCTTGGCACCATCTGGATGCAGGCAAATTTTTGCACTTCGCTTGCAGGATAAAGTGTGTGCGAAGAAGCAAAAACGCGACAAGATTTACTTGCATCGGTCTACACCCGTCCGCGCACTATTGTTGTGTGCGACAGCGGTTCGTTGCGGATGTAGTAAAATGGCGCGAGCGAGCGCACACTCCCTCTGTCGTCACGGGGCAGTACACAATTCAAAACAAAAACAATCCGTGAATAAATTTTCACCTTCACCATTGCGAACAACGGACGACCAACATTTCACGCGCAAAACCACCGGACCAAAGAGGAATAGTTTGTCGGTGGCATGAGCAAACAGACGCCCGCTCCAGGTTCGGGGTGCAACCATGCCCGGAAAAGCCTTTGGTTGCTACCAAAGGTCGCTGCATAATAAACGCCGCGGCGTATCCGTGGCATGCCGTGTACCGTGTTACATCCTCGTGGTTAAGCGTGTGCGCGTCCTGTGACTGTCCTGTCGCCCGATAGCACCGTGGTGCCGCATGTTTCTGCTCCGCCAGGCGTCCTATGGAAAATGGTCGCTTATCGATAATCCTTCCCTTTGGCCTCTCTCTCTTTCTCTCTCTTACTCTTCCTCTTGTTGTGGCAGCAGCACGGAAACCACGAAAGCTGCAAATTGAATAAAAAGCCATTAAACAAAATTATCTCGCGCGCAAAAATTCCTTTTACGGCATTTATTCCGCACACTGCTAATGGATTGCCATTGTACGATCGCGCGGTTTTGTCGAACGGCAATGCCCATCGGTAACGGGCTGCCTGGTTGGTGAAGCGGTAGGTGCAAAATCGGGGCTAACCCGTTCGATTGGCCGATTGGCCGGATGGCCACGAAACACCCCGACCAAAAGGTGTCAACTATGCTGCTGTTTATGCAGCATAAACCGGTGCATTGAACCGGGGTGAAGGCACCCAGGAACCATCGTTTTTGGTTGGTTGATATCTTCTCACCACCGAACGGGCAAACATTGTCTTCGACCAAAGTCAAACCGAGCAGCAAAAGAAGAATTAAAAAAAAGAAAGGAAAATGCTTGTAATTAAGCAAAAGCGAATCGGTAGCACGTTTTGTGGCGAAGTAAACAACAGTCGTCAATTCAATTAGTTGACGTGTGTTTGTGTGCGGATGGCGAACAGCGCCGTTTTTCGCTCTATTTTTCATTCACTTTTCATTACACGAGCTCGGTGTCGCGTCGTGTTCGCTTGCGGAGCCGGTTCGCATAATTACCGAATCGTGAGCATAGAATCCAACCGTAAGCTTATTACAAATGGCCAATGGATGGGATGGAATTTTGGTTGCTTTTTTCCCTCTCTCTCTCTATCTCTCTCTCTCTCTCTCTCTCTCTCTCTCTCTTCGCCGTTTAGTTTAAACAGTTCAACGGTCTCGCAGGTTTGCATGGATGGATATTACCATTTGCTTTCGGTTTGGGCAAGTACTGCGAGTTCGTTTGCGTGCCCGATGGAATGATAGAATGCTGTTTTTTTTTCCTGCCGTTGCCGCAAGCTGCAGTTGTTGCAATTTTCGCTGTACATTTGTTTGTTTAATTTATGCCTTTGTTTACAGTTAATTTATGGTGCACGGTTGGTTGTGACTGCAACGTGAGCGTGTGATGTGCACTGGCAAGAGCTTCGTGCGAGTAACGTTTGCTTATGAAAACATGTTCGATTTGTTTTTAACTTGGTTTGTAAAAGATACCGTACCAATTTGTAAGGATAAGATTATACAATGTAAGTTAATTGCTTGCTGTAATTGATGTGCGATAAATTGTGAAATTGATAATTTTAATTGCGCCTGTATGCTGTTATAAACACGAAGAAAATATTTGAATTTAAAATTATTATTCGGTGCAGTGCTGTTTATCCGGGTGACAGCTAACCAGAGTGTCGGATTATCCGTGCCGCTCGGAAATGACAGTTCCGTAAGCAATTTGACAATACAAAACTGTAAATACAATGACGTTAAACACCGTTCCATAGTGTATCAATATGCACAAAACATTAAACATTTAATTTTCAACGATGGTTTATTATAAATCAATCTTTTAACAGTGTTGTTTATCTACAAATAGCAACCTACTATCCGTGTTGATATAACTATTATCCATCTTATCTTCTTATCCTGAAAAAAGCAAAGCCCCGCTGGGCACGGACAATCGAAACGTCAAGATAATTTATAATCTTAGCCCCAAAATATTTTCATGAAAGGCTGGGCGCCTCCATGAATTTTTGAATAGCGAAGAAAAACATTCCCACTGGTAACAAATCACTTGTTACAAGCAGCAATTGCATCTCATTTGTTTTGTCTTTACTGTCACAAATTGTCGTGAGCAGATTGATGATAATACTCAATTTTCCGTCCCGATGGATGCTTCGCTTGTAAAATCAGGCTTTTATGTTCCCTAACAAGTCCATTTGGGTGAAACAAAGCGCATCAACTCGTCCGCAATCGGATTGCAACGTCTGCCCATACAGCACAGGGCACGCTTGCCATGTCCTAATATTAACATCACCTAAAACCATCAGTCGAAAAACAAAAAAAGAAACGCCTTGACATGGTCGTAAAAACGAGCGCAATCACATAAAAGCTTCATAATCTAATCCACCGTCCCCCAAAATGACACTTCCCAATCGCCGAAAACCGAAAGGATCGTGGTGGTGCTAGCTCGGCTTCCCCAAAATCGCTTCCTTTTTCCGTCGGCCAGGTCGATCGGGCACAGGAGATTGGAGCGCAACGTTAACGAGACACGACGATGTGTGCAAAAGTGTTCACCGCGATAAGGCACGTGCGCGACCGAACGCCGCTTGGACGTGCTGTGCTGTGCTGAAGTTGTGGGCGAAATTGGGACTCTAATTTGCATACAGGGACGCCGGGAGGGGGGGGGGGAGGCAGGGAGCCACATAGGATCGGGTGAAAGGGATACCCGGCACGTACACGAATTTATGATGTCGAGTCTCTCGAGTCACCCGCTCAACTTCGGTGCAGGCAAACACGGTCCGACCAACGAAAACAGGACGGGCAAGGAGTATTTGTTCACTTTGGCTACCGCATTTATGATGCGAGTTAAAATTTATCTATCAGCCCGGCTGCCCTTGCCCGGCGTGTGCCTGGCGAGAGTAAGATTTTCGCTTTCAATTATTGCCTTTAGTTTGCTGGCTGGATCGTTTGCGTTGGCACCGGTGGTTCTAAATCCGGCGATCATTAATTCAAGCAGACACACTTTATTAGCCACGCAAACAGCAACTGTATTTGATGTTGGGTTTAATAAAGAGAGCGAGAGAGAGAGAGAGAGAGAGAGAGAGAGAGAGAGAGAGAAAGAAAGAGAGAGGGAGAGAGAAATAAAAAAGAGTTTTTACGTGAATTTATTTCGTTTTGTATTTTGTTAGGATAAATACATTATGTGTTTTAACTGATAATTAGAAGTTTTAGTGAAATGTTATAAAATTTTTATTTTTTTAACAACAGCATACCATTTTTGAAGTCTTTTTAATAAAGTTTTACAAAAAAATACATCCTATCAAAGTCACAAAATTCTTACTCTTTTACTAAAAATATCTTCAAGCCATTTCACACCATTGCGTGTTATTATTTTATCAATCATACCGACATAATGTGCAGGGCATAGCACCACTTTTCAAACAAAAAAGCTTCTTCACGGTACCGAACAAAAAATGGCGAATTGAAAACACAGCCCAGCACACCCCCCTCCTCCTCCCCCCGCCCCACTGAACAAAAGGCGCGAGCCGAAACAATCACCCACAAAAACCAAACAATCAATTCACGGCCCAAAATTGCGCCCCGCGCTGTGTATCGAGCGGGCGTAAATTGAATTGCCCTCTTGTTGCGACCGTTGTGCGAACCGTTTGTCAGTGTCGGTGCATCATCATCATCATCCTCAGAAGCTTAGGTTTGTTGCTGGGAATCAATTTCGCCAGCAAATCGCACCTTCGAAAGGGAATGAAATGGTCCGCTTTTAGGCACGGTCCACAGTTGTGGTTACGCTTTCATTTGCACCATATTGCTTTTCTTCGTCCACTTTTGTTCAACCCCCTTTCCCGAGTCCAAGGGGACCCGTTCGCTCAACAATGCCATGTCATGTGGTGGCGGATTCTTCCAAACCAAAGGCCCACGCAGCTCGTCGGTCGCCATCTTGCGGCATCGGTTTTGTTTTCTTTCCGGGTTGATGTTGGTTAAAAGAGATTTATTATGGTGAAAGTGATGATAAGAGCGTTTTTCGATACAATGGCCCGATCCGTTCCCAACGTAAGAACGTGGGATGGGTTCGTGTTTTGGTTCTTGTGTCTGGGAAATTACTTTTCTGTGCGCGGACAAGAACAAGGATATACTGTATCCAGCCAACACCCAACCAATCTCAATCTAGAATTCTAGCTGCAAGAGCAACAGAAGGCGATGAGCAAAAACTAAAGGAAAAAAATGAAGAGAAAAAAAGGAAATGCTTTGTAACATAATGAGTGTTGGTTGCGCTGCCTTTTATTTTTTGTTTTGTTTTCCCCCATTATGTTTCGGGCTCACCTGTCGCCTAGAATGGGCCAACCCGGCCAACATGCAGCCCCGGCACGATGGCAGCATATTTTCGTGTTTTCACTCTCTCTTTCTATCTCTCTCTCTCTTTCTCTCTCTCTCTCCAATTGTGCCAAGCTGTTCGGGAGCTGTAAGGGAGCTGGATTATTTTTTTGTGTGTGGTGTCTTTCAACAAGCGAAACTACCTTTTCAGAACCAACCACAAGCTCCGAAGCACAAGCTGGCTAGATAAAAAAGGGAAAAAGTTACCAAACCCACCAAGCGTGTGTGTGTGTAGCGTTTGGCGTGATTTATGAAACCAAACAGCGAAGGGACATAATGAAAAATTGCTGCCCCGTGGAAAAATTATGACCATCGCCGTTTGCCATCGCTGTGTGTCTAAGAGTCAGGTGATGCTCGAAATGTTCGGTACATTCGGTTACGGAGTGGAGTTTGAAAGGAATTTTTGTGGACCGCTGCAGTTACCGTGTAATGTAAATTCTTAATTTTTGCTGCAGAGTTTCACTTTGCTATAATGTTTGGTTTTGTTTGGGTTTGGTGGCTTCAGGTTTCAAATATTTGTTGGGGAATGGGTGCATTTCAGGAAAATTGTACACTTTGATAGTGGCCAATTCACTCTTAAGGACACGTTTTCTTAGTTTCATACACTACTGCACAGTGAAAGGAACAACTATAAATGCCATCATTATTGAAAATACAATCATTATTTTATTTTCGTAAGAGCAAAGCAACTACCACAGGCGGACTTTAGAACAATTGTTTGTTGTATTGGTGACCCAGTTTCACTAATGAAGGGCTCTAAATACGCTTGTTGCTGTGTATTTGTGCGCTTCGACGACCATGTTTTGTGTTTATTAGATTAATTAAGGTTCAGAAGCAGAATTAATATTTTCTTTGTTTAATGTTATGTAGGCAACATTTGCCAGCTGATCACATGAAAATGAAATAAATAAATAAGTAAAACAAAAAGTAAAATTGTTGAAACATAATCCTAAACTAATTTGGAATGTTATAAAAAGCATTTTTTCGAAACAATTGTTAGGGATGTTTTTCTATTCTTAATCGTATGTAGCTTGGCAACACCATAAAAATGGAGTTGATACAGTCAACTGATGTTTGGCTTGAAGGGATATAACTTTTAAAGTTGTGCTATTACAAATGTGTTTTTACTTGTCCAATTGGTTTTTAATTTAATAGTAAAACGAATAAGTCGCAAGTACTATATTTTATAAATTTTTATTTGCAATTTTTTGTATTTTTACAGGTGTATTCGACCGTTATTCGTATTAAGTGTGAAGGCTAAGGATTTAATAAATAATTGTCTTACATTTTTCGTTAATTAAATCAGTTATCAATAAGTGTTTTTCACTTTATTCGTAATTTATCCAGAAAAACAGGGTTTTAAGACCACCGTTGAATACATTTGTTTACTTTATTACTATAATTCTTTAAACAGAGATACAACAGAAACCAATTGAAAAAATCACATTTTCACCTGGTTTGCATCCACTGAGGAAGCAATAATTGCAGTTGCACTTCATCCGTAAGCGTTAACTTTCTCTCGCACTTACAAACCCCATCCCGGGTGAAACCAGTTTGGTGCAAACATGCCACTCGCAGGCAGAACCATCGCGTTTCGTACGCATTCTTTGTACGCGAACGGTTTTTTTTTTGCAACCTCGTCAGCCTTAATCCTTGCGCCGGCCAAACTAAACCAGAGGGCACTTCCTGTACGTAAACTTCAATTATCCGACACTACCGCCGTTGGTGGTGCTGCACGTACAATAAAAACTCACACATTTGCCCCCCCCCCCCCCCCCCCCCCCCCCCCCCCCCCCCCCCCCCCCCCCCCCCCCCCCCCCCCCCCCCCCCCTTCGGTACACGGGAGCTTATCATGCAACACAATCTCTTCATCGATCGCACCTGGGGAAAAGGATGGCAAACAAAACGGCTCCACAAGCACGAGTGGTAGTGCGCAATTTTCGGTGAAGAAGTAAAAGGGTCCGTCGGTCAGTATAATTACCATGTGCCCTTGGTGCTACGCTTTCGCCCGGACGCCCAAAAACCCAAACTGCAAGTGAAGCCATAAACGGGGACGAAGAGTGCCATGATCGAGTGGTGCTGGGTGCAAACTTTCCCACTCGTCAGTTTGCGCCGTCTTCAATGAAGGGTAAAAATAAGATAATTAATACTCTGCCAGTGAGGAGACCCATTGCAAGCGAATTTACCAGCCAAGATTGAAATTGGCAAGAACAGTACAAGACATCAGCGAGAAAGGATGAGGCAAAAAAAAAAATGCGCCACCAATCATCAACCATCGGCCATTGCCATTGATGGGATGACGTGACGCTTATAACTTAACTCCGCACCGAATGGAACCACTACTTTTTTTTTTCGTCGGAACCGTTGAAAGTCCCATCATCATCTGACCGTCGTTAACTGCAATGCACTGCACAAGGGTTAAAGTCGATCGATTGTGATTTGTCCTTTTTTTGTTTTGCACTCACCGAAGTTGCCATAAACATGCCTGCCGTGGTGCAAATGAAGCAAAAATTGCATCGATTGAAACGATCATTTCATGGAGCGGAGAAGCGAGAGAGAGAAAAAGGCTTTCCCATCCCAGGCTTACCAAGATAGCTAAAGCTTGCTAGAAAAGCGCCTGTCACCGATCGGTAGCAGCACGAGATTGCATCCACCGACAACTTTATGCAACTCCGGTGAAGCAAACGATGGGCCAATTTATTACACCCATCTCCCAAACGCGCTCCAACCGAGGGTACCGTTCGCATGCAAATGGTGTTGCTGGTGAATAGTTGTGAACAAAAACGCACTCCACTCCGTACGAAACGTAACCAACCGTAAGTCGCTTCCCGAGGTTGAGGATGTAAAATTGTCCGATCATTTTATAGCACAACCGCTTGGCTTTTTTTCTCGTGTTTCTCTCTCTCTCTCTCTCTCTCTCTCTCTCTCTCTCTCTTTCCTTTGCCTGGGTGTGCTAATTGCGGGTGGAGAATTTTAAAACGCAAATGGTAGCGTGCCGCGATAACGATGTGGCAATGCGATCGTCTGGTCTGTGTGATTGTGAGTAATTGATTGCCCTGGAAGGTGGGTGGAAGAGTGGAAGGAAATGAAGGGGGAAGTGGTGAAAGGGGCGGTTAATGGTGTGCTGCTGCAGATGGGTTCGGAATTAGCAATTTGCAATTAAACGATCAGCAGGGGTTGGGTTATCCTGGCAATGGGATAATTACCCAGTCATGCAAACGGTGTTTTTGCCCATTGTAAAACGGGTCGTAAAACGGGGCCCGCAACACTATTCCAAATTCTCGCGCTTGAAGACGATTTCCGACCAAACCAATACACTCACACCTGGTGGTATATAAAGCACCGCGTAGCCACACCCACTTCAGTCGCTCGCGAGCGTTTGAAGCGATCGGATCTATGCCAAATTTTAGCAAAAATTAAAAAAATTAAATTAAAATTATTCTCTCGCTCTCATGCAATTACGGCATGAGAGCGAACGTGAGTGAGCACATAACTTTTTCCATACTACTAGCCTTGGCGCTGGAGCTGAAATGATAAGAGAACATTGGATTAAACCGTTGGTGCAGAGAAAGTCGTACTTACATTTTCGCCGACTGATCAGTGTTACGTCAGTACGTTGCGTACCGTATATAAATTAACCTGCACGGGAATG
>STHB01000003.1:17428731-17497108 GCA_018908115.1 Anopheles rivulorum | reverse complement strand
GGCAAAAGTACCCTTAGCTAAGGGTCGCTAAGGGGTTCTGTGTTATGCCAGGTATTCGTCACTGTCGATCCCACTTTAATGGTTTTTCAAGGTTTTTCGTGCCTCTTGGTCGATTGATTGAAGGATTGCAGCGTGTGGACAAACGTTCTCACTCTGTTAAAGATTAATTGCGGACGTTCCGAACGAAGGCAAAAGCGCACTAAAGTGTTCGTTCGGATCCAGATCAATCGTTCTAAGCGGAGACAACACGAGTGATCCTCGGCGTTGCTTTTGTGCTGCGACATTGTTTCAATGCCATCTATTTGTCTAGAAAGATATGGAGACCTTTCTGAAGCTTAGCTATTGAGCTTTAGGTAGATTAGCTCCCGGTCACGCCACAAACGGGCTAGGAAATGTTCTATCAGCATCTTCGCTGAGGTCTTTCTGTAAGGCTGAATGAGATGAACACATTTGTCAAATGCCCTGCAAGGGATTTTTAAACTTATGTTTAAATTTAATGTTTAAAGTATATTTTTTTGTTATTTATAGTAATTTTAATAAAACCTTCCCGTCTGGACGTTGATTCGCTAACCAGACAATTATAATCTTAAGATACTTCAATATTTTGCTCTATGTATCACTCTGCCCAATAGTTACTTCTTGAGTGGAATTCTTTTACTCTTTTTCATCCTTAGCATTCGCAAAATAAAATGAATAAAAAAACAACCCAACTATTACCAGTTGAACGGAAAGTATATAAAAGTAAGCGAAAATTAAGATAACGAGAAATTGTAACGGGAAAATGGACGAACTCAGCCAGCCTCATTTCGCTGATCGTTTCCATTTGTTTTTGCAATGACCGTTGATCCAACTTGCTCGTTACGTTTTGTACGTTGGAGTTGTGTACTATTTAAAATAAAATGGTGGAATCATTTTGTCCATGAATTAAACAAGGTAAAATAAACTTTATTTCCATTAAGTAGAAGCTCGTTCTCATAATCATGTCACCAGCAAAAGCTTTCAATATCATCAGGAGGATTGAAATCCCGTTCACAATACCCTGATTGAACGCGACATAATCATCAAAACCCACCTCAGAAAACAATCACCATTTGTATTCACTCCAAAAAAGGGACTCCGATCGTCCATGCTGGATTTCAGGTTCGCGATAGCTTCGTAAGTCATATCGTGTCGGTTAATTAAATTGACCAATAATTAACAACTTTATGCTGGGTTCTGCAAAAAAAAAACACAGACTCGCAATAGCGTCTTGAACGATATTCGATGCGCGTCCACCGATAAAGCCTGCGTAATGATATATTGAACGTCGTCGTCGTCCCCCTCATCTTAATAAGTTTGTCATTTTGGTCTCGTACTGGCGCAGAAGTGGTCGTGTTTGGTCGCACAAACACGCTACTATCTGCACCACGCCAGAACCCAGAAGAGGAAAGATGCAAACGTGCGATAGCTCCCGATGGACGAGTCTGCCCGGTTGGCAGAAGGATTCGACGACTACGATTTAACTGGAGATCGCGTAACAGAACACCGACAATCGTCTCGTACTGCCAGCGGGCCGCTTGGATCTCTCCGGTGGTGGTTTGGTTGGAGGTTTTTGGGGTTAATTAATAATATGTTAATTAAAAGTCACCTCTACGATGTCACACGAATTGTCCAAACAAATTCCCATCCCTAATCTAAACCGAGCATGATGGAGCTAAGCAGACACAGAACGTAGCGCTGAATGCATCACGCAATGGAATGGTCATCTCCAAAAAAAGCAGAAAAAAACATGCACACAGTTTGCACATAACAAATGCGAAACGATCGTAAATGAGATCCTGGGAATGGAATGGCCAAACCCGTCCCCAAAACGCGCATCCATCTCGATTGGATGATCTTCGCAGTTCATTATTCTTGTGGTGAGGTTTTTCATTGCCACCGCACCGTAGATGGCCATCGTTCGGTCGGAACTGAGTGGGTGTGTGTGCAATTTACACACCCAAGATCCACCGAGATGAAGATACGAATGCAAATAATACGGCCCGGGCGGCTTCCGTCCGGCAAATTGTGCATCCGTCCGCAGGTGTGATACCGCCCCATTCGAACCATTAAATTCCTTGCGTACGAACTGATGCGGCGGACGATTACCCGATTGCCGACAACGAAGTGCAGGATGATGTGGCGATCATGATGCTGATGATGATGATGTATGATTATTTTATACGTTTGTCCCCAAAGCGAATGTGCAGGAAGAGTAAGAAGCAATTTTTATCTTCCAACAATTATACTACAACTCACTTCAGGCTGGAGCACTTAAGGCTGAAGAATCCGGTTGGGGGCTTTGTGAATAGAGTGGTTCTCGCTATATATATATATATTGCTTCATAATGTCATGTGGTAGAAGAGACCTAGCCAATGGCCGTCACTATGTGAAACAATGATTTAAATAAAAAAGATGAATAATTTCGATAATGAGCTAAAATTAATCTCTCACACAATTTATCATCACTGGGCTCCGATCGTGTTATGCATTTCTCTAGATGACTTGATCACAAAAAGTGTATTTTTGAGGTTATACGAATAAAAAATACTTTACGGTACGAAATATACGCAACGCAAAGTGTTGCTGGTTGTAAATTACGGAGTTTTCTATCTGATAGTAAAGACATGTAACGCGTTTTATGTTTTCCGTGAAATAATCTGTGAAATATTTCATGAAAGAATTCTTATTCTAATTTCAAACATTTACTGATGCGAAATTATTCTATTCTATTTTATTTTTATCGTTTTCGTTTTAAGATATTTTATTCGAACTTATAATTGCAAGACAGAAGATTTCTTAAATTCCCAAATATCTCTTAATCAAAAAATTCATCTTTCCAATAAGTTCCTTGCTACCGATGCGTCACCATTGTTGTCTGTATGTGTCTTAATCATATATTCAGTTTTAAAACTCGAATACATTACCTACCTTCCGCATCAGCAGCACGCCCGGTTTCGGCACCAATATATCTCAATTAGTGCATGTAAATTAATAATTGTTCGACAGCTTCGCCATTAGAGAAAAGGAATAAATAAAACTTTGTGCCAACCGTCCAGCCGCTGGACAATAAAACAGACTCATCGTGGTAGGTCCCGATCGAAGACGATCGTAAACATTCCATCCATGAGCAGCTCCTTACGCAAAAAGGCTCATAAAAATGTCCAACGAAATCAAATGAGCCTGGTCATTCCACACAGGTCCACACACCGACATACACACCCACACAAATGATAGACATGGGCACAGCATCAAAAACCCTTACACGAGCCTTCACCCTTGGGCTGATGAGGCGCATAGTGGGCGCCATAAACTCCGAAACCAATCCCCCACCGGTCCGGCGATAGAGCGCGCCCGGCCGCTGTTGATGAATTGCTGTCATTAGGCAGCTCATTTTCGTTTTGACGATCGCAAAATTTATTGGCACGAAAAATCAATAATAAACCCAACATTTGTGGGACGGTCGGAATGGGTGAGGCCCTTAACTGTGAAGACGATCGCGATGAATCGAATGCTCCGATGAGCATTTGGCAGTGCCAAATCACAATCAATCGAAAACGGCTCTAAAGACGACACAAGCATGTGTCTGCGAGAGACTTATCCGCCACGCTAGGGACGAACCACCACCGAACAGAGCAAATGGCATTATTCGCCTTCTCTGCACAGAAAAAAAAAAACGCCAATCAAAGTTATTTATTTGAGTGGAGCGATGATTCAATCCACACGCTTGCGATGAAGCAATCAACTACAGGCTCAATCATTAAGATGCAACGTGAGAGAGTTCTTTTCGAAAAAGGCATGAAATTAAACTTATCTTATATATTGCCAGCTTATACGAATGACTCGCAAAGCATCGTAAAAGCGATATGATCAAGGTTAGAAAATCATCTCAAGCGGAATTATAGGTGTGTGAATTATATCATGGGTGTGTGAAAGCGGCTGCTAATCGTTTCGATTAGTAGCTTGCTTGTTCGTATGTAGAGCAATTGTATGAAGAAGAGATGTTCATTTAACTTGTTCGAACAAATGGATTTATTTTTCCCTTTTCGTTAGGGCTACGGAATGATGTAAAGTTCCAAAAACTTAAGCTTCAAATAATGGATTTAATGTCTAAAGAATGAATTAAGTTAGATTGAAAATGAGACACTTAATCGAATTCCTTCACTGTACTCCAAACAACGTTTATTAATTCTTACCAACAATTGCTCGACAAACCAAACAGTCGGCTAAGTTTAAATTTTATTCAGACCTTCTTTCTTGCGAGTACTTTTATGATTGTTTTTATTTTCAAATTTAATTTATTTTGTTTATTATTGTATTTTATTTTTTTTAGAATGACAACCATCCTTTTTTAGACATTTCTTTTGTTTTCGGTTTAAAATTAATCATTCATAATTTCAGTTCATTTCTATTATGATGACATCTTCTGTACTGCTTCTTTGAACTATACATTTAATATTTAATATTTATTAAGTAAAAAATAAAAAAATATATTTATATGCTATTAAATATTATTTTTAACTACTATTAAATAATTTTCAATCAACTGATTGAAAGGAAAAATGAGAAGTTTCATAATATTGAAGAATTTCATAATAAGTTAAGAATTGCAAAGATTTTGAAATATATGGTACAATACAAAATATTGTACAATATAATATATTATATTAATGTTAGATAATTGTAAGATTAATATTATTATTATATAATATTAATTGTATTAATTATTGAACAAAATTAAATGCGTTTATTTTTCCTACAAAATGTCAAAAAATAATGTCCAGAAACTCGATGTCCTTTTCAAAAATAATAACAAAATAATTTATCAAAATTCCACTCATGAAATAATATTATTCTCTAAGTTTAATAGTGCACCATCTGCTTCTATCGGTTATTCATCAGCAACAGATTGATTTGAGCTTACTCATCAATTCAACATTTCCTCTCTGCGGGCATCATTTTTTGTTGCCTCCTCTCCAACCCCAAAAATCCACAAAAACCTCAATCGCCATCAATCGACGCAACTAGCCGCATCCGACCGAATAATTGTCTGCTTGATTAATTATTGAGAATGCACACACATACGGGAACTTCGGTGCAAACGGTGCATGCAGTCATCTGACTGCAAACGGCTTTTTTTGTTTGCCTGTGTGTGAAATCACCGAACCCGTCTCCTTCCACCTCAAAACTACTTCTTTCATTACCCACCCATTACGGTACAGATGCAGATCGTTGCATTGAATGTGGAAACGCAAAAGAGATCCGCGAGAAAAGGGCGAGCGGCTCGCGCAATGTGCACCGTCGTCCGTTGCGAAGATACAAAGACTGGGCCGAGGGTGCCGAGGGAGCCGAGTAGAAGCGGCTCGGGGAATGAATTATTCACTTAATTAAATGTACATGCACTTTTTGATTGTTTGCATAAATATTTATTATGTGTCTTTGTAAACAGCCGCCATTAATTAGCCGCCCATGGTTCATTTGGGAAGGGGATTCGTGAGGGATGGGGATGAACCGAGCAGAACCGAGGGAAGCACGAAGAAATGGGGTAAAACAGCAATGTAAGCAAAATGCTTGCAAAATATTCTTCCCCAACGTGCGCAAGCACGAGAAGAGAACGATTTTCACGGGAAAACTCTTCTTTCCGACGCTAAATTCCACCCCGGGGAAAATGGTGCCTTGCGCACGATCAAAAGGGGGAAAAATTCTATCATATATGCCGCACATTCCTTGCTTAATTAGCCGCACGCATACTGTCGCAATAAGCGCGGAAGCTGTTCCAAAAAAAAAACCCCAAAAAATGCTGCACTTATCATCGTACGCGATTTATGAGCGCAATAAATCAGCTTTATTTGTCACATTTTTCATTTAATGTTTGTACATACCTGAGATGGTTTGTAAGATGTTGTATGCATTTTATATAAGGTAGAAACATACCTGCAACATTTTTCCTTTTTTTAGTTTAATTTTTTGATAGCAATTTTGCTTTCCATTTCCTGATTGATGCTAGATGAAGCTAGATCGAATCGCGTCCTGAAACGTGATCATTTGCATTAGAACGCGCGCATTTTTTGCTGTTTTGCTTCGTTTCGCTCCGACGGCCCACTTCTGTGTGTCTCACTTTCTCCACTGCATTTCGGGCCGAGCCGTGCAGCGGCGTTGCCTACAACGACACAACCGAGCAGTCGAACGGCGGTCGGCGCTCTCGCTGATCGCGATCGTACTCGCTGACGATGTAACTCAACTCCCAAACTCCCAACGTTCTTCCCCACCATCCTTCAACCCACCCCCCGTTCGTTCCCCAACGGGGCGAAGATTCTGTCCTCCCTTTTTGGTCCACTCTCCTCCCCCTCCTCACTCCACCCTTCATTGCGCTTTGCAATATTACGCCCCGGTGCGCCACGGGTTTTGCGCTTAATGCCGACTGCCGTGCCTGCTGGTGCTGCTGTATTCCTGCTGTTGTTGCTGCTGCTCTGTCGTGTAATAAAAGAGTGATGCCCGCGGACCACCCAAGACGCTGGCTCAAGCTCAAGAGCTTGCTTGGGCGAAGCAGTTGGCGCATGACGCTCGGGTGCCCGTACCAAACCCAACCCCAAACGACCAAAGAGCGCAGGAAGGGTTGGCAGGGTGCGAAAAGAGAGTTGGGGAGAGGGTTGTGGCAACGGAGCAAAACACTCGCAGCAGTGAAGGAGCAGCATAAGATAAACGGAACAGAATTCAAAACCCATGTCACTGCGTGCGGAGTGCGGACTAGGGATGGATGGATGGGTGTGGAAAGCCGGGCAGGGAGTATACGGGCAGATCGTGCCAAGAGCATCGGCGAGCGGTTGGGTTTACACACCGAGAAAACAAACGAGTGAAACTGCAATGTGCGCAAGACGCGCACACACCGTTAAAGGATTAGCGTCGCGTTTTAAGCCGTTTTATGAATGTATTTATTTTATCTTTGAGGAACTTTAGGAGAACTCGAGCGAGCGAGGATTTTCCGATGGGTTCGGTAGACGTGGACGGATCGGATGGGATGGGATGACTGGACACTGGTTCGGTTCAGTCAGATAGATGGATGGATGGATGTTTGGTGAAGCGATAGGGCGCCTCTAGAGCAAGGTTTGATGCCGCAACTCCAACCGAGAGGGAGGCGAGTACGTTTAGCGACAACCTTGTGTGTGTTTTTCTTTTATTTTTGCGATGACGATGTCCTACGGGGCCGTTCTACTGTAGGTGCGTCCCGATGTATTGAATTTACTACCGCGACCATAATAAACGCAGAATGTGAGAGACGATTGAATAGTGTTTTTCATTTATGATAGTACATTTTGTAATTTGAATTTGAAAATTTGATCAACAATAATTTAACAAATCATTAAACATTTTTTAGAAATCTCAATTTAATAACGAAAATAGTAATATTTGAACCAGTAATGTGTACTCTCGAATCAATACGAATCAACACGAAGAGTTTTTAGACATTAATTTGAATCACTCATGAGTGAGTCATTTTAAAGTGAGCTCCTACCAAGGATGATATGTAACTCTCTTAGGTGATTAAACACTTTTTCGCAATGAATGAAATCACATTTTTATCATAAAATTTATTAATTGTCTTATATTTTTATCAGAGAAAGTGAAATATGTTTAGCATTAGTGATGTAAACCATATGAATAAGTAAATTTTTTTCGAACAGATTTTATGACTCATTTGTGATTTTACTCATTACTATTACTCATTGATTTAAATAGCTCCATGAAGCTATATCAATGATTAACAACAACCTTCGTAAAGAGTTTGTATACAGTGATTTTAATCTCTCATGAGTGAGTCATATAAAAAGTAAATAAGCTTCTAAGTGACTAAGAACTCAAACATAATTAATTAAATCACTTCTTAATGATGAAAATCATGAAGGAGTTGCATCATATTATTAAATAAGTTTACTAGGAAATGCACGAAGAGTTAACTCCATTGTAACGTAATTAATCGATATCAATCGCTCCTTAACTATAGATTCATTAGCTTGTCAAATAAGAGTACGTGAGTAATCGATCACGAACTGTAACCCATTCATAGTGAGTTAATTCGCTCCATAGTCATGAAGCTCTTGAGTGTGAGCAAATAAGTGCGAGTGAGTTAGGTTGCGATTTAATTCTTCGCTACAATTTACAATTCATTCAGACATGGTAAAAGAGCGTATTCATCACGTATTCCAACATTTAATATCCGACGCTCAGTTTGCACTCGATCGTACATTCCTAATTACCAGCATAGAATGGCTTTGCCTTTGTCGGTTTCCATTTCAACATATTTAGATGTTTATATTATGTTTATTTTGATTTTTTTCCAATTCTTATTCTTGCCAAATTATTCAAACAAATCCTCAAACGTCAGCTTAACTGAGCGCGTTCCATCTCGCTGGGTACGGTTCCATCTATCAGCCACCCTTAATCGCAATGCAAAAATTTTGCATTCTGCCGTTTGTCGTTTTTGCAAGCGAACCTGAATTCTTGCCGATCGATTTCTTTTGCCGTTTTGTTCTTGATCCTTTATGAAATCGAGCCAGCTTATTCATTACTCCGCCACTCGGGATTTAATGATGAATGTACTTTAGTTTTGTAAAGCGGATTATTAATAACAAAAAAAAAAACACACACACACAATTTGTTTGTTTTCAAGCAGGTTGGTGAAGAATGTGGCCTGGGTTAGCGATCGGTTAATTTTTTAAAGGGTGTGATGATCAGTCATGCAAACACAGTAAGACCATTGAAGAAATATCAAACAATTTATTACATCGGTAAACACTTTTCTCTTTCGACAATTGTGCATGCACACACACTCGGAGAGAGAGAAAGAGAGAGAGAGAGAGAGAGAGAGAGAGAGAGAGAGAAAGAGAGAGAGAGAGAGAGATATTGTGTCTCCGAATGTGAACGATCAATCTATAGAGTAAATAAAATTACAAACTTTCCTTCCATATCCTTAATCAGCTCCTTCCGGACAGGCAGCGACAAGACGTCTGCTTAAGTCAACAGCGCGCATCGTACGGCATCGTACGGCTGGTCACTCATTAGTTGCGTTTCGTGTGAAGTGTGAAGTGAAGAGCAAACACTGGCCACTTGTCGACGCCATCGGCGCATGGATTGACCGTTGGCGAAGCCGTCGCTAGGCGGACCGGTTTTCGGGGTGCCACCTTGAATTATTTGCTCGCAAACAGCGCCAGGCAAAAGCCACGGGCGTCCGGGCGCAGACCATCGCAAACACGCCTCATCAGCTCGCCTGCGTACATCGCTTCGCCACCGACGACTAATTGGCCACTGTGTTCGGTTGGTTCTGTGCGGTGGCCACACATAGGGTCACCAAATTGCCATTAGACCGTACAACCCTGCCTGCCGTTGATCTGGCGGTAATCGTGCGTAGAAAATTGTCTAAACAGCCACGATCCTTGTTGCCTTTTTCTCCCAAAAAATGATCACTAATTAACATGTAAATGTGATGACCGTTGGCAACAGGGGTGGTCACGTCTCCGGTGGCGTGTTCCAGCGCCAGCCTTGGCAGCGTCGGTAATCGGTAGCAAAATGACACCTAAAAGCTTTCAAACAACGGAGGAAAAACAATCACAAAGCCCTGTCCGGCTTTGGATTGAGCAGAGTTTGTGGATTTTTGAGTATTTGAAGTTATAATAAACAATCATTCAATGAAATGCCTTTAAACCATGCTTCCAAAATACATTTATATAACATTATATAAATATATTTTATTGTCGAAGACGTGCAGGAGATTAAACACACATGTTTGGTGGTATCTCCAGATGTATTCCTAACAATTCTCGACATACGCATCGACGATTGCGCTTTTGAAGTCATCCAAAATTCCACCCTTGATTAGGTCCGGACATTGAAAGGTTAGACTAAAAATTAAATCTCAACATTGCAGTTATGATATGTGCTAGATAGCTGGTTGCCAATCGGGGTTTCTGGAGTTTGAACTAACTTCCTCACTCAAAGATCAAAGCTGGAGTTATGTGGAACCTTTAGTGGTTCAATACTTAAATATGTCTCTGGGATATCGAGGTTATCCGAAACTGATGAATCGTTCTGAAAGAAGATGAATATAAGGATTTTGGCAGGAATGGCCTCGTTTATGTGAAAGGGCATTGAAAGAACCGCTTTAACGACGAGCTCTATGAGTTTTACGATAAATTCACTGACGATCAGCGAATTAGATTCGTCGAGGCATCTAAACGGCTGATCATGTCATTGGAATATCAAACGACCCAGTACAAAGGCGCAGGCCTATTGCGGTTGAACTGATATGGAGGGATCACGT
The DNA here is from genome assembly GCA_018908115.1 of Anopheles rivulorum. Lineage (NCBI taxonomy): Eukaryota > Metazoa > Arthropoda > Insecta > Diptera > Culicidae > Anopheles > Anopheles rivulorum. Next base: position 17,486,774 of record STHB01000003.1, on the reverse strand, counting down.
TATATGGAGTGACAAACCCGAGAGACGGTTGTAGCGCCGGAGAAGTAAGTGAGTGTTGACAACGAAATGTGGCAACCTATTATCTGGTTATTCCTCTTGAAACAAGCAATAGAAATTATATTCTAGAACTAAAGCGAAATAGAACGAAATTTTCCTTATATGTTTTGAAGACATATTCCTATATGAAGATGAACCTGAGGCTGAGAATTGTAAAATTAGGATTGAAGAAAATATTTGGCATTTGAGTGTCTCGCGTCAATCAACTCAAAATTTGTGATACAAAGTTGAGTAATTGTATAAATTGCTTGGAGATTTAGAATTTATATGGAAATAATCTTTTCTATTTTCACTATAACTTGCTTCGATTGACAAAGTTTGGCTTCACCTGGATGCTTTCGATTGATTTACAGCCCAATGGAAACAGATAAATGTATATATAATATGGAAAAGTTTACAGGAAGTTCTACGACAAATCTTCACCAGCAAAATTCATGGCAATTGGTTCGATCGTGTCAAAATTACCAGGACTTAGAGATTAACCTCGATTTTTGTGACAAATGTTAATATTAACAATATGTATGATAACAAATCAGATTTTTGTATCAATTTTAGTGTCAATTGCACATAGTTTGAAAGGTTTAAAAATGGAAAAATCATTGTATTCTCAGGTCACAAATTACATCACAATCATGGTACTGGTAGTTAAAAATGCTCGGAGTAAACAAGCTGATAAATATTTTTTTATTAAATATCAATTCTGCGCCAACACGCTGGTATAAAAACACGCTAGCTTACGCTTCATTAGTGACAATTTAGTGCGTTAATAAATAAAGTACTCCGGTTTCAGGTGTGTAAACACTGCTGTTACAAGCACAATGTTGGACGCGAATTTATTATGATCTGGAGCGTTTTTTATTTGTCTCCATGCTGACCGTATCCCACAGCAGGACCATACCAGCAGAGCGTGATAAAATTATTAGTCATGAATGTATTAATGGCTCTAGCCGCGCTGTAATTTATCACGACAACATTCTCTGCTCCGGTGATCGGTGATTTACCTAATCCTAATCTTACGCAACCGAAAAGCGTTATGCCGCTCCCAGAGTATGGCTTTTTTCCATTTTCGTTCAAGAATGGAGCACCGCTCGTGACTTTCTATTCCTTGGAATGTCGCAACGCGAGCCGCAAAAGAAAAGTCCTTTTGAACCTTATTGTTACCGTGGCCGGTTTGGTGCTGAAATATGACACCTCTACTAGAAAAATAGGCGCAATACGGTCACCTCCTGTACCCCTATACCCCTTTGGGTGGGTGCTGGCAATTAAATGCTTCCCAGCGGCCTGATGTATGGATTAGCTTGGGCTTTTGCTTGAGCAGAACATTTGCAATGGAGGCTCCCAACAAACGGCAAACACGGCACGCCTGGTACGGAATGCAATGCAACACAACAATTATCCAACACCCCGCACGGAGCAGGTTCGGAAAGGATCGGCAAAGGGCATATCGTTTCTTAGTACCAAGCTCGTTCCCACCTCGATGCGGTGATATATAACTATATCACGCGCAACATAATCACATTAATATTCAACTTAACAACAACTTCCCAACCCGACCGTTTGCGCCATTTGTGAGCTCCCACGAGCATAAGCAACACAATACAAAGTTCGCAACAAGCTGCATTGCTGATGTGTATCTGAGTGCATCATCGTCGTTCGAGGGGGGGGGGCAAGAGAATAATACATAAAGTCGAAGAACATTTCACACAATATGATAGGTCGAACGGTCCAACAAACCTATACCATTGCCTCATAAATAATGCGTTATTAAATTAACGCCTCCAACGCCGTTATGATTTAAACAATTGAATCATATATTTGCTAAATGATTACATGACTTTGCACGTTTACATTTACACGGGTATGCATGGGTATGCTCCGTTGTAGTGGGCCGCCCAACACGTATGCATCAGGCGAGCTGCAAAACATTTGCTCCGTTTTGTCGAACCGTTTTGCATTAACCTATGTTTATTTATCCAATGGCACGTTGATTTGGGACGTTCCCACACAAACAAACTACGAGAGCTTTTGTGTGTGTGTGTGCGTATGATTCATTTTAACGCGTGAACGAGTGATCTTAGATTGGCCCGTTGTGCGATACGTTGTCCGGGCTGGACTCTGTTTTTCGCCTCCTTCCCAGCAAGCATATATTTTATCATTGATTTTATGTTGCTTTATCCTTCCCCCCCCCCCCCCCCCCCCCCCCCGGGCTGGCTGTTGGACAAAATGGTGTTCCCGGGCTTGTAATCGCAGTGAAAACTGTCCATTTGTTATGTTTAATGCGGTGTTTCACATCGATTTCACACCGCGTGTATCGCGACGATCGTGTCTGCGGAGTGTCGATCGTGCTCGTTGCTAGTTGTTGGTTTGCCTGTCGTACCGTGGCATATAATAGGTGACGACGAGTCCACCATTAGCCATCGTACAGTGTCAAACCGATCGCTTTCGCTGACCTTTTGGCCTTTGTCTGGCGAGTGTCTGGTTGTGTACAGTGCTACAAATGGATCGCGGCGATCGCGGTGAGCGATAGTTTTATGATTGTGTTTTAGCGAGATCGTTTTGCAAACTGTGAAACAATGTGCTGAACGTTGATAGTTCTAATCGTGCAAAAGATCAACGTTATGCGTCTATGATGACTTTAGGTGGAACAGCTAAAGCATTCATGTAGGTATCGGTCAAAGTATCAAAGTCCAACTTTAAGCCGAAGGAATTGATTCTTGACATGCAAAAACTCACAAGCGAAATATCGAAGCGGCTTTCTTCTCAACACTAGCTATGCGGAAAGAATTTACAAGTACTTGCTTAATATTTTGATTATTGAACTGGTTTAATTTTTCCAGTCACATTTCTGATCAATTTTTAAATAAAACTCTCGTTTTCTAACACTAAATGTCCACCATTTTGTCACTGAAACTGAAACTGAAAATGGGCATGGCAAGTTCTCGAGAATGGTCTGTGGAGAAAACGGTCATGTTTTGTATTTTATTTAAATACATTTTTGATTCTTACACTCATTTCAACTACTTTTAGGGAGTGGAAATTGTCCATGCAATCACAGATTTTAGTTAAGAAGAAAGTTTTTGATAAAAATCCACAAAACTCGATTTTTTCGTTTGACTGTGTGTAGATCTTACCATAATCTTACAAAAGCGTCAACAAAACTTGCATAAAAATAGGTTACTTTATTGATTTACGCTACTAATGTTTCAAATATGACTGAGGGTGATATAAATTGATTAAATAGTAAGATAAATGAGTTGTCGTAAATTCGAAATGAAGTAATGAAATTTTATTCATTTAATATTCAATCACTCGATCGTCGGTGAATGGAATATTTACGATAAGCGTTACTTTCCTTACCCACTTGGTAAGCGCCATTGGGGACGGATATCGTTTTCTCTCGAGTGGACCTTAAAACCAAGCCCGGAAGCATACCACAGCATATGGCATAGCTCTATTAAAAGCATAATGAAATCGTTAACCACTAAACGCCAAGCCATAAATCGACCAACAAATCAAAGCGACTGTTTGTGAGTAAAGTTATTAACCTTGGCTAAGAGCTTTCCAGTGGCTGAAACGAGCACAGCAACGTACAGCGAGCAGCACACTGCAATCCTTACATTCTTGTTAGCGCTGTAACATACACTTGTAAAATCGCACCCCACAACAGTAACGCACAACGCTCGCAATAATTAATCACACGCACTGATTTCTGGCTTTTGTCGTGTAAGTTGGGTCGAGAAATTCAAAAACAAAACAATAAAAAAGTGCTTACCAAATATTTCCTACCCACGATATCAGGCATGCCGAGTATTCCGACGATTAACCAGCAACACCCGAAAAAAGAAAAATGTATGCTCCAACTCCTAACCCACCCACCGCGCGATTACGATTGCTATCAAAACATGAATACTCAGCGCCGAGCTTGAGTTTGGCCCGATTCGCGCTTCCATTTGCATGAAGTCACCTGGAAGGGAGGACCGGGTTTTGGTGGACTTGCGGAGTTAGGCATAAAACAAAATGGATTCCACTTGGGCAGCTTACGGGCACCGCAGCACCTTTTTTGGGGGGGTGGGATTTTCTAGTAAATGTCCACCGGATTCGATACCATAAATTCATAACTTAATTTTGCGTCCATTTCCTCGTCGCTTTTTTTGTTTTTGTTTTCGGGGAACCAACTCGATAACTCGACCTTTCACCTACACGGTGCTGTTTCTACCTCGCTAATGGCCAGTGGGCACGTGACCATCACCAAGCTGCCCCTAGGAAGCAGTAGCCCCTTTGGTAAATGAAATTTTGCTGTAATTGGAATTGGAATATTTTCACGTCACTTGGTGTAGAAAGGCTTTGTTCTTGGGCGAGTGTCTTAACTGACGCGAACGCTCAACGAACAATCGATCGATCCGACGGAGAAAACCAACCTGCTGAAGGTAACTGAACCTCTTCGAGACCCACTGACTAAAACACACAACAACTCGACCCCAAAAAATGGCATAAAACCGTCGGCTTTATAGCGTTCCATATTTGTAAGGTTAGGATTTAAAGACTTTCTGCTGACGTTGTAATCCGAATAGCCGTAGGTGCTCTCTCTCTCTCTCTCTCTCTCTTTCTTTCTCTCGTTCAATTTCCCGTGTATTGAATGAAGCAATTCACTTATCCAAACCACTCCGGACGTAAGCGTTCCAGCGTCACAAAAAAGGCCAATTTTCGAACATGATCGATTGCTTTATTAAATAAACAACAACAACACCCGGCACAGTGCACTGAATAATGGACAAAAATTCGGTCCCAACAGAAAACCATCCCCAGATCAGCACCAAACAACAACAAAGCCAGCTAATCACTTACTTACGGTGGGCGACCCGGAAAGCAAAACTTCTGCTAGAGTGTAGTTATTTCTTTCAAAATGTTTCTTTCCTTTTGTTTGTTGCCCTTTTTTGCCCTAGCAAGCCCATCATCAAATCAAACAACACGCAACGCGGCGCGGTGAACAGTTTTAATTGAACTATGAATATTTTATTTGCCCAAGTAAGTCCTTTCCTGCATGCTGTCCTGTCTACTACTACCTTCAGCCTACGTAGGCTGCCACTTTGCACCATGCGGGTTGAACTATTTTTGCGCTCATTTTAGTGTTTCTTTTTGCTTTTACTTCGGTTCAACAAATCGCACGCGAGTACGTGTGGCCTCACGAATGTTTCGGGCCATTTTTGGATATTTTTTGTTTGTCGTTTTTACCATTGGAAGGAAAGGATTAGTTACGGATGAGCCGGGGTTTTTGAACGATAAAAGGTAAAACTTTTTCGACGAAGGATAATTCTCAAACAAAAACATAAACCCAACTTCTTGTTTTGGGACTACTGTTTCACGTGATAGTTCTAGCACGTTACGCACGTTACTCCTTTCGCTTCCACGGGATATGACTTAATTTTGTGTTTGTCTGGCCCTTTAGGACGATTGCCGTTTTTAATAAGTTCATTTACCAAGTGGGGTAATTCGTGTAGAAATAAAGAAACAAACACGCACCAAGGACGACTTCCTTGCCTCTTTAAAGTAATAAATAAAACGTTCGCCTCTCATCCTGTTTTTGCAATGGATTTGACATTCTTCTCCAACATAATGCCCGCCCTTGTACAGTTGGGCACGCGTTACAGCTACAAATAATAATTAAAATAAAAAAAAATCATACATGCACATACTCACTTACAACGGTAGTTCTAGTTATTTAGTTTATCACAGATAATTCGCTTCTTTCTCGTTACTATTTTCATATTGCCATGGGTTTTTTCCTTCTCGTTTTTCTTGATTTTCTGCGCCCACACCCCGGGAGGAGTACATACACACTCGTCTGGGTGTGTTTGTAGGGCAGTATAATACTATTTACACACTACACACTAAGGGTAAAAGTGGGGCTTTGTCGCTAACAAAACCTTCCCCAAACTTTTACCCCAATTTCACGCGATTAGTGTTATGAGAGAGAGAGACAGAGACATAGTATGAGATTAATAAATATGCTTTTTTGTTTGTAAATGATTTCCTTCGATTTCTTCCCCTTTCGCACACATTTACGCATTCGCGGCCGTTGCGGATGCCGCCGGTCCGGCTGATCCGGTGCGCGATTCGGCGGCCGCTGCTGCCGCCGCCTGCATCTCCTGCAGTTCCTCCTCCTCGCGGGTCAACGGGACGGTTGAGTGATTGTACAGACCCTGGGCCATCAGCTGTAGGGCGAGCGGGTTCTTTTGGCCGGATGATTTCTTAATTTTGGCCCGCTTGTTCTGGAACCAAATTTTAATCTGGGCCTCGTTAAGGCCCAGCTCGGCACTCAGCTGCTGGCGGCGCCTTTCGGTAAGGTAACGATTTTCGGCAAACTCGTGCTGTTGGTGAGTAGAAGAGAAGAAAGGAAAAACAATCCTATTTTAGTGATGTTTATGAATTTGCAGTCAGAATAAATAAATTGAATCGATTTAAAAGGGGTTGATTATTGAGAAGATATTTTATGTTTTGATATACGATTAATCATTGGCTTAAAATTTACTAGCATCAACAATGTTAGTCAGATCAATAACAGATGACAGAAAATATGTTATTTCAGTCTAAAAAAGTATAATGATAAAAATGAACACCATGAAGTTTAGAGCTTTTATATTTTTTCTTGTAATAAATGATCATACATTTCATATTTGTATCATCCCAAATCTTAACCATAACCGAGAATGACTTCGGTTCTAAAACAATTTAAAGTGTTTTTTATGTATTTCTAACAGTAAAACTAACCCTTTTTTGTCATTTTTTTGTAGTTCGTACTATCAAATAGATGTTCAAAAATAATATCTCACCTACAGAATAATAAGAGTAAAAGCTCCAAAATTTAGCGACTGTAGTGTTAGAAACTGCAATTTTTTAAACTATGGTTATTTTTCAAACCTCCCAAGAGCAAATAATAAATACAAATTTATATTTTATTATTTTTTGTCGATAAATAATAAATGTTTATTATAAAACATGATATATACTTCTAATTAATTATTTCTCCGATATTCAAGAAATTTTGAATAGCGATTAGGTACACGTTATTTTGAGGACAACACACTCTTGGACATTGAATTTATGCATATTTCCATAAGCCTGAAGTTTACTCTTTGGAATAAAGCATCCTTATTTGCAGATGCACTTGACATTTTTCACAGACATTTGATCATGATTTTGATCTTGAGGAAAATGCAACGAAAAAGAATTCGATTACTCAAACATGCAGAACTCCATGCCTAACGAAGGTAATTTAAAAGTCAAACACCTTGAAAGCATTTTAACATTTATTCTAATTAAAGCACTAATACGATCATTTAACACATCTTTAAGCATAAGCATGCCGTGCCCCGTTAGGCATACAGCTTTGTCCAGATTGCATTCCTTTATGTTAGAAAAAATTAGAGCATTTAAGTCTCCTTACAATTGTCACCGAATTGGTACGACAAACATAAACCTTAGCCGGACTAGAACTATGGTGGCCGCGCCAGTTATTTTCTCCACCAGAATGCTACATTTCACGTCGCTCTAACTAATTGTGTATCGAATAGAACGTTTAGCCTTACCTTTAGCCGTGCCAGCTGAGGTCCACTGAATGCCGTCCGTGGTCGCTTATCGTCTGCCAGGGCCGATGCTGCGGCCTGCTGTGCCGCACTGCTACTCTTTTCCGCCGGGCTTTTCTTTGGTTTGCGCGTCCGTGGACCTACAGCAAAGGGGACAGAGAATAGAAGCGCACAGAGAACCTTGTTAGTATGGTGATGAAGTTCTGGGGGGGGAGGAGAGAAATAAATAAAAGCCATCGCTCGAACAGAATCGCCCCGTTTTACGGCGCACCAGACCCCAAACACTGGATCATTACTGGTGGCGCTCGGTTAAACGAATAATCAAACGGTAGCGATGCGTAATAATTGATGTACAAATAGCTTCACCCAGCAAAAAAAAAGAGGAAACCCTTCCCTCTTTGGACAGAGGGAGAGAGAGAGAGAGATGGAGTTAAAAAAGACGGAAATTAGCTCCCCAAAAACGATCGAGTCCGCTCTCGAGACCACCGTGGTGGTCGTCGTTGGTTTTTTTTCTTTCTTACTTTCGGATGAAGATTTTTCCCGCGCCAGAGCTCGCGGCTGAGTGGTGCGCCCTATGGCGCCAAAAAGGGTGCCCTTTTTCCTGCCCGATAGAATGCGCGATTCAAGCATTTCCCAAGCGCCAGCTGGGAACGGTTTTTACATACTGCATCGCCCATAAGGTCTTCAAATAACAAAACGAACGAAAAACAGAAAGAAAAGGAAGAAAACGAAGATAGTTTGAGTGGCCAGAGCAGCAACAATAAGCGGTTTGCGCACTAGCAGGGTTTAAATCTCATAATAAAAAAAAACATTATAAAAAAAAACATACAGTAATCGTTAACGGGGAAAGGAAAATCGGAAAGGCAGCATTTAACCGTTTGCGCTGTCGTCATGTTTGCGCTCATGTTGTTATGGATCGTTTGTTGTTTGCTTTTCCTGCGAGATGTACATAGGAGTAGAATGTAGTGTGTCTTTCTTTCTCCTTCTTCTTCTTCCTTTTTACCCTTTGTGTATGTGTGTGTGTGTGTGTTTGTTTTCCCATTCCCACCCAGCATCCAGCACACGAAGGATTGCGTACACGGGAACAATAACTCGCCCATTTGTGGCATTTTTTGTTTGTTTATCATATGCACTTGAGCCAAACCTCCGGCCATCCATCGTCAACCCCCGATCTGGTGTGTGTGTGTGTGTGCCAGTACCGAGTACCGAGGGTGGTTTCCGATCAGAGAATGCTTCGATTCTATTCTACATCGGTCGCGCTGCTCATCACGTGATTTCAATCTTGTTCTCGCCGTACCTCAAGTATCATGTCGTGCATTATTTTATGATCGCGCTGATGATGATGACGGCGACGCCGATGATGATCGTACACACTCGTGTGCTGTGAGGCGAAAAACAACAAGCGCATGCGATTGGGATGGACCTCCATGGTACATTACCATGCTGCTAAGGTCGGATTAACAGAGAAGGGTAGGTTAAGCGGGTGGAAGGAATGACTTTTTCCCGGAAAGCTCTCACGAGGGAAAAGAGTTCCCAAGGACTTTTTACTAGGAAAAAAAATCTCCACACACGCCACAGATGGCATATGATTTTCGGGTTCGTGCCATACTGTTTGTTTCACGAGAGGATCTCCCATTTGGATTGCCCACAATTGTCTAACATTATTTTATGTGGCGGTTCGTGAGAATGAAAGGGAAAAGAGTAGCTTCTTAAGAAACCCCATCCACATCCAATGCAACGAGGCGAAAAAAAGGTGTGAATGGATGAAGCCTGGTCTGTTGTTGTTGTTTTTTTTTGCCGTCCAATATCTGTTTTTGTTTTACGTTGTTTTGTTTCCCATATCGAACTTATCTAACTTCGTCAAGACGAAGAGTACCAAACACCAAGTCGACGTGTTCCATTGATTGGTGTAAAACGAATCGCAACTTTGTTCGGCTTGATCTCCACTGGCCACTAATGCACCATTGGGCCGGAAATCCAAACACGGCCAAACATTGTGCGAGTGATGCATGAAGGTGATAATTGTACACTGATCTGTCTGATTATGTTCGTCACGATACGTTTGTTTTTTTTACCGTGAGAGATTTATATTTATCTGACACGAGACGTATGAATTGTACAGGAGAAAACTTTCCAATATTCCTATCATGCAGTTGCATGTAGCATTCCTATCGTATATCTTTGAACAATATATTTAGCAGTATCTCTTTTCTGACAATTTCTTATACAAATAGTGGCCAGATTCGATCCTTTCTAACACAATCTTGTAATTCGTCTAAGTGCCCTCAAAGACCCAGACATAGACGACCTAACAAGTTCACCGTAGAAACTCAATAGAATCAACGAGAATACTATTCTCCAAAACTTAGATATTCATCAATTCCTTTGTATAATAAATATAATTTTCTACTCTTTAGCGAAACTTCAAACTTTAGGATATACCACAACCTAAACGTTAGAAGTATCAATAATTTTCAAAACTTAATAAATGTACATTAATGATACAAATAAAACGCATCTGCTATATCTGCTTGTTATAGCTCCTTCCTACGTCTTTTAAAGTTACTCAGTTCACCTTTAGAAAGATTCACTTCAAAGATCCAGAGGATTCGTGATCCATAAATTTCTGGTGATAAAAGTGTATCTTCTAAATGAATATCTTTAATATATGTTTTTCCCAGTTAAGATTTCTTGCATCATAAAGTAAACTAAAAGGGAGCAATTAAAACGCCATTCCCATGACTCAGCTTGCGGAACTCCTAGCACACGCGATTGTACGTCTTTGTCACTGAAGGCATAACCTAGTTCCTCGATTGCAAAGCACCATAAATCAAACATTCAATATATCAACCACCCATTTGTCGTGGTCCCTGTAAAGAGTAAAACTGTTCCTGTGTGTTAAAAGTGATCTCCAACAGTGGTAAAATAAATACACACACCGCATCGCGTTCGGTGCGTGTTGTATTCCTTCAAGACCAGAAGTACTAACCGCCGCCCCATGGTCCACGAGGTGATCGACTGAAACCAAACGGACTCTTGCGTGGCGTGGTTTCGAGTTCCCGTTGTGGGTGGTCTCCCCGGATGGGCCAGCCGGTCGTAAAGTCGGCCAATTAGCATTTCTATTACCCGATCGCGGGTGCCTTGCCTCACCAGCGAGAACCACAGCAAGCTGGACTTTACTCCGCTGGCTTTACCGAGAGTTAATTAATTGTTTTTGATTTCATAAACGATGGTTTATTACTTCATTCAATTAAAAATCGAGAAACAAAGATGCATCTTGAAAGTAGGTGTGGTAATATCGCTCACGTTGATTGCTTCCTTGCGGTGATGACTTCTTGCATTTGTTACGGCCTAGGAAGGAATGCGATACAAACACGCCCGATTTTGCCGTTCGGCTTCATCGGCAACCAGTTTGCCATAAGCCTTCAAAAAATCCTTCCCATTCAAGCATCATGTTTCCTGCACTGTTCTGGATCATGTTCACAAACACTTCAGACAAAAAGAAAAAACGCAGGGATTCTCGAACTCATGTTTACTTACTCACTATTCCCCATTCAAACGCACCTGAAGTGAGTGTTAGAGAAGCATTTTTCTTTACTTTTTTTCTTCTATCCATACACAAACACAGCATTACGCACGATTTATAGCGTGCGGATAGGGTAGAGGCCCATAACACACTGTTTTCATTACACATTTATGATCTCGATCTCGATGACGTTCGCGGCTCAGCCCGCTCGGGAAAAGGTTATGTTTTTCTTATGCCACGTTTTTCTGTTGCTCGACCAGAGCTGAATAGGTGAAAAGGCTCCGTGGTGTGCCGTTTGGGTCGGTTCTTTATCGTGCTAATGTTGTTGCGTTTTGCCACAATCGAAAGGTTAGCAGAAGAATGATCGGTACGAGCGCCGTACAAACACTTCAACGCGTGACTCATCAGCGTGGTTTTGCTGGAGTGTGGTTGTTCTGGAGGCGTTTCAGATGGAGTGGAATGAAAAGGAATCAACAACATTGATCTTATCTTTTTTTTCCATAAACTCATACGAACAATGAGATTTAGAAATATTTGTACATGAGTCTCAATTATCAATCCGGTTTATGTACATTTTTACGTTTATTATTTTACTATTTAATTAATTTTAATAAATGGCTTATATCTAGACGAGAATATTCCTGCTTGAGTAATATTTCTGATGACGCACATTTACATTCCAATATGTTTGACGTTGCTTTCTCTTGCAAATTCTTACACTCAAAATCTCATCTCTCATCAATTTCCAACAGGCCATCCAATTCTTCATCCACGGATAAAAACTGAAATAAAAACAAAAACAATCCCCCAACCAGAAGTAAAATCAAGATACAGGCCACAGGACAGCATACCGTATCCGACGGCATACCGAGCGCCCAGATCCGTCGTGGGTGGTCCAGCACATTAACCGGAATTTCTTTATATCGCTTTATTGTAATTGCTCCTGACGGCTGGACGAGCTGTTTTGCTCAATCGCCGCAGTTTTCGCGTTCGGTGAATGGGAGAAAGGATTCAGGCCCAAAACGGCTCAAAAGGCCTCCCCGAAAAAGCTTCCCTACTACCATGCCAGTTTTTCTCACTCTTTCCGATCACGTTCGCCAATCAGTCGAACCGGGCGCATGTAGTCGACTGATTGTGTGCATCCATAAGCGGACTGGGGCGAAAAAATGTTTACAAAATAAATAAAAAAAAAACAAACACTCACACGGTTCGCGAATTTGTAGGTCCAGCGCACAAGAATGTATGAAAATGTGTGCCAGAGTACCAGGGAAGCATATATGTTTTTTTCTTCCCAGTTTTTGCACATTTTTTGCGCTTTTCTATAGACGCGACAGGTTGCGAATCACAGGGCCCAAAAGCATCCGCTTCGTGTGATTTGCCGTGATGGAAGCGAACGATTGCCGTCGGATTAACCGTGATCCTTGCATGAAACGATCCTCATTAGCGAATTGTATCGCTTGGCAAAATGGCTTTCGGTCGATTATTTATCAATATGCGAGCAGTTTGAAGCATGGACAATAATATACGATCCATAACTGAAGAATTTGTGGCAAAATGTGAAAAGACCTTTCGAAAATGTAACTATAAAAAAAGCAAAACCATTTAGGGCGCTTACGCTAATAAACTACGCAATGGTGTAATTATTTTTTCACATAATTTCTGCATACAACACATCACTTACGCCAGCTAGCCTGCCCGTGATTCATTCTATATTTACCTTAGTTTTGGTGTGTGTGTGTGTGTCTTGCTTTTATTCCCAGCTAAAGTAATCAATAGTTTATCGATTGTTTGACCTGTCTGCGTGCGGAAACGGCTTGCAGCCCAAATAAGGGAAATAACATTTATATCACAGCCTATCCACCACGACATGGCACACAAACAAGGCTCCGGCAAACAAAAATGGCTTGCTTTCGTTCCATTTGCCCCCAAGCTGCCAGTGTTGGAATTTTCTAATTAAAACTTAAAACAATTAATTAAATCGAAAACTGTTCAATTCCAAGCTGTAGCTGCTGCTGTTTTTGCCACCCGATGCCCGATGCGAAGAATGTGCCGCCTGTCACACGACCAAGGAAGAGTCGAGTTCGCTTGTCCCGTGTAAAAGACTGCTTTTTAAAAGCGTACCGACCGAGCGGTTCACTCTACTCAATATGTCTCAATCGATTGAAGTTCTAGCCGAATCGACAAAAGCTGCCGTTCGGCAACAATGGCAAATTGCCTAGCGCAAAACGACCAACGGCTTCTCCGACGCCGACCGATTTGATCTCATTTAACTAACATTCTTGTGCTCCGTTTCTAGAAAGAGGACACGGCATTTTTTTCTTGCCTCTCAATGAAGCAGCTTGGAAACAAACCTATTCCGGGCTCTACCATCGAATGGACAATCGGTTACAAATAGCACAATTTTAGTTGCTGCTCCCAGTTGGAAAAACTTAATGACATCTGCAACTGTCAAGCGTCTCGAAAATTGAAACCACAAACTGAGTGAGTGTAAAGAAGCGTATCCTTCATAGTGGTTCAACCTCTTATTGCATGAAGGCATTCGTTCAAGAATCACTCCTCCACAACCGGGAACAAGAACTCGGAAAGTTCGACAGCTACTAGCGCACAAGGAAGCTAAACTCCCTGAAGACGTTCGAAAGGGACGTTTCATAGCTGGAGTGAACCGACCGGCGAAAGACCGGAGTCCGTGGGTGAGAAATTAGCTACACTTTTACGACAAATCGAGGTAACCTCCCAAAAGTGTTCACCCAAAAAGTGGGACTTGCTCTTCCCGACATTCAGAGGATAGGAGGCCCAGCTATTTTAAGGCACTCCTCCTGTTAACCTCCGCAGTCTCGGGACATTCAAAAAGTGGCTAATGGGGAAAAAAGGGTCCCGACCCGAACCGTACCGAAGACACTCCGGCACTGGAGCGACGTTGCTTCCAGTGGCAATTGAAAGTAATGATACTCTTCGACGTTTCGAAGCGTAGACGAGCTGCTGATTCATGTACCGGTGAGTTATTTGGCTAACATTTAAATGCTTAATTGCTTTGGGGGCCCGCCTGCCTGCCGTAGCAAACGAACATCGACCGCACGGACGGACAAGAAGTAATGAGCAACATAAATCTTTCCACCGTAAAATCTAACAACCTCGTAACTATGGGATGGAGGGCCAAAATACACAACCCAGGACGTGCGCCGAGAGTGGCGAACATTACTTGCCGGTAACGAACTGGTCCCCAAACGGTACGGAGCAGTTACCAACTCAATTCGGGCTGCCTTTCTAGCGCTTTCACTGTGGGAGGATGGATGGAGTGTCCGGAGCACTAGCAAAAGTTTCAAATTTAAACCTTCCTAACCATTCGCTCAAGAGTCTCGACCCGACCCGGCAAACAAGCCCTCGAAATGTTTCCGTTTTCCCGAAGATGTGGTGTTCTTGTGAGGTTAGAAACCTGCGCGCAATCGGTTTCCTGGGTTGTGCTGGGGGTGATTTGGGTGGCTGATCAACCACGTAGGCATGAAAGGCAACCCCGATCGGCATAAATAATCATCGTGTTCGGTACGGGATCAACACCTTAGCGGATGGTGCCTTTGTTTTAACGAAACTTCAAACGAACTTTCGGAGTGGTGTGTTGTCGTCTGTTTTTTTTTATTGGAAACCATCACTCCTACACGCGATGATTACATGCCTATCGGAACGCTCCCACTTCGGGCGGCCCAGAATAATGGGAGGACACGGTGCACGCAACAGAGATGTCAAACAAATCACCCGAATTAAGCCATTTTTATGGCAAAATGCACAATGGCGGTGATCGGACCACCCTTATTGGAGGTGTTTTGTGACGTAGGACGAACCTGAAACTGCAGCTGCGGCGAAGGTGTTGAATTTGATTTAATTAGCGATCGACTCGCGCGAGTCGGCGCTCATCTGTGTGGCGTTCGTGAATGTTTCGACATCATGTCACAAATTTGCATGACAGGCATGTGTACACTACCCGTACGCTAGATCCTTCCTTAACCTTCACCATTGTGCACATAAAAATTCCACTCCCGTGTTTAGATATGTCAAAGCCGTATGCAACAGCATTCGGCAAACCTCGTTTTTAAGTCTGCCTGCCAGATTAGATGAGATGCCAAAGCAATAAAGCAACAACAGAAGAAAAAACATCTAGGTTTGGCCGTGTAATATGCCATTCTTCATTTTCTCAGCTCGACTGTGCCGCTGTGGTGAATCTTAAGCATTCAACCATATACATATTCTACGCTCGTCGCGCTTTTAAGCAATCTTTAGCACCGGAATGTGCTTCACCATCATTCATATGTGTGTGGCGGACCGATGTTTTTGCAGCAGGAAAATTTCGCAAATCATTCATTCAGAAATGCTCGAAATGTTCGCAGTAGCGCACTCACCCATCAGCAGCTAAAGGCCATCGTGACGTGCGAGCGAACAGCTACAGAAAAGTGGGTGAACAGCACTAGGCTTTAATTAACATTTTAAGCAACGGCTAAATTGAGCGTAACAATTAACTCCAAATTTTTTGCTACTTCTACCCGCTTGCTTTGGCGTGCAAATGCTGCACAGGTTTTTGCAGGTTTCCGTCACACGATTGCAACGGTACACGCAAACATCACATGGTCAATCGTGGACACGATGACACTTGGGCGAAGAATTATGTAGCGTTGGTAAAATTGCGCCCACTCACTTCATGTTGGCCACGGGGTGCACTATGCAAAAAATACTTTTGAGTACACTAATGTTTATGTCTGTTTTGCTCTCTTTCTCTTGTAATTTTGGTCAAAAGTGCACCTAACGCGAGATTTTGCCAAAATCTTCATCCCTTACCGAGAAGCGATCGTTGTGGCAAAAAAAAAAACGACGAAATTAAGAGCACCGGTGAAAATGGATTAATTACATCGCCTTGGCAGCTCGACAACGATCGGATAAAATGGGCAGCGTAAAGGAACGGATAGTGCTGCAAACCGTGACACGAACCGTGATGATGACGCAGTGCGACACATTCACCAGTAATTAAGCAAATGCGACCTGCCAACGCAAATGCACACATTTCCTTCTGTTGCTTACCCGCCCTTTTCTCTTCTTCCCTTTAAGTCTCCCTCTCTTACTCCTCTGCACAGTAAAAAGCTTCAAGCATAAGGATCCACTCACGGCACTAATTGCATGATCGTTTCGGACTCGGGCGTCTCGCGGGAGTTAGAGCCCTGGTATGGAAAATCTTCGCCAACAGCAGGAACAGCAAAACAGGAAAGAAACCCTCTCCCCAAGCGCACCCATGTGGCCCCCAAAAAAAAAGCAGGAACCCAAATTTAATATGCACATACCCGTGCATCATGCACGCACGCACGCGGTGTGTGGTCCGGACTGCCAAGTACGAACGCAACGATGACGAAATGGATAAAAATTAATTGCGAAAGGAAGCGGCAATTATTGACGTTGACATTTTCTCCCCTTCAGCAGGAGGAGGAGGAGGAGGAGGATGCTGCTGCCGGGGGGGTGGAAAATGGTGCAACACTGGTGAAAAGTCACTGTCACTGTCTGGTATCTGGATCGTTCACAGCGCGATACAGGGAACCGATCTGAACGGCGATACACAAGATGCTGTACCACTGCCACGCCGTCTGGTGGTGAGCAATCGACTGTGAAATTATCGCACCCGGTACCGAGTGCGTGAGTGACGAAGGTTAAAAGGCTCATTTTCGTAGTTTTCTGTCTTTTTAGTTTGTAAACATGAATTCATGCAAATGACATTGGAGACATATTTCGGGTAAACAATGATATCAATGATTTAAATTTTTAATTGAGAAACTTATTTTATAACTTACAAAAATACAATAAAATGCTTCAAAAAGCCTCAAAACAAGGATACAAAATCTACCCCAGCTAGTAATAAAAATATCAAACAGGTTTGCTGGTCGTGATCACGTAATTACAAGCGACCAGTCGATGATTCGATCTTTGGTGTGAAGCGAACGGGGAAAAAAAAATCTCACACACCACCGATTCCTTACCGTGTGCAGGATGCAAAGAGGTGACAAAAAATTTACACCCTGTTCAACCGCACACCCCACCTCCTGTGGTGGGTAATTCGATACGTTGACAATTTTGTGATGTATGACATGAAAGTGATATTTTAGTTTTGCACATTAAGGCTGCACGCCGCGTTGCCGGACCTCGATGGACCGATGATCGAACCGGATCGTGTCCGTCAATAAATGTGTTAATGTACTAATTAAATTGGATTTTGTCGGTCCCGAGCCACCACCCCACCCTGGGTGGAAGCAAATGGACCGCAGGATCGCAACAATCGCATCGACGACCGACCTTTATCGGAAGTGACAACGGGATCACACGTTTCTGATCCGCACCATCAGGGATCGGGTGACCTTCGCGCGAAACCGCAGCGAATCGATCGGGATTCCTCGTCCAGGCCCCGGGGAAACCGGGTCCGGTGTAATCGATCTGACCTGACTGGTGGGCTCTACTGGCGCGCTGCTGTGAGTGTGAGGGATCTGAACGAATGTTCAGACTGTCACGCGCTAATACCATTGGACAGCTCGCAGGTGATGGCTTGATTTCGCAATCAACACCGATTTCGAAACGCTGGCCCATTTGGGGGATGAATGGGATATGGACCGTTTTTTTTCCAGCATACTTACAAATAATCTTGACAAATCGTAGTTTTAACTTCCCATCGGGTACTTACTTCTTCCTGTAAAAGAAAAAGAAACAAAAAATGTTAGTTAAATTTTTGAAGTTCTTCAAGTTGAAGATAATAGAACTTAGTAGTAATAGCAAAACCTTTTTGAAAAAAAATATTATAAAATAATTTTATTTCAAGCTATCATGTTTATTTAAATATCTTCTAAATAAAAGTCATTGACAGTGTGTCACAAAATGGTTTAAATTTAGTTTGAAAAGCACTATACGATTCAGTTTAAAATTTCTCACATGAAATTTCATTTGAAAAAACCTGAACAATGTTTTATTTAATTGTTTATGCCATTTCCCACAGATTCTTCGGTGTTAAATGTTGAGGAAAAACGCAAAATAGAGAATCAGTGATGAAGTTTCGTTCGTCAAATTACTCCATACCTCAATAGAAGGACATTTTTCTATAAGAAAAAATGAGTTATTCTTCACGTAGAGTTATTTCTTACATTTAAGTACAAATTTTCCTTAATCGGATCATGATCAAGCTGATGTTGAACTAGAGGGTCTATGTGTCTTTCTCACATCACATGAAGAAATATAATTTAAATGACTTTCGACGTCAATATTTTTATGAACCCTTCTCGTTCTTCAATAATCTTCCGGGTCTCTCTTAAAGCCAATATTATATTTTGGTTTGTCGATATGTGATATTTAAACTATCTCTTTACTGTTTCAGAGAGCAAATGTTTGTATAACAAGAAATATGTCAAGTAGAACATTGACAAGCGCGTTTTATCACCAACTATCCTAACTTTATTTTACTGCTGCTTATTAAAGCGACTTTCACAATTGAAGATTTCACTTTGAGATTTCTTGTGTTGATAGTTAATTGACAAAAACTTGGCCATGTTTGGAAGCTTCAATTTGACATTTTGGTTGAGGTTATTTATATTACTATAAAAGAGAAAAAAGTCTATCATTTTCACACAGTTTCACACTGCCCCATTTCGGTACTATCCATTTTCGGCCTGCGATATTCCCCCAAACCGAATATCGTGAGAGAAGTCATCAAATCTCGCACTCTATTGAGCGGAAAGGCTAATGTCTAACCTTCCCGTTTACACCCCATTCACCACAAATTGCTTCCCTTTAAAATGCGGGGTGTACGATAGCCGTCCGGGGAATCGTTTCAATTTGTCGTTCTTGAAACTTTTCTCCACTCCAAATCCACCGAAGAACGTTTCGCCAACCGAAGAAACGGGCCGAAGAGTGTCGTTGTGACCTTCAGACGGGACAAAAGGCAAACCCCACTGCACAGCCGTGCGCTCGGTGTAATAAAGCAATAATAATCCTCAAATTAATCCAATAAACATTTACTCCTGGCAACCGAAACCGGAGTTTGAAAATTGCCATTCTTCTGCTGGGAGATTGTGACTCTTTGCAGCAAAAAGAAAACCTGTTAGCAGGGTGGTGATGCACAACCCCATCAAGTTTTTCCTGCTGGTAGGCTGGCGAGGGTGAGCATCGTTCTTGTCGAACACGTGTTTCCCGGTGTCTGCCGTAGGGTGGATAAACAAACAGATCGGAGGGGATTTAAAGTGTCGTCAGGATCTTCCCCGGTGCTTCTCGGCAAACTGCGTAAGGAGTCTCCCACCAGTGAGTGTTTTAATCTTTATTGAATTACACGGGTATAAAGTGACATTAGTGTAGGGGTGTTGTCGCTAACCGAACAGGTTGCTCTGTTCGTGGCAGGCTGGCTGAAGAACAGGGCCTGATAATACACACTCGCACCATGCGTTTTTATCACAACATTTTCACACCCTCATCACGAACGTCATTGTTAGGGTTATGATTGTCTTTTCATCCAGCAGCCAGGACACGATAAAGCCCAAACGCACTCCTTGGAAAGGGGTTGTGCGCTAATAAATCAACATTCGATTCGCCCTTCAACGTGGCAGGCTGCAGCAGCGTGTTTATTGGAATTCGAATATGTTCCACGTCGTTCGTGTGACGTTTGCGGTACGGTTCGACGCTGCAATCGTTTCGTTGCTCAACATTTTTAAAGTGTCAATCTCTGTCTTCTTTAAACCTTAGCGCCCGAGAAAATTGGGGCACAGTACGTGACGGCGAAAACAGTGCAAACCAGCGCCAAAAGTAAAGCAAACATCCACTTTCACTTGCGTGTAGGTTTAAATTCCAACCTAAACAAAACAAAAAAAAAGTACGAAGCGTGCCCTTTTATTGGCACAAAAATCAATGATCTTGAAGAGCGCCAGGAAAAAAAACAACAACAAAGAAACCAGCAATAAATCTTCGTCTCCATCTGCTAGCTGACAGGTGGATGTTTACGAATCACTGCGTGCGCGTGTGGTGTGTGCTGGCTCTTTCTCGCCTGTGCCCTTGTGAGTGCACTGCTGGCGTTGGGTGTAGTGAATGTTATCTGCTTTATCGCGACTTTGCCCGTGGCCGTATCGATTCGATTGACTTTTCCGGGCACGAGCAGGGTACGAATCATCGCTGGGCAACCATAAATGAAGCACGTCGCCCGATACGCTACGCCAGCCTGCCATTTCGGTGCGATGAGATTTTTGGGATGCCGGTCGGCACCGGCAAGAATAAAATGGCGACAATCTGTAGGTGTTGATTTATTGTTTATTGATTTTACACGCGTAACAACGTCGTCAACGCCCCAATCCGTACAACACCAATCAACATTTCGTATGCCCTTTTGCGGAACGGACCAAACCAGTGCACTCGGTGAGCAGCGATTGGCTTTGTTTCGTCGCTTTTTTTTTTTTGGCAGCGCAGGATAAGTTTCGGGGTAAATTATGTAAAATAAAGTTATAGACACACACATGGGATACGCAAGATTTATGAACTCATGACAACACCTGAATCAAATCATCCGTGCCTAGATAAAGCTAAGCTGCTTATGCTGGCATTGGTGGTGTGTAGCATTAAGCTTGTCACCGAAACAACAAACGCGCGTTTGTTACTTTAACGAAACCTACAACAACAAACCTGTGTCTGTTGCTTTTGAGCCGTTTTTATACATCTTTTGCCTTTTTGTTTATAGCCGTTCCCTGGTGGTTAAGCTTGTGTTTGTGTTCCCGAAACGCTAAACCACAAATCGATAATCGTCACGCAATTGGGCGACGGCTTCAAACCCATCATCGTATCGTTTTGGCAGCATGTCACCGTTTGACAACCAATTGATATATTTACTGCCGGATCGATCGTAAAAAAGGGTACTTTGATGGACCCGCCTGGCGCTGGGGCCGAATCAACCGAAGCTCATCGGGGAAGGAAACAAAAAACCCGACCCACCAGGGGGTCAACATAAACAATCATAACGAACGTGGCCGGAACGTGACGATGGTGAATTCCTTACGAGACAGGTGGAATGTCTTTATGAGTAGCTAACTCGCAAACGAACTGCTTCCTTCATTTACAGAACACCCTACGCTTGGGACCCCCATTTGCTGCTACAGCCGAACCGCACCGAGGGTGGAAAAACCGAGCCGAGCAAAACCCCGATACCAAAGGCGGAAAAGCAGGGAAGCACACAAACAAAAAATGGTCGACGTAAAGGTAAAATAAATAAAGCGCAACAACAACCGCTGGTGGAGTTTATGGCCCCCAGGAAACGACCGATTTTTCGTATCGATTTATTCGAAGCATAAATCTGCGTTGGTGGATCGTAAATAGTATGAATTATGACTTGGCCGCGTCACCCGGGTCTGCTCGTATGCCGATAGCGCGGATCGTGACGGGCGGAAAACTGGGGCCGCAAACACGATCGATTGAAGCGCTGGCGAATCGCAACGCGCAGGCCATTAAAGGTCGTTGCGAGGGCGGCTTTAAGAAGGCCTTTTATTTCCGAACCTACCGAAACTGTAACCAGTCGAACGATCGGCATTCGTTTCCGTGTAATTCAACACGTTAAAAACAAGGTAGTATTGTTCGGTTCGCGGAGGCTGTTTTAAGCAGTGTTCTTGAAAGAACACTTGAATCTAAGGAGATGAATCTTACAATTGGAANTTGAAGCGCTGGCGAATCGCAACGCGCAGGCCATTAAAGGTCGTTGCGAGGGCGGCTTTAAGAAGGCCTTTTATTTCCGAACCTACCGAAACTGTAACCAGTCGAACGATCGGCATTCGTTTCCGTGTAATTCAACACGTTAAAAACAAGGTAGTATTGTTCGGTTCGCGGAGGCTGTTTTAAGCAGTGTTCTTGAAAGAACACTTGAATCTAAGGAGATGAATCTTACAATTGGAAAAAAATCTGTACGTACTCTAAGTTGTAAATATGTGATTAAAATTTCTGAACCAAACGCACCTGTTAAGCAAGATCATTGAACGAACGTTATTATTGCTTCGTCTTTTGTTACTACAGTCTGCCCTGTGCGCGAGTTACGCATTTCGCTGCAGAAGAAAAAGCCCACGCACGCGGACAACTGTTGCCACTAAATGCCAACCGGTGGATCATGCCGGCTCAGCGATCACAAAACAAATAACGCAAACCGCTAAAATTTCGATTCCCCAAGCCTTGTGTCCTGGCAAATCGCGGTAGGCGACGCAATAAATATCATAACGACAGTTTAATGGCTTTATTTTTGGTCGATTTGTTATTATTTATAGTGTCACGGGCGGAGTGCACAGTCCGAGTTTTGTATTATTTTCTTCATCTCCAACACCTTCTCGTATTGCTCTCTCTCTCTATCTCTCTCTCTCTCTCTCTCTCTCTCTCTTTCGTCCAACAACAGCAAAAGTGGTCCACCTTATAGTTACCGGGAAAGGCTTAATGTCCGTGCATCGTACATATTACACACGGACCACGTGGGAGATAAAGGTAGCGATCGAAGCGAGTGTTTTGCATGTTTGGTTATATGAGAGGCAACGCTTAAAGTGACTCGTTTCTGGTGTTGTAAAAGGATTTACACACACACACACACACGCACCGGTTTTGTGAAGTGCGTTTGCTTATAAATCACGGATTAAACGTATCGAATATCAAACTGTATGCGTAGTAAGGAGCAAATTTATGTCACCTGCGCAGCCCTGTTGTCCGGAAACCGTACGCACAAAGCTGTCGTCATCGGGTAAACATCTTTATAAGCTCATTTCAAAGTTTAGTAAACAATCTGAATAATACTCATAGTTTATAATGCGATACATTTATTCCAGTTGAAATTTGAAAAGTAAGTGCTCCATGCTATTTTCCTTTTGTCTAAAGTTTCATAAGACACAGTTCTAAGACGCACTTGTGGTCATTCTGGACCTCTGGAAGGTCCTTTAGTTTTTAATGTTCAGAGAATTCGACAATCTTGCTGAGTATTATGCTCTAATTAGGTTGGATCAACTACTGAGCATTGTCTCATTCATTGGAGTCTTCAGTATGGCAACTGGATATAATGATTTGAGATGATCATTATATCAACTCAATATAGGTAGAGTGATTGAACATTTATATTTCTCTATAGTCGTCCTTATTTAGTCCTCTCTATATTCAGTATATGTGTAAAAGAAATTTATTGTTATGCTTCTATCTTCAGACTTCCAGTTTGCTTTCGGTGTTTGAAAAAAATCACCAAATGACTCATTTTGTAAGCAATAGTCTGATTAATGCAATGATATGAAGTATCAGTAGCCAATAGGATAATGATAAATTTATTAAACTAGATATTGAAGTCGTATATATAGTCAACATATTGAATTTAGCTTTTAAAAATAAAGTTTAAGGATCTTTTGTAGACAATAGAAGTTGATAAGCTATCAAAAATACAACTACAAAAAAACTCCTTTAAAACCAATAAACACAATAAAGCAAATAACTCCTTTTGCCCAAAACTGGCAGTCATGCATTTAGTTGTCAATCTAACTGCTCCACGGTAAATTAATTTCTGCCTGACCCACGTCAACTCATATCAAAACCATCCATCAAAATCAAACGCTACAAGCGTCATTCGCAAACAATCGTACCCGTTTCATTGAAATGCAAAACATTTAACATCATACTCACTCCCATTAACAGCTTCCCCTACCCCTCCTCCGAGGTAGTTTCTTCGTACTAAAAATACTCCCCATTGTCATCATTTCCCAAACACAACAACTCAAGCTTAAGATATATGGCTAATAATAATGAAACTCTCCCTGTTAGTGTACGTTGCGTGTCGTGTGAAAAATCACTACCCAAAATTCATCGCTTTTTTCGACGCAAAACACTGGGACGCACAAGCATCGGGCGCGGCAGCATAACAACCTCGTCAAAATCTTAATTAGACATAGTTTAGTAACTAATTATTTGTATTTTAAGCAACACTCGGAATGGGGGATTTCCTTTACTTTCCACGATCTCCCGGTGCAAAATGATCTTGTTTCTTCATGCTCAAAATGTCGCTGCCAGGCTAGTAAGTAGTCGCTCTTCTTCTGATTATCGGAAAAGCGCCATTTGCCTTGCGAAAGAGACACTAGCTAGAGAAAAACACAACTTCAGTAAAAACACGCCAAACAAACACGCGGGTTTGGCATGAATGCAACCGTACGGGGCCAGGGATGGTAGGATAAAATGTAATTTCCCAGTGGAATCTGTCATGTTTTCCTCGTGTCGGGAGGTTTTCCACCGTGCACCGGACCAACCGTGCAAAAACAAAACCCTTGCTGCCACTATTGCAGATTTTGAACATTTAATCCTTGTTTCCGAACGTATCCGACCGGTTTGCCCGAAACGACGACCCATTTCGTTTTCATTTCAAACGTCACATCTTAACAAACTGTCATGAAGTTAAATTTAATTAAATCCTTCATGTCGCTGTGTCTGTTCGGTGTTTGGTGCCCGGAAAATTGGTCCCCTTTTCTGCGACCGGCGACCGCTTCCTGTCGTCTCGCACGGCTACATTTTCGATTCGTTACGTTGGAAATTCGTTCCACCACGAGTTTCCTACTGCCGGAAGTGAGCGAATGTGCAATGGGGGTTTTCACCGGGAACGAAACTGCAGTTTAGAATCGCTCGGGGAGGGTTTTTTTTTGTTTTGCTGTCCATCCTTTTATGTTTGCAATATCATGTACTATTCGCCTGCTTAGTCCGGCAGGATATTATCACATTTCAAATGAGCGCTACGGTGCTGTTCATCCGTCAGCGCGAAAGGCGTGAACGAATTCTAAGCTTGCTCGGATCGTGTTTCTAAAATTTACAGCCCAGCCCCAAAAAAGTCACCAATCATTCTACTGTTTCATCACTGTCAGGCCACAAAACGGTGTACAACTAGAGCGGTGTGTGCGATACAATGTTGGAAAAACAATTAGTGTCCTGGCGAAAAGACACACAGACACACATACGGGCAAAGGATGTAATTTAAATGTAAATTTATTTATCGCTTCTAAGCACACGTTTCACATGAAACGCGCTTGCTCAAACAAACACACCACAAACGCTCCAACGATTGTGGATAGGAACTTTCCCTGCATCTCGAATTAAAAAGGTAGCATTTTAGGAAAGGATGTGTCATTTAATTATGATAACAGTTGCCCCCAAAGTAAACGACAACAAGCATCGAAACGCTTCACAGAAGCAGTAAGGCGAAGAAAGCAAGGATCGCTTTATCGAACGGTTAAATCACTCGGCCCATAAAATCCTTTTACACCAAACCCATATGGTTCGACAAACCAATAGACTTTAATTGAATAATCCACTCACACTTTTAGCTAAATTACTTTACGGGGGGATCTGCTGCCGATGATAAAGCTAATCGTGTCCAAACCAGCAAACACGAAGCTAGAAAGATGGTCATATAATACGGAATTCATGAACTTCCCGTGCCAGAAGTGAATCGATCCATTCGAAACGGCACTCCTTGGGTGAATTTTCTTTTTCCGCTTCCGACCCTACCATTTCCTGCCAAGCGCTGCAAAACACCATCTGCCAAAATACCATCGAACGCCGACCGACCGATTCCATTTAATGGACGATTGCTTCCCGACCTCCCCCACATCGACAGTATGCCTTATGGCAAATGGTCGATTGCACGAGTTTATCTTTCACAGCATAATGTTTTTCACACCACCACCCCATGAACCACCCCTCCCGTGGGTGGGGGGGGGGGGGGAGGAAAGGATGATACCCGCGTTGCCTTATCGCAGTCGTGTGCGAACGAGATGACCAACGGTGGCTTGGCGTTTCCTTTCCTTTTCGCTCCTTCCACTCTACATTCCGTGCTCGCATTTCCACAAGCAGGAAAAGCGCATGAAATCGTTTCGACACACACACAGACTGCCTTCTCCTCACCACCCAACAGCCGTGGTGCGTGGTAAACGGCAATGATTTTCAATTTTCTCTCGCTTACAAAAAAAAAACCCCCTCGAACCGTTGCCATGGGTTCGGATGGGTGCGAGAAAAAAAGACCCATCTCAAAACCCCTGACTGGCGGACTAGAAGGGCGAAAAATTAGGGCTGTTTTTCCCCGTTGCGTTGGAGTGCGGGAACGCCAACGACCGAACCTGGTAGCAACACGCTCTTATCCCTTCATCGCCACGCGTAATCATCATTGTCAGCCACTCTTCAGCAGCGCCCTTTGGGGGAAGTGTTTTTACTTTTATTAAACCTTTTTTCTCCCTCTCTCTCTCTCTCTCCCCCTCTCTCTTTCTCTCTCACCCCCGAATCAGTTTCCGGAAGTGATGGTGTTTGTTTTTACTCCCATAAACCGATACGGCACTCATCCTCGGCCGGCTTTGGAAGAATGTTTTTCCTTTCTCGGTAGTTGGCGCACGGTGGCAAAAATTAACAGCAATCTGCCATTCTCTGTTTATCGATAATTGAGAGCTAAATCGGATGCGGGTTCCGGGTGGAAAAGGGACACCCAAACACACAAACACACAGCCACGGTGAACTTGGCTGGAAGGTTTGAAAGGCTGTTGTTATGAATGGACTGACCGATTGGGAGGGTTTCGCCCCGAAACCATATGCTGTTGCGTGGTTAGCTCTGAGGTTATTGGTTAATGATGCTAGTTTTTGGTCTGATCGTGTCGTGATTTTCCGCACACTTCGGACAGCCGGGAGTTTTGAAGGGATGCAATTAGCTTAAGTAGAACCTTTTTGTTGTGTGAGGTGTTTTTGCATCATTTTTAAACCATATGAGCATGACTATGGCCAAAAAAAAGCACGCACCATTAAGTGAATAAAGATTTGGCTGCCTGCGCTTCATCTAGGGATAATAAAATGGGGTTTTTCCCTTCTTGTGTCAGAGCATTTAAATACCACGGCCATCGTGTTTATGATTCATTACACTTTTCATAAACACTTATACAAGACGAATCGCGACGACGACTCTTTTATGACCGTTTTATGCAAACCTTCTGCTGAAGTGGTTTTAATAGTCACAGCAAAAAGACAATAAAACGATGCACAAACTGCTGTGACAGCAACGATGAGCATTGATGCTTGGATTTTTTTATAGCTCTTACGATAATTTGCCATTGCTTTCCTTCTCGCGGGGAAGAGTTTATAGTAAATCGAGTGACTCCTTAACCTGACATCTTCTTGGCTCATCTTTCCACAAAGCTGTGACTATTGGGAGAGCAGAAAATAATCTTTTACCATCGTTAAGCTGTGCGAGTGGATTGAATTATGGCTCATATAATTATAATTTCTAATAAATTAAATCCTATAAGCTTATGGTGGGATTCATATTAGTGTGCTTTATAATTTTATTGTATTATTCCCATCCTTTGTTTGCGCAAATTTGGAGCGTAAAACACTCTTGCTGCGTATAAAAAAATTCCTCATCCACATCCACAAAGCCAACCAGGATTGAGACATTAAAAGGCATCAAACTCGCCCTTTACTTAATTAAATCCCATTACTGCGCGTTGCCGATTCGCCCAGGTTGCATAATTTAGCAGTAACCTTGAACTAGCATTGAATTAACGCTTGCAGGCCGCAAAATCCATTCATCATTGTAAATATGCTTGAAAGGAAGCAACAATCCACGCCGCACAACATCGGGCCCAGTTGGGCTACGAGCAAACGACGCCCAACGATCCATTGTTTGTTTGATGCTCGATGACGTCCGATGTTCCGATCAAGCAACGTATAATGGTGTGTGGCGACGACAGAACCATAAATAAGCGCTTTCCGTAAGCCCGTTTGTGTTTTGTGTACTTTTTTTCTTTTTTTTTTATTTTTCGCCGTTTACTTGAGCTATTCCGTTTCCGCAACCCTTCAATCAATTTCCTGTCCTGCCAAGCGACAGTTTGCCGATTTGGTGGGCATGCTTCGGGGTTGATTTGGGTAACTCCATCAATTTGACTTCCTTTAGCTTTTGGGGCTCATCAATCATCTAATGGTGGATTCATGAATTTGCACAAACCCAACGCTCGAATGTTTCCGAAAGGTTAGTGAACTTGAACCACTGCACACGATGAGTGCATCATCGATGATGACATTTCATTCGGCAGCATCGACCGTTCGGACGCAACGATCGATCCCAAAAGCATCCATTTCCAAAAAACAGAAAACAAGAGCGCCAAGAATGTTAAATTGTCTTCCAGGAAAGCACCAACTCGATCGTGTGGTCTACCAAAAAAAAAAAAGGGGGGGGCCGGCATCCAACCGAACCCGAGCTGCTCGAACTAATTAAGACATTAAAGTTTGGCTCCAAACATCAATCAAACGTGGCGGAAGAAAAGCAAAGCCCCCAACAAACAAACAAAAAAAGGCGACGAAACGCACGGAACCGATACGGTGGCGAAGCGAAGCGTACAAACAAATCGAATACCAAACCGCACCAGCACCAAATATACGTTCTGTTCTTTTCATTTGGTGTGTGTGTTTGTACCCAAACGACCATGATCTTGGCGATGAACGATCGGGTAACATTGACGCCGGTTTCATCGCGCACATATGCCCACAATGTGTGCCGCCCAGAATTTAAAGGGAGGAATTCCACCGAACGACGGGATGTGTTTTTTTTTGGGTTTTGGGGAAGTAAACGATTCCATCCAAGCAAAATGCTTCCACAGTTCCTCGAAACACCCAAAAACGCCCGGGACCAGCAGGGCAAAAGCCCATTGATCAACCGTGAGTCAAATCTCATCATCGGTGGGGGCCCATATTCATTGCATTGTTTCCCATCTGCCCGGGTCCTTTCCACCTGCAAAAACGCATTGCACTAACCCGCCCCCTCCCCCTCCCCAAAGCATCGTCTTATCGATGACCGCCAAACAAAAAACCTACTCACCAAAAGACTCCTCGAAGACGTCGATCGCGCGAACACACAATTCAAATCGCACAAACATGTCCCGAACGGCCCGGTTCGTCAAGAGCCCGAGTTTGGATATTTATTTTACGCGCTCGCCCGCGGTGGTCGCCCGATCTGGCGGCAGATGATCGTTCGTCGGCTCTGGTTCGATCGATGGCTTAATTGATTTATTTTACAAACAGTTACACTCCGTGCCCGATCACCCGACGACGGTGCATGAATGACGCACCGCACGGCCTGGCGCATATGTGTGTGCCTGCCTTTGGGCGAAGAAACGCACACGGACACAGCCACGGCAAAGGAAATCCATTTGACGGATGCATACCTCCCAAGACGATGATTCGCTTGCCGTGGACGCGCGGTGCACAGTGCAAAAGAATTGAAAATAAAGAACCATTGCTTCGTAAAATCTATTTATCGCAGTTTTTATAGATTTGCCATTTTAATGGGTAATAATATGTTTACGACTTTGGAAGATTTTGCGTTACCGAGGTGCAATTTTACAAATTTTTTTACAAAATTTGTAATTATTTGTATCTTTTTTCATAAAATTTGTATGTTTATGAATTGAAATTCATAATACAATGATAATAATCCAGAACTTAATAAAAGTAATATTAAAGGATATATCCATAAAGTAACACCAAATAATCTGATAGTAAAATACAAATGTATAAAAAAGAAGTAAAATAATTATAGCAATCAAGACAAAAGAAGTGCTTTCAATAGATTTCTACAAATTAAAAAATGGAAGAGCGAAAAGAATAAATCCACAATGAGGTCAAAAATCAACACATGACTGATTCAATCCGGCCCCCCGAAAGCAGCCGAAGAATGGCATGAAGAGAAACCAAAACGCCCCAAGGTCGGAAGGAAGTGGGAGGAAAGGGGGGGGGGGGAGGTAGCTGATTTCGGGATCAAACGGTAATATCTTCATTTTCGAGCGCGTCTTCGGGTGGGCCCGCTACGGTAGGTGACCACATGCGAGGATAGTCCGACGAGGAAAAGCCGTCCGAAAACCGCACGATCGCGTACGATCTACACCATGCACATGGCTGCGAGCGGCGCAGTAGCGACCCGCTCCACATATGTTATCATAGAAGCAGAACATTCGGGGTTCGAGATTAAAGCCCCGCTGCGAGTGCGAGTGTGTGATTTTTATGCGATCTTTCGAATGGCAACCAACGAAACAAAAAAAACGCTCTCTCTCTCTCTCTCTCTCTCTCTCTCTCTCTCTCTCTCTCTCTCTCTCTCTCTAAAGCGTTTACAGTCGGTGCCAATTATTCTGTGACAGTGACAAATTAATTTTTCAGGACTTAAAAACAAAAATATTCAAAGCTCATTTTCACCACTCGCATTGCTTAACGTTTTGGACGAAATGAAAGTATAACTCTTTTTTTTTTAATCTAAAATAATAAAACAATCAATTAAAAATGAATAAAACGCGGTAACGTACCGTAACAGTGCGAGATGCAGCTATCAGGTCCGAAACAAATCCAACTTCAGGCTACGGTGGCCCGTGTGCCCCACATGCTCCCGATTTCAGCTCCAAATCATCGCGGCCCAACATTTTCCTGCAGAGGAGTGGCACCTGCCTACACACTTCTTTTCCTTCCCCCTCAACCAAACCCCCAGCTTGAGGGGAGTGTTCCCGATGCAAGCCTTCCGGACACGGGATCTTCCACAGGGAGACCTCACACATAATCCAACACGGGGGGCCCAATTAAGCATGTTCACGGCATTCATTCCGCTCGTAATGCTATAATGTTCGGCTCTAATGTGAACCGTACACCATTTATGTGATTTATGTATGACGGCGAGTTCAACATTCGCGCAGCGCTTTCCCCACACACGCACTGCCCGGTTCGGTGGTATCCCCTCCCTTCCTCCCTCTCTTGACCGCCCTTCCTTCCTCATCCTCATCCACCTTATTTGGTTGTCTTTATTTAATTTCTGTTTCAGTAGTTTTTTTTCCCCTTAGGTTTTGCCATATTCGACCTCATCTCTTCGGCTCATTATGCAGTGCCTGTACAATCGGCAGGCACAATCGCACGACGGTACGTCGGCGGATGCGAAGATCCTCTTCTTGTTTTTGTTGTTGTTGTTGTTTGTTGCGTGTTTTGCTTTATTTGCATACGCATCATCGTCGTCGCCCTTGTCATCGGTTGCGCATGACTGATATGCTGGCCGTACGGAACTTACCATACGGGATAGTTGGTTCCGTGGAACTGTATGAAGTAACAGGGGCGGCAAGACCATTCCTTATGATGGATTTCCTTCTTCAAACCCCGGGCTCGATTCCAAGAAAACTACGGCTAAATTATCCGCCCGTACTGCATCAAAGTGACATCGAAATTGATCCATTTCGTCCATTACAAAGCAACAGTGACACACCGAGTTTAATGCTATAAAAGTTATATTAAACGTTCCAGGTTAAACAAATAACAGCCCTGTGTGACTTCTTAAAAAACGAACTCTTCTCTAACGAAGATTGCCAGCTGCCCTTCGTGCTAAAAGTTGTGATCCTCCTTCGAATCAACGCAGACGATCAACAAATCTCTAGATCTCTCACTACCTCCACGTTCCATCTTCTCAGTTTCCATTCCCCGGTTTGGCTGCTGATTATTTATCACAACTTCACCGTCTTTCGGTATTCCGCTTCCCATCGTGTGTGTGTGTGTGTCTGTCTGTTGGTCGTTTTCATCCTCTCCTGTCTTTTTGGATTTTGCATCGCCTATCTGACCGCCGGTTTCTTATCCCCGATCGCGTCCAGCCACCGAATGGGCACCGATCGCACACGACGGAGAACAACAAAAAAAAGCCCCCAACCCGAAACCTAATGAAGACATCTTAAAATTCAAATGAATATAGTAATCATTTTAATGCCCCCATGAATAGTTTTCAATAAAGAAAAACATATATTTATTAAGTCGGAGGTGCGCGCGATGCCCGATGCCGGTAGCGAAGCTCCCGGAAGGATGAGGGAATGGTAAAAAAAGGCGAATCACCACAGCATCCCATCGACCACCGTGCGACCACGATGGAGGTCTCTCTCTCTCGGGTCTTGTTCCTTCTATTCGCTTTCAGTTTGCTTACGCGCGCTGTCGATAAAGAATGGGTTTTTTTGGATCTCGGGATGGGGGAATCATATTCTGGCGCTGAACGCAAAGGCAACTCCCAAAAGTGGACGAGTTCACTTCGGCGAAATTGTTACCCGAACCATTCCGAGCTGCTCTACATACGTCTAAACGAGCTGAGAACTCGCGTATCTTCATGAGGCTCCAAGTCCAACAAAAGTATACGGAAAGAAATTAAGCGCACCTAGCACGTAATGATATTGTGGTTCGCAATGGACAGATTAAAAACCTACAATCAACGCCGGCACAAGAACTGTCGCTTGGGTACGAGTGATGCCTCTACCTCTCGCTTCTGACAACGCAGACGTACGTCAAGGTCGTGTCCGACGGTCTGACATCTTCATTCCACCTTCTGGCAACGTTCTACGTCTTGTGATTCTCTCTTCTTCGCTTTGCTCAGTTTTAGGCCTCTTTGCTCAGCCCGCCCGGTCGATGAATCACGCTTGATAGCAAGAATGGAAGGTCTGGAGAAATTTTAAACCCAACACCGTGTTCCAATGTTTGACGACTACTTCTTCTGAATAGCGTGTTGCTTTGGGTCCAGTTTGATGGATCTGTGAGAGTGTTTTGACAGGTCACCACGCACAGGTGAAATAGTCGATTTGAGACATTCTTTGCATCGAAGATCACGTCTATTTTCTGGATCGCTTAAAAAAGAAGACGTTAAGGTTGATCAAGTCGGAGAGGGTGATCAGCTTAACATCACACCCTAGATACAATTTGTTGAAAGTTATTTCGAATGCAAATACCTAGCAAACGTTACCGTTTTTCTAGGTGTTCCAACAGCTGGAATGGATAGCCTCTAAAAGTACCTCCCACTTCCAGACGACTTCCACCAGACTTGGGAGCTGATGTACCACGAGGATCGGTTACCAAGGTGACGCTAATCAATTTGATCGATCGTCCCCCCGTGATTAGCTTAACGGTTATGTGCGTGTAAGGCTTAATCATCTGGAAGTTGGTGGCTTAATTTTTGGCAGCCCTACCGGGTGCGTGTTTCTGTGCTCTGTTCGTACAGCCAATTCTTACTGACATACTGGGCGAAAGGCCCACCAACGACGCCATCGTCAAAGACGCGGTGGCGCGGATTCCAACGCGGCTACGATCAATGGCTAGGCGAAGAAAGCAAAGCACACGACATAGAAGTTGGAGAGTGCGCGGAGAGACTGTGCACAACTTGACTGCTTTGGAGAAAGAAAAGAGATAAAAAAGGGCAGATCTGCGATCTTGCCGCCCTGGTGGAGCTGATCGTCAATCGCTTCGATGCAGCTCTCGCTCGCTCACTCGTACCAAGTATTTTTGACCGCAACTTCCACGATATAAAAAATCCCAACTGAAAAGAGAAGGAAAAATTAGCGGTAAATTTGATTCCCGTAAATGTCCACGCAGCGACACGAACGAAAGGAATAAAAGTCTCCCAGGCCCCGAGGCCTTATATGCAATACCCGCCACGGAACGGCACGATGCAACGGGAAGAAAACGGAGCTCACATCAACATAAACGATCCTTCGCACCGTAGCAACGCAAACCGAAGAACCAGGGCCCTGGCGAACGGAAACGTGGAAAAATTTACAACTCAATTAATTTACACCTTCGCATTGGGCCCGATCGCGTTCGGAGTAGGGTTTTGTGTGCAGGGCACGGCCAACTGCTTGCATATGCAGGTTTTTGTGCATGATCCCGGGTGCATGCCAATGCGCCAGTGCAACTGGCCACCCACGTCGGTCATTCGTGTACGGTGGAGCAAAACTGTGAATGAAGGTTCCCAGCAACGGCCGCTACGTCTCAGCCAAAGCGTGTAAGAATGAACGAAACGAAGCAGGCAAAGCGAAAAGTCTGTTGAAGTTGTTGGTGCTTCTTTCGCACCAACCAGCCCTAACGAACGCGATGCAAAAACGCGGGATGGCCGAATGGATGTCCACAGGCTCACGTAAGATTTGTGGCCAATTTTATAAACCGTAATAAGCCATTTGGTAGGGACTCAGTTCGTGACACATTTGGGAGGGAAGGATTGAACCCAGGCAAATGAGGTGATAAATTTTAGCTCACGCTCAAGGGAGGTATAATGCCGATTTTTTGTTTTGCTTCCTTCACTTCACCAAAACCCCCAGTAGGCAGCAGGTTTTGGTTGGTGGTTGACGAGTAC
Source organism: Anopheles rivulorum (assembly GCA_018908115.1). Taxonomy (NCBI): domain Eukaryota; kingdom Metazoa; phylum Arthropoda; class Insecta; order Diptera; family Culicidae; genus Anopheles; species Anopheles rivulorum. The sequence goes on along the minus strand of STHB01000003.1, from coordinate 17,452,420 downwards.
ACAACGAAGTCATTGTACCGTGCGTCATTAGCTTGTGCGCAAATAACTCAGTAAGGTTTTGCGCGATGTGTTTAATCGTCTAAATGTCATACGACGTGTTCGAAAAGATCAATGTCATGTTTTGTTTGGGGTAAGACAATCCATTCGAATTGTTTTGTTTTTATTGCTACCAAATTCTGGCATGAGTTATTTGTTTTAAGCAAAGCTTAATCGCTAGTCACACACTTGACAGATCTTTTTTTTAATACTTTAAGTTAAATTGATTGCAGCCTGTAGCTGTTTACCAAGGAACATTTCATTTTGCTTTGCGCTTGACTGCACACAAAACCCAGGGATTGCAGGCACATTATAGGCTTTACCAACGCTTCGGGCTTGTGGGCCCGAAGTTTCAGCTCACACACAGAGAACGCGCCGTCTTCGTCTTAATTATCATCTCACATTTCAATTAGCAAACTCAAAGCAAATCTAATAAAACTCCACCACCGTACCGCCTCGCGTCGGTCATAACTCGCGGCACGTTATTATGTTGTAAATGAAACGATCTCCGCAAACACCCGATCGTGCTTCGGCCTCGTGCTTCCCATCGAATGCAGCAGCGCTGGATTGCAGTTTCCCAGACGCAGACGCAACACCATCCAACACCATTCTCACTTGCTGCACCAAACTCACCCCCCTTAAACTCGCCCACTCGTGCCTTCTTCCTGCCCTAACCCAACCCCAAAACATTTCGTACAGCATTGACGAACGGCTCATCGCGGGGCTCGCACTCGAGATTCGTCTGATGTGTTTACGATTCAATTCCCGCCCGGCTGCTCGGACGGAACGCAAACCTTCCATCCGTGCCGAACAACTCTCAGACCAGCGCTTTGCCCTTTTGCTGGGAGCTCGATTTGGGTGGTCCATCTCCCCCCCCTGGAATTGGTCTCCATATGTTGCTGTTTTGCCGCTCGCTCGCTGAGACACGGGACTGCCGCGTTTGGTGTGGAAGTTTTATAGACCCCAACAAAAGACGGTAGCGGCGTTGAAGCCGCAAGGTGGCGACTGCAGTGAGTTACGCGAACGAACGCGTACGAAGAGTGCGGCAGAGACTGTTTCGCCCAACATGGGCAACCTTCGTAAACCAGTGCCCCAAAGCCCTAGATAAGGAGTATCCCGATCTGTGCCGTAGACTGGTGGAATAAAGAAGGAAAAAAATCTCCTCACTCGTAGCTGATAAGCAGTAGTGTTGCTTTATCGTAAGCCATTTTGTGATCGATTTCACGCAACCACTGAAATAAAGCTCATAATTTGTCATCCAGTTGCACTGACAGCAGGTACTTTATACCAACACAACTTCAACCCACATAAGGGAAGTGAACGAGATTTCGATCTATTTGTCTCTATTAGTGTCAAAGGCAAAGTGAAAGCGTCCGTCCTGGGTGGAATGTCACCTCACGACTTTGCGATTCGCCAATGCGTCGCGTTTGAGTCGCGTACGCCGCCGAGCCCAACGATCGCACGTGACCGCGATTGATGGGTGCGATACTTGCACCGATTGCCGATTCCACACGTCCACGTGGCTGTGCGTGCGCCGAAGAATCGAAACCGGGATGGAGGCGGACCATTTCGAGCGATCTGTCCGTTACTTGATTGATGAGTGATACTTAGCTGATGAACCTTAGTTTGAAGTTGTTACGAGGTAAGTATGTAATTACAACATTCGATCAAAACCCCTCTTTTATGGCAGTTTGCATATTTTGGTCCTCCCTTGTACCATCGATGAAGTCTTTCTCAAACAAAAAATAAACCATTTTAAAAACGATAAATATTATTCATATTCAAATCACCTAAAAAAACTGCAACATTCCATTCTCAGCTTTATGTCTTCTAAATGACACTACACGACACACATTCCTGCTCGTGACACAACCCACAAATTGATCATCTTGTTGATATGTGGTCGAAAAATAGGTTGATTGGATGTGTTAGTTTAGCCGGTCATCAAATACCGTTTTATGTCGCATCTGGGTTTTTGTATCTTTCCACAACCGTTTTTTCTCTCCCAAACGGAATGTACAGTGGATCCATAATAAAACTCAAATGAACGCATCCATCCCGGGTGGCCGCCGTCGTTACTAAAGTATCCATAATCTACGAACCGTCGCGATCAATCGATCATTCCCAGCACAAGGATTCGGCTGCGCGGGCCAGATCAATCTTTCCAATCCAAGCGCATAATAATGAATAATGTAGGAGTTTTGGCGACGATGTTACCCTGGCTATAAAACGCACAATAAAATCACAAAACGCATCACGCGCACACACACACACACGCATACGATCGGGCGCAGTCAATCAGAGTGCGATCGGTTTATCGCGTTTCCCGGTCCCGGTTTTGCCGCACCCTACCCACAACTGTCGGGCGTTGTCGATGCCGATTCCTTTTAGACCACACTAAAAAGCCGTAAAATTGTGACACTTCGATCGTAAAACGTATCAACGCAAACGAGCGAGTGTAAGAAATTTGATCCCGGAGACCCTTTCTTGCGCCAACGGCACCGGCTTTCCTTTGGGGGTTTTGTGACCTGCGTGTCCTTGGGTGGAAGCATTCCACGACACAACAGCTGGCCGGAACACACCCGGTGGATCGTTTAGTGGCTATTAAAAACACATTTAATGGTCTCGCAAAAGGGTAAGATTTCGCCATTTGATAACACCTGCGATTTATCCGATGTCCGCCAAAATGTCGCCTAAGGTTTGCGGGTCAACGAACCAACCCCACTGCGGCCGGTTGGGAAACAAAGATGAGCCTGCCCTTGCTGACATTCAGCGCAAGCTTGCAAAACCTTGCAGTGCTGCCTGTCATCGTCATGATAAAGAAGCCACAGCGAATTCAACATGATTCATTAGCCTTAATGAAGACATCATCTTCAAGTGATTCGCTACGTACGATTGTACCATGTATGTTGTTTTTTATCAGCATGAAGTCTAATTAATTCGCTTGATTAATCAACGCGTCCGGCGTTGAGGCTTTCCTTCTCACGCTTGCCACGACTGTTGACGTTTTTTTTTTTTTCATTTCCACTCAATTAATGTCCTTAGCATTATGCCGTAAGTGAACTCACACTTGCCGTGACGAGTCGCAGCTGGGGGAAAAGAGCAACACATATTCCTCGTCATAAGCGATGGAATCTTAGGCACATTTGGAGGTTCCTTTACCTTCGAAATGTGGCATATTGAAAGAAGATTTTTACTTTCTGTGACTCAACAAAAAATAAAGTCCTTTCTTGCCAGTTCCAGGATCTCTTACCCGGAACATTGAGTTCAACAGGATCAATTAGAGGCGGGAATATCATCGTCGATGCTTGAAAAGCAGACACACGCAGAAGACATCAGAAAGAGTTTTTGTTTTCAACAGAACAAGAAGGACTAGAGTGGGAAAATACAACAATCGCGTTTCCATCACGAACGATCGCACCCGGTCGAAGAGAAGAAGCAACTGGCCGTTGATCCAACCATTCCAACGTTGGTCGGCTCGTAGCGATGGAAAGTGGGAAAAGGATTGTGCAACGGTTGAAACAATACCCACACCAGCAACATCAGCCAAGCTGCCAAACAACGTACGCACTGCCACACAGCAAACTCCTCTGGAGCATATGATCTTGCCTGCGTCTTTACCGGCAGTTCGGACTATCCGACATCTTCGGTTCGGGCTTTTGTCGTCCGTTTGTCCGACGACCACTAATTAACTCATTAACATTTCTATTTCCACACCGGTCCACCTGTCACTGGCGCACACCGGGGGTGGCACTGTCCACCGCGGTGGACCAGGGGGTTGACATTCTCAGCTGGAAGGAAAACATGCCCATCCGATCGCTACTGTTTACCGGTGCTAGGCTACCGGTTTATTTATTTTTTTTTTTTGTTGTGTTTTGTTTTCGGGTTCGCTGTTCGCCATCCCTTGTGGATCGGCGAGCCTTTAATTCCATGAATTTTGGAACAAAAAGCACCACTCCGTGCGTCCTGCCGTCGCATCGTGGATCGCTGGCGTCGTGCCACGGTGACATCAACGAGCACTCGGCCGCCCGAATGACGGCATCGCAAGCGGTCCGTGAGAATGGAAACCTGTCGAGCGCTCGCGATGAAGAAGACGCGAAAACGAACACCACCACACGCACCGGGAGTGGTCAAATGCTGACAACGCGACAGCAATTGTGTGTGCACGGTACGGCTAGTTACCAGGTTGCAACGAAAAACATCAACAACTAGCAGGCGACGAACCCGAAACCGGTCAACGTATTTTTACACCATCTTGTCCGGTGCTGTTTTCCCGGTGCCGCTTATTGCAATGGTGGTCGTCCACCTTGGGCAGGATGATGGAAACAGGGGGTGAAACATACAATTAAAATTTATAAAGTGTGAATCAACCGTGTGAGCCACATCACATGACCTCGGGCTCGGGCGAACTACATTTTCTACCGAGGTATTTTTTTTTCCACACAACAAAACTGCTGTTTTATGCGCAAAACCTTCTCCGTTGTGTGCATTTCTTTAAAAGTGTCTCTAATTAAAATAAATATCACACAATTTTTTATCTCATCCCAGCTCCAAATTTCGACACACGGATTTGCATCAGCATACAATTTCTAATAAATTCGTTCCACACACTTTGCTTCCCAAACTGTGTTTCTCTCCCCTCCCAAAAAGCGAAGTGATTAATCGTTTATCGGTTTCGTAGCTCGTACCGCTAAATTTTACTACGCGATTTGCCTGATCGTGCTTCTGCGCCTACGCACCCGTAGCGACCGAAAGAACCCACGACACCACGGTCCTTCGGTGACTTCATTTGGAGGATTTATTATCAGCCTCCCTGTAGAGAGTGTGGGGTGTTGTTGTTGTTGTAGCGGCAAAACTTCCCTATCCCGACCAACCCCCATATAGCGAGCCCGGACTCGCGCTGAACCTGCCTGTATGTCTGTGGGCTGTGGGCGATCGATTATGTGGGTTCGCGCTAATGTGGTGCGATCAATTCGATTCTGCCTGCCGACGGAATGCGTCCGCCATTATCGGGCATGGGAAATCATAAAGTGCCTAATTCTGCGCACCGAAAATCACCCGGCACGCTGATCGAAGCCGACGTTAATGTGTGAGCAAATTATCGCATCAATCTGGCGGGCACGTTAAGCGCTTCATTTCGCTCGGTGATGATGATGGTTTATTTTATCATTTTTATTTGTTGGTTGTTTACATTAAACCTTTCATAAAAAGAGCTTTATGAGATGTGTAGAAAATCGAGTAAAGCTTAAAGTAAAATTTAAACATTTACTTTAAGCTAAGCGCAATAACAACTTGTTTTATGGCACGTCAAAAACCCACCAACAATCACTGATCGCACGCAAACCTCGACCGGCGACCGCATTGCGTGAAGCCAGTGCAAAAAGGGCATTCGACCGAAGATCAGCAAAGGGCATTCGGCGTTGAAGCTATTTTCCTTCCCAAAACCCAAAACACATCCGTCCCAGTCCACATCACTGAAGCCAGGGTGTTTGTTTAACGAGTTTTCCATTCTTACGGACAGGTTCGATTGATGCTTGTTAGCAGCGAGAGGAGTCCGCGTGCTAGTTAAACAAATTGACATTATAATAAAAATGCAAACTAGACGCGGATTCCGCTGTCTAGGCGAAACGACGACGCTTCTTTCCTTTTGCCCTGGAAAGCGTCTAGGCCGATCGGTCGGTCGGTGGAACAGTGAAGCCGTAAGAAAATTGTACCCACAAGTCAGCTGGAAACGCTCGGCATCCCCATCCGAACCAGCTGGTGGTTGCGGTTAGGGAGAAGAGAAACGACGACAGACGAGGGAAATGGACAGTTTAATGTCTCACGTGACGCAAAAGACGACAAGGGCCCGGGCAGCGAAATGGGCTACGAAAACGAAAACACCAGCAGACACAGCAGACGAACTCGCGCCTCAACATGCACCGGGGCGCATCGGTGCATTTCTCGCGCGCATTACCCGAACCGCATCCGGGCTGCATTCACCCATGCAGCCGCCCAAAAACCTTCGAGGGAGGTCCACGGATGGATGTGAATGCTGTATGGTCGGCCGATACATTCAATTGTCAGAAGCTATTACTGGGCAGTTGGATTGATTAATTTGCGAGTAGGAAGAGAGCGAAACAAAACCGCTCGCGAGCTGTGCGCTGTTGCGACTGTTTGGTTCACGAATTGGTGGTACGTTTCTCCACCAGTGTTTGCACAAAGCCCGTAAAATGCCGGCAAGCTTCCGCAAAACGGTGCTGCGAAGGTGACAACCCCCGTCTGGAACTCGGCGAGCAATAGGAAAACCAATTGGCGGACAAAAGAATTATATCATGCAAGGTGAACAAATGGTGATGTAATGAAAACAAATACAGCTTTTAGTTGTAGAAAGTTAAAAATTTTATCACTTAAAAACGTGTAAAATAGCCCTGAATTTTTAACAAGCAAAGATTAATCTTTTGTCAATTATTAAAAATGTAAATTCTTCCAACACCTTTCAGTATCGATCAATAAATTATGCTTTAATAGCGTCCGTACTACCGAATACCTTCCAACAATCGTAACATTGGTGTCAATTACCACCGTCCAATCCGACCAAACGAACAACACACGGCCACCAATTTGCGGCCGTGTATTCATTAGCCATTCCAGCCGAACAAATGTGATAATTCTTCAGGTCCGACGCTTTCGACCTAATCATTCGTCTATGATGCGTGCAAGTGTAAACCCTTCATTCAGTACCAGGGGTTCCAACCGATCGCTGACTGCCTGCCTGCAGCTAATTAGTGTCCGTTTTCATCCTCAATAACTTAACCCCTATTTATGGTGAAGTCGTTTTTTTTTTGCGGTACGGATGTAAACGGCTCCGAATACACCCGGACTCGTCACACAAATCAGCATCATGCACGAAGGGCCCGGTAAAGCGAGCCGGCCCGAGCGATCGGACGAATGACAGTGTGTCCTCGCGTAACGACGACGACGACGATGGAGAAACATTCATCTAAAGCTTCCTTTTCGGAAGGCACCCGTACCCGTCACCTTTTGCTGGGTGCCCGGGTGTTGCAGGTGTTGACATACGAAACACATGAACCGTGAAACACGGTTCCGTTGAAAGGGGCTGCCGTAAGGAACAGCCAAAGACCAAACGTGAACGATCGACTTCGATCGATCGGTGGGCAAACACACAATATATAAGAAAATCGCAACGTTTTTTGTTTTTTTTTCTCTCTCTCTCTCTCTCTCTCACTCTCTCTCTCTCTCTCTCTCTGGCAGGCGTAGGTACAGGTGGTATGGTGCCGACGTTACTTCCTGATAATAAATCCACGCGATAAAATGTCCAATAAAACATTCGAACACGATAAGCGCGACACACCGTAAAAAAAACGTAAAGAAAATGCGAACCGATCGTACGACTTCCGGATCGGTTTTTTTCTCCGACAGTCACATCTTGCAAACCTTCATCTTTTCTTTTTTAGTTCCATCTGACCCAGATAGTGACATTCTACCAAAACCGAAACCAATACCTCGACATATATATTTATATATACCTTGGGCTTGAATGCTTTATCTCGACATTCGACCGAACGCCCGATGCGCTACTGTGCTTAATTAATAAATAATTAATTATAATCCCGTCGTCTAGCCATTTCATCCCGCCCGGTGGAAATCGTTTCGGGGGGACCCTTTAAGGGTGATATGGTGGCCCTGCTTCTTCACTCCGCTCCGCTTTCCCACCCTGGGAGGTGCATCCTGGGGTTTGAACATTCCGCTGCAAAGCACTGGGCGAGCACTAAATTGAGCCCTTAAACGGTACCGGCGGTAGGTAAATTGATATGTTCCCGATTATTTGGCCGCTGTATCGCTGTCTCGCTCTTCCAACATGCTCCCTATCTCTCTCTCTCTTCTTCCTCTTTCAACACACACACGCCACTTCCTCACACAGCTGGCTTGAGATTGTTCCACGTTCATCAATTCCGTTTCGCTCAGCTTCATTCATCGCCTCATTGACCAAAGGATCGGGCCAAATTTCTCAAACAAAAACCCAAAAACAAAAACTCTTCCCCGAGATAAACAAAGAGGGAAAATACCAGCCAAAGGTACAAACATATGCGTGCCTAACATACACACACACACGCCCGGCCCAACGAAGATAAGAACGACCGCGGAGCACGGTGCACACCGGTAATTAACGGGATAGACGAGATAGCAGCCTCGAACGGCGGTAATCGTTATGCAGAAAGGGGGCGCACTTGAGCGCCCAACAACATAATTAATTAAGATGTGTCGTACGATAAGCGTTGTCACCGAAAAGTTGTACCTGTTTACGTTTTCGCCAGCAATCGTCCGTTAGGGTAGTAGGTGACCTTAAGAAGGATTTCGGATTAGTACGAAAGGAGTTATGGTTTATAAACAACTTAAGTAAAAATTTTACACCTTTACAAATGTTCACGAATTATCAGTTTTTGATTACATTAATTATAATCTCTTGCAAGAATTTTGTCTTATTTATGTGACAAATTTTTAACAAAGTTTGTTGGACTGATACAGTTACACCATTCCAAGTGACTTAAATTAAAAACAAGCACTAAGCTCCAAATCAAACAGTCGTTTCCGCCTCTATCCGCGACGTTTGCTATTCCCGTTTCGTAAATCTTGTGTCCCCCGAGCTGTCAAACTTTGCCAAAGGCTTCTCAGGTTGCCTGCACGGGAAAGGGAAAGTGAGTCCGGAGCGAACGAGCACCCCGAAGCACGGGATGGCCAGAAAGAGCCAGCAACAGGGAAGCCAGCAATTCCCCCCCCCCTCCCCTCCCTGTCTCCATCCAACCCAACGGGGGGATGAAGGCTCGCCCCCGAGGCTTGCCCCAGCCCAGGCCCGGACACACCAGGGCTACAGGCGCACGCTGGGTGGTCCGAGATGTCAGATGTGTGGTCTTTATTAATAAACTTGTACCACAATGCTTCTCGATATCATTCCTTCGTCCGGTCCGCTGGTCGTCGGCGTTCTGGTTGTTTTTTTTTGTGCCGATGTTGGTTTTGTTACTGTTTTTTTGTTTTATTTTTTGTTTATTTGTTTCTTCTTCTCTCTTTCTCTCTCTCTCTCTCTCTTGCTCTCGTTCTTTTTCTTATTTTGGTTTTAATATTCGCTATATTTATGCTCTGTCGCTCCACCATCCATCCAAATGGCCAACTCCAATATCTTATGTTTTTTTTTTTTTGTTTTGGGTTTACTCCTGTTCTGTTTGACTTGCTTTTTTTCTGTCTGTCTCTCCATGTGCATTTGCGAGTGTTCTCTGCAGGCTTTGTTTTGGCGGACCATTTTTATAACTGGAGCGATGAAATACGAACTCGGGGCATGTACCGCAAAACTGGGAGGCAGATGGAGATTAAGCCCCCGGAGCCTCCTTGCCCGGATGCATGTGAAGTTTAGTCTGCAAGGTCTCGAAATTAAGTAATTATTTGCCGCTTTGCTGCAGTGCGGCACAAACAAATTGTTAACAAAACGAACGCACATAAAGTGTCAATCTGTAACGCTGCGATGATCGTTATCGAATTTGTGGTTAATAAATATCGTTTTTGTGAAATAAAAGGTAATGATACAGGTAACTTTTTACCTATTGAGTTGAGTTTTAAACATTTTATGGTATTCTTCGTCCACTGCTTAGAAATAAAGACCAAAAAGGAATACAACAGCTCAGTCAATGCAGATGACTCACCAGCTCGCTTCGGGAGATTCCCTGCTCGAGTCTGTCCGTCGTACTTCTGCTCCGAATGCTGCCTCAAAGCAGAATCATCAAACAAGCGTCCGTGGAAGTATCTGACCATCGAAATGTCTGCCGGATGAACGAATATGTTTCATGCTAACTGATATTCAACTAATTCCATCCGTCCCATTTAAACTGTCCGAATTAGCTTTAATGACCGATGGAAGAAACGAACCACCCATGTTGATTAAGGGCGGAACTGGCAGAAAACCGATCCGAAAGATTACCGTGATGATAATCAATTTCTTTTATTTGTTTTAATATGCAGAAAAAATCCGATTCCGTATAAAATGCACCCATATCGAGTAAAAGTTTCAAATAGTACAAATAATTATTATAATTAGTTAAAATGTAAATATACGAATAAAATTTTGGTTTTTAATTAATAATTCCCGCGTGAACAGCTTGTCCAACAAGTCGTAATTAATCCACAAAAGTTCATTACGCTTTTTTGGACAGATCGTCACACGTTGTACTGTGATCGTTCATTGTTCCACAATTTAAACACTTCCATTTAATGAATTATGTACCTTTGTTGTCTTTAATTTGCTAAATAGCCTTAATATCGGTTGCGTTCCTCATTGTACAACCGAAATTAAGTCCAGTGCACGATCATTTTGATGAACAAAATGAATCTCTCTCGATAAGGACGAAACAGATTGACCGGCAAAACTGACTGACTGACCAATGGAAACAAAAACAAGTAGAAAGTAACTCATCCAACATTATCGAACGTAATTGTTAACAGCAATTAATAATAATTATGATTATTATCGCACTAATCACACACTCGCCCGTGCGTCCAGGCACGGCTACCACCAGAGCTACCGAAACAGACACCGTCACGGACAGATTTGGCCCACCATCGGACGGTGCTCGGACGGTGCGCATGTGTGCGCAAAACGTGGCGTGAAAGATAACAGTTTACCCGTGGTGAAACCTGTCCACCCCGTTTGTGTCCCGTGCATGGTGCAAGTTATGCTGCCGGGTGACGCAACCCGACCGGCTGCGAGTGTCCCGTTTTGCGGAAGAAATTTGCCAGCACACGGCCCAACGGTGTCCACGTCTAGGCGTTACATTTCTCTTCCTATATTGATTGATTTACAGCGAATGGCTAGAGGCACGGCCCGCACCGGCTCGCTCTCGGGGCTATCTGCCGGGCCATTTATCAACGTGCGCAACCTGTAAATGGGCAATGCATCACTATCGATCCTGGCAGTAGCATTAGCATTAGCTGCACGCTTCTTCGCATGTCGCTCGAAGGTGGTCACTCGAAGGTGGCTAACAAGTGTACGTTATGCTAATTTCCTGCTGCCCATGTGGCAACGGATGCACTTGCCAGTGGGTCCAAAACGGGCAGATAGGGGGGGGGAGGGGGTCGCTTGTGAAGATAAATGACTGTTCCAACCCTAATTCGCATTGATCAATCGATGTTTAGTTGATCGAGACATCTGCTAATTAATGTAGGCCATTAGGTAGATTAGGTAAATTTAGGTGAAATCATGCACTTGAACATCAGATTTCAGTCCAATGCGTGTGGTATTTTCCGAGAGTCCGTGCTCTGATTATTGGTATAAGCCCTCATGCAAAATTAAATTAATCTATTCCCATTAACGTACCTCGTAGTCGGTGATCCGATCCGCACAGCATTTTCAAATCAATGTTGACTTGAAAAACATTGTAGCTAAATAGCAGGACTTTCAAGTATGTCCGAAGTGTACTAATCGCACAGAAAAAGGCGAAACTGATTTATTTATCAGCTCGATAATTTTATTTCTCCTTCACAGCGACGGCAAACCCTTATAACGCCAAAATCTAAGCGCCTTATTAGCTATCGCTAGCAATATATTTTAGCAACATTCTTGCACTCCGACGCACAGCTAGGACCGCACAGATCGCGCAAAGCGATAGACGCCGGAGTGTCATATTAACACGCCATTTAGATTGGCGATTGGCGAGTTCGCGGCATCGCACTTGTGGGACGAAACGTTCTACCGAAACCCGCTTATTAAAGCGTTGCAATTAAATGGCTTAATTACCGTCTAATCGACCCCTTTCGGTTTATGCACTACACCTTCCTCCCCTTTCCGTACACACACACCCAGTGCAGTCGGTTATCTAAATTGATTTCGCTTTGGCGCGAAGAAAAAGTAGCCCCACGGGTCAGCCAGCAGCTTCCGGCAGCTTCTCACACATCGGGGTGTATCGGCGTCGATAAGCGAGCTACTCCGGGCGCAAATGCACCTGAATCACACCGACTGCCGCAAAACCATCCGTCCGCCGAATGCGCTTGTGTGTGGAGGTATGATTTAAGCTGACAGCTTAACATAAAACCAGCTGTTGATCGGCAAGTATCGAATGAATGGATAGCATGTGTGCCGGGATCACTGCAACCGGAGTCTTGGCGAGGTCCCACCAAAGGACCAGTTTTAAGCCAATACCAACTTTGGACCACTTTGGTGGTCAGAAGCGTTCCTGCTTTTATTTGCGGTGTTCATTCTTCCTTAGCAGGTCTCCATGCCATGCCATTTGGATTACGCTCGGCTACCAAACGTACCGTGGCTGGTCAGAACCCAACCAAATGAGGAGGTATACACTGGAACTCCGCAAAATTCCGCTCGCGGAACGAGTCCGCGATGCGAGCGGATTTTAATTGGAAGATGAGAAATGAGTTTATATTTTGGGGGATTATTCAAATTTATTTTCAATTTCCGCTAATTTGAATGCAGCCCCGACAAAACGGCCGCTGTCCCGAGAACCTATCGCCCGCCCGAGAAGCATTCGGCGAAGGTAAGATAAAATAAATAAACAAACAATAATAAAAAATCGCACACACACACACACCTTGCCCCCCCCCCCCACCTATCTCCTCCCCCATTCTCTCTCTCTCTCTCTCTGATACAGCTTCCGAACCTGTGGGAAATTTATAACGCTAATAAATTGGCAACACAGAAGGATATAATGCCCTTTGCGTTCCACGCCACCGTACCACGTCGGCCGGCGAAGAACGGCTTAGATTGGCGATTAAAAATTATTGGTAATAAAAAATGATATCTCCGGCGGTTCAGTATTCCTTACCCACTCGTCCCACCTCCCCACATGCGCAGTGCCACACACGTGAAATTTGACCTCATAACTTACGGACGAAATGAAGATGCATTTGGAAGGAATGATTTGCCGACCACAAATGCACTGCAATGAATGTCAAATTTCGTTGAAGTAATAAGAAGGCACATGGAAGGACCTCAACAACAACAAAAAAAAACAGGTAGAATGTCCATTTCCTCCAACAAAGTGACCAGCTGCTGTTCTGCAGGAGACTCCGAATATCTGATCCGGCTACTGGACTGAGGTAATGAAAAAAAAAAGAAACTCAGTTCGATATATTTTACATCCCGTAGCAATCAAAACTTGCTTGGAGAACACGGTGAAGTCGTCACAAATAATCCAATCCGAATTGGTTTGGGGCGAGTATTGGGCCGAAGGAGGTACGGGAATATTCAAATCGAGATGAACATAAATTGGGTATTTAAAATGATGCAGAGTATTAAATCATCGCAACGAACTGGTTGAAAGGGAAACGGTAATTCTTTTACAAAGGTTGAAGTTATGTAGGTTTGGCATGAGAAGATAAAGATAAACTGAAGGAATATGATTTAATAAAAGGTTTGGCAAATTAATTTATACATGTGACGTTAACTTCCATTTCTTTGCTGACTACGGTGAGCTGAGCACTTGAGTAGCTCACGATCCACCACTCATGAGCGCTGCAGCGTTCAAGACATCCAGGACCTTGCCTAAAAAGCGCTGCTTAATTACTTTACAAACTAAGCAGCTAATAATTAAATCATCTACCTTGTGTGTAGACATCTGTCGCAAAGTAAGCTCCACGTACAATGCATGTTCATCAGCTCCCGAGTGACATTTCGCTTGGTCGACATTGTTGCCTTCAGCGCTGCCCCGTTAATTGCAACTTCGCTTTAATGTCAGATCCGTTCCTGCACCACGCACACACAAAACACAAGGCCTTGCAGCAAGAAAAAGGAAAAGACAGAAAAAAGCTGCACTCTCCTTGCGTGGCCGCTGCCAAACCATTAAACAATAATCATCGCGCAGAATCCAAACATTAACCGCTTCCCAAAATGGTCAAGCGCCAGAGCCCGAAGAAGGGCAACATTTTGTCGTTTCGTCTAGGCGTTTTTGTTTTGCGCTCGGCATGCACATGCGCGTGCTTGACTGTGCTGCACTCGTTCGCCGCTCGATAAAAACAGAAGAGCCGTATCGTGGCTGATGGCCGGTGCGGAACCGTCACGGGCGCACCGGAGTGCAGCTGTTGTGATGCCGAAATGCGTTCGACGGCATACTCACACGTACGCACGGTTTTACTGTTGCACTTGCACTTGGAACGCACACGAATGTACGAATGCAATTGGCCGTCAGGGTTGCAGAAACGGTTTGTCAATTACCACTTTCGTTCGCGAAACCATTGATCGTGCGCTCGTGAGCGTATTTTACAGTGTGCACTACACTAAATGGCGGAACAAAACGGTTTTAATCCCTTGTCTTTATCTCTTAATATCTTATCGTTACTTCTTATCGAATAAAGTTTATCGATTTATAAAGTAAAATGGTACAATAATATTTTGTCAATTGCCATATGAAAATTTCAATCAAACCACTCGCAAAGATATCAGTACAAAAGAAGGAAAAAACGAGTTAATCCTGTCATTAAAATTTCTCCTTTTATCCATCAAGGTTGACCTTCGTTCCTTGTGCTTCAGCCCTCTTAAAAAAAATACCTGTTTCAACATTTTTTGGCTCATCCTTCCAATACATTGCAACGCCATCCATGCGTCCTGGATGTTTCCTTTCAATTGTAAAAATTGCTTCATTACACGAACGATCTCTCCGCCGGGCAGCATCTGTTTCGCACCCAAGGATTCGAACCCAACTTCTGCGGGCCGTGTTTGGTTTGCGGCCAGATTTTGCACTCACTTTCCGGCTGGCTCCCTGGTTCCGATCGTAATTAACCTCATCATTATCATTACCAGTCATTAGCTTCCCTAATGACCGCATATCAAAATCCCGCATAATAAACCATCCGTCCAGCAAAAGGGAGGGTGATCTATATCTTTCTCTTGCCGGTGCTGTCGGATTCTCAATGATTTTCAGGGGCCAGAATGGAACAACAGAGTTTTGATGTGCAAACGACCGGCGTGAACCGACCAAACATCGTTGCAATAAATGTGTGCCAAAAAGGTACAGTGGCAAATCTCGGTTCGGGAAAGCCAAAGGGAAAACGAACAATAAACAGCAACCATCATCACCAGCAGCAGTAGCAACCAACCGCAGGTTGGTGATGTTTGCATTAAAGCTGACTGCAGTTGATCGTAACAAAAGGTCTCTGCATCTGCAGCCACTTATGCGGGAAGACAAATCGGCGAAGGGATAAATATGCCACGGAAGCAAATCAAAACATTAGCAAACTGATGAAGTTCTGCCGCAGGAGATACCTAAACTGATGAGGCAAAGGAGATATTGTCACGCTGGAACAACTTTTGAAAAAGAGGGATCGACGAGATCGATCCATTTGCAATATGCCAATTAGACGACCTCAGTAGGGTCACCGATATAAATTGCTTACCATCGCCAGTAGGGGGTTGCTAAACTATTTCGCTTTAAATTGTGACAAAAGTCGAGTCCAAAGTTCCCAATTCCATGTACCTTTCTTATCCAACGTTTAAACTGTTAAAATCTCGTTCCTACATTATGCTGCCAGTTCTTACCTGTAATGAAAAAAAAAAGAGAAAATGGAATCCCATTAGTTGAGCGGGTTCTATAAAGCTGCCATCAATTTAGATTTCCGCATTAAAACGGACAGTGCAACTTCGCCAACAAGTCAATCGATGGTGAAATGTTAATGATTCGCTTGCCACCGACGGTGACCACAGTCGCATAAATCCATTTGCGGACACACACACACACACACACCGATGGTTGGGGCCATTGAACGGACCAGTGCAGTGCAGCTGCAAGCATTTGTGCACCATTGTCGGCGTGCGAGCTTCCTCTCAACACCCTTGAGCCTTGTTAAAAACGCATAAATCTTACCATCGGAACCGTGGCAACAAACCTTGCCTGCCACGGCCGAACGTTTTGCCGATTATTACGAGCGTTTCGTGCCGGCCAAATTGTGACCGGCAGAAACGTATTCGTCACGGTGCCAGTTTGTCGGGGTGGTTTAATTAAATTTAGAATGAAAGTTAACCACAAAACCACCACATGTTTGCTGCCAAACAGGGTGAGGGTGTATAGTTTAACAGCTTTGCTGCAAATATCAGAACCTGTAGAACTGTTGGCAATGTAGAAATTGCTAACAATTATTGTTTAATTTTATACTGAACTATATTCTGAAAAATAAAATGCTTTATTTTATTAAAATTATTCCTTTCCAATCCTTTGCAAACTGACAATGAATTAAAGCAAATAGCCTACAGTTCAATAATGTCAGGTCAAGGATGAAAGTAACCATACCAACTTAGGGGTATGACCGTCCGAGGACCCACGGGGACTTTTGTTTAACCCAAAACACAACACCCAGCACCGAGCACTAGAACCAATTGAGGTCGATAAATTATTCAGCTTTATTTCCAGTTCAGCTGGCCCTCGGACGTACGGGAATGAAGTATGGTTTGTGCGAGCGCAAACTGGCACAGCCAGCCACACCGGTAGCAAGCAAACGCGGTAAAACATTTTATCCCCGTCCATTCTGGACGTCCAACCGGCTCGGGAGTGATTGGCTAACTTCGGTTCGGTGTGGAATCCGAACGGAAGGACGCACAAAGACAACTGACGGGAAGCATCGGTAGCGTCGATTATTAAGCAATTTTTATGCGTGACAGTTCCTCGCGGTCGGTGGTCCAACGTTCCACACGGAACGGTTCGGTCGGTTGATGGGGCCAGCAAGCTATTCAAAGTGTTCTAGGAGGGTTGCGAATGGTACGTTGCTAACTTTTATTACACCCAGACTTCTTCAGCGGCAATCGAACAGTTACTCAATAACAACGGTTTCAATATAAAATTGATTATTTACGAAGAATTCGTGAACCACGACTAACCTGAGTAACTCTCATCCAACGACAGTGTATCTATTACACCTAAAATAAAAACATTCAAAACAAAAACCTTTTCAAACATTCTCTCAAACCTCCGTCAAATCAATTCCCGAAAGTTCAGGTCTTCCTCTCAACAACTTCCAGCCAGCATTCACGTTGGGTTCCTTTTTGTTCTCTTCCACCACCATAATAAGACCTTAATACGCTTGGCCACTTCACCTAGCGCCCCGTGATCGCTTCCCGCCGAGACTTTTATTTATCTATCCCGGAAGATCATCTAAAACCGTTCGTAACATCTTAATCATCTAAACTCCGCGCGCCGTACCCGTAAGATCCATTGGGCCGAGGGTGCGGAGACATGGGGAGACGCGTGCGCGCCCGAGGTGGCGGTTTGCTTACATTGTCGTGTGACAAACATTTCGTTTTACCCGCACGTAAAGGGAGTTGAGGAGTCATCCCCTGTAGCCAATGATATCTCGCTCAAGTTCTTCTCCCATGTGCTTCTACCACGTGCTTCCCAAAGTCCCGCGTCCAGCGTGTCGACCTACTCCGGCTGTGTGGCGATCTGCGATCTCCACAGCTGGCAGCTTGCCGGACGCCGGAGTCTGCGGACGGTGGTGGGCAGAACATCCCTTAGAAGCAGACACATACACAGGCACGGTGGACACAACTGACGGCGAGCGAGCCACCGAGACCGTACGACCAAAGACGGCAAAACCAAAGTCAAAGCCCATATTCGGATCACCCAACGCGAACTTGCTGGGTGTCCTCGGTTGATGTGCGTCTTTATCTCGTTCTTATGTCCGTTCTCATTCGTTTTATGCCCGCAATAACGTCCGTATCTTGTTCCGACTACCTTCCTCCACTCCCTTCTCTCCCCCTTCTTCTTCATCCCCGCTTGTTCAGAGTCTCAAAATGTGTCCTTTGCGTTGTTGCGCAACTCCTGCTGCGTCTGCGACCACCTTTCCCGGGGCCACGCTGTTTGCGTTCTTAATCTGGATAAATCATTTCCTAAATGGTTTATGCCCGCTGTTTTTTTTTCCTTCCCTGTTTCGATTGTATTTCACACCAAACCGAAACAAAAAATGAAACGTCCGCGGTGTCAGCTCCGGCATGGGTTCATGTTTCAGACTTGGTCGGCAAGTATTTGGCACTTTAAAGATGAATTGAAACAGCTCGGAATAGAGCTCTACCACCTCCACTAGAAAAGATCAACCCGAATCGCCGAAAACCGTGCCCTCGTGTCGCCCAAAATGCCCATAATGCCGTGAACGTACCAGCCTCAAGTGACCCGCACTAAGCTCGGCAAAGGACGGTACGAACCCGTCGAGACGGCAAAACGACACAACCCAACACTCCGGCAAACAACAAAACCGAAAAGCAAAACGGAGATAGAGAACTGGTGGTGACTCATAAAAAACCCAATATTTTGACATTTCAATCTAAAGAAGATTATTTCTTTTTGATGCGTGTGTCTGTGTGCACGGCTTACAGCTGAGAAGTGGTTTGGGAAAAAGAGGGAAACGGTTACGTTCGAGGCAAGTCACGGGAAGGTCGTATGCTATTGTTATTTGCACCGTGTGGTAAAGCATCGAAAGCAACGGTTTTATGTAGGACAAGTGCAGTGACATGATGCACCAATCTATCTCCCTTGTTGCTTGATTGTTGTGGGAAATATTGGACCTTTTGCTTAAGCAAGGAAGAAATAAATAAATAAATAATAATAAACACTTTAGAGAAATAAAAAAATGTTTAAGAAATTAAAGATTTATTTAACTTCAAATAAAAGTAAGAATTATGGTGAAATATTTCCACAATTTCAACCCCGTCACATGCAAACCTCCATGGACCACAATGGACGAGAAAGTGAACAACAGTAAACAGCACGATAATGTCGAGCAGAGTTAACTGCAAAATCACTTAAAACATGATACGGTCGAAGCATAAACGCGTGGCAATAAATTAATTCTCAATTTTGCGAGAGTGAAGCAGAAAATGACCGGGCTCGATATACTGACCTGCAGTTCAAAGCCAGGCAGAACTTTCGATTCGATACGATATCGAGAGAGATAGAAAAAGAGAGACTGATAATGGGTGCGAAAATGAGCCAAACAAGACAAAAATACCTCTCCAATTGAGCGAACCGGGTGAGTGCGATACGGTGAAATGGGGTGGCTTTCGATACGAGCCGAAAGCATTAGTCATGGAACAGCATAGTTAGGAGAGGGATCGGTGCACCGGTCAAATGCAAAAGGCAGCAGCGCTTTGTGGGCTTTGGGGTTTTTTTTGGAGTCGAATTGCATGCGTGAGTGGTCCCCGGGCCGTCATTTCTGCACTGCTGCACCGAACGTGACACTGTGTTTGTTTCTGTGTCTCAGTATGCGTGTGTGTGTGTGTGTCTGCGAAAGAGGGCGGGAGGTGGCATGCTCTATCCCCTGCAATAATCTCCCCTCCCCTCCCCAATACGTATTATGACAATTCGTGTCCAAATATGACTGAAATGAATTTGACTGGAAACGCGTCCTCCGGCTTTTCTTCCGTCCTTGGCATGTGGGGTCCCGGCGGTTTGACATTGGGCATCGTTAGCACATTCGCTCGCTCGTTCGGGTCGGCTCGCATCGTAACTTCCTTCCTGTGCCGCGAGATGGGGAAGCGCAAGAAAAACGACGCGCTACGCTCGAACTGCAAGACCACCCACGAAGCGTTCCACCAAGGAAGGCGACGGGGCGGTTGAAAGAAGGTAGGAGAGGGTGCGGAAATGTGAGACGAAACAGTGCAGGCATGACATGGCAATGCGAGGCAAGCAATGCAATACGATGTGCACTAACTGCACCAGCACGCTGCACCGGGTTGCAAAACTGAGCTGCATATCGAGCGGGTTTTGCATTTCGGTGCAAGAAAAAAACCACCCGGCGCAACACTTTTGCTGGAGTGTGTTTGCTTCGTTTTCTTCTTCTTCTTCTTCTTCTTCTTCTTCTTTCTGCTCCAGAGATGTCGCTCCACATCGCGTTGCCCGCGAGCGAGCGCGTCTTCCATACGGCACAGTTGCACTTCAACTTTTATGAAGCACTCCCATTAAACTCATACGTCAGTGCGATCAACGTTTGATTCATATGTTAATTAGCGTTGTCAGGATGGGGTTTTGGGGGGATTGGTTTTGTTTTGCTCTGTTATGCTTATTCTTCTTGGATATAAAAATTGAAGAAATACATTAATGATGATCCTCATCACTCATATCTTTTGCCTTACTTTTGAGGTAATGGCACATAATTTTACGTTATTAGTTGGAACTCGAAACTATCTCTTAAAGAATAAGAATGTAAAGGGTTTCTGAGCTCAGTAGATATTGTTAGAGCACTTTCTAAACACTCTTTACGTAGAACCCAGAAAGTATTCTAGATCTTTTTGACTATAGTAATGATGCTATAAAATCCTTTGTCAACTGACACAGCTTTGATGATAGTTACCCTTGGAAGTATGTCAGTAGAGAATACTTAAAAAGCTCCATAAAATTGAGAAGACTCAAGATCACCTTCCAAACATTCCAGTTCAAGTTGAATAAAATCTAGAAATAGCTCCAACATTGCCATCAGAACTCAAACACCCCTGCTTTCTAAAGCTGATGACAGTCGGACAATACTATCAGCTAATCTTTGTCAATCAAACGCTTCCACCCGCCTGATTTATCATCAAGATCATTACCTTGGAATAGCGCTCATGCGATATAATTCATAAAGCAGATAATTTGCTTCAATCAACACCAAGCGAATCGCTCACAGCCATTCATTTGTGCGATGAATCAATATCGCCCCGAAGCTCACATATGCACCGCGAAACCCTTGATCGAAGGAATCTCCCAAGCAATGTGAAGCTCGTTGCGCATATTTTACTCACCCGGGTCCGCTGCCGGGTGGTAGCCACAGCACGAAAAATGTCAACCACCGTGGCACACTGGGGCACGATCGATCGAGCAGCAGCCGGCGGGCCAATGGTAATAGATTAATCATCCGCGCATTCGTTCGCTAGACGTCGATTTTCAATTAAAACATCCGGCGCACCAACGTACGCCGAACCTGTCACCGGAGCACCGCAGGTGATCTCACCTGTATTAGAATTGGTAATCACCACCACTAGCGGGGCAGCGGTTCTGCCCCTCCCAAAAAACCTCTCCTCATTCAGCGGGTGGAAAGAAACCGTGCGAATGAGAACCGGATCCGCATCCATCGCGCATTGAAGGTGAGGTGAGAAAAGCGACAGACCGATGGACCGAAAACAAAAAAATAACACTAAGACAATCGAGCCATCGAACGGAAACCGCACGCCGGAGGAGTTGGTGTTTGTTGTTGTTTTTTTTTATTGCAGCTACGATTGAGCAATTCAATCCCGTCCAATCCCGAAGGCGGCACTTAATTACAGACGGTTTGCAATTATTAAATTATTTCACCATCATCATCATTATCATCAGCAGCAGCAGCGCGATCGCTGCTCACTCACGACCATTCACTAGTTGCGCACGCACACCGGTCACCGGATGCGGTGCTGCGATGCACGGGTAGAGTGGATGTGCTTTTTTTTTGTATTTACTTTTTTCACCTTCACCCGTTGTTGCACTCAATTTTCTCGCATTTTCCGCTCGCCATTTTGCTGCCCGCCTAGCCGAGTCGAGGCCAGGCTGCAATTGCAACTGGTTTTCCACCACGCTGCATCGGCGGGCAGCTGCACTCTCAGCCAATGATTTATGGATTAGAAAACGTGAATTAATCATCGTCGCATCAACACGTCGTGGCATTTTTGCAAACAGCCCGGGACGCACTCGTGCACTTTTCACGGTACTGCACGTCCTGCCGACCAGCACGAGCAGCTCCCGATTTAAAGCGGCGATCGGTGCGCTGATATAGGTGTTTCCACCATCCCACAGCAAAGGATGCCAAGTGGATTCGACCTGGCAACCCTTCGTCGATTGGGGCCGTGGAAAAATGCCTCGAAACGAGTCGCGCCACGATCTGACGGCCATTAGCAGGTAATGATGAAATTATAACGTTCTGTCGCTACCGTGTCCGCTTCGCAAATGTACGGAGGTCATCCGTACGCGAGTGGTCCACCGTGTGTGATGAGGTTTAATTGACTTACGTAAACTGAAATGATCGTCGTTCGGTGGAGGTTTTTTTTTGTTGTTGCGTGCCTGCACGTTAGACGATTAGCCGGAGTTAAGCACGATCGGGAAAAGATCAAATGATGTTCATGCTTGTTCGTGGTAGAGTTTCTTTCTCCCTCAGGTACACACATTAGACACGGCTTATGAGTTAAGTCGTAACAGTTTATATCTAATTGCTGATCAATATCATACTGATAAGTCATTGTGTTAATCGAGTGACATTTTCTATGCTCCATTTATCTTCTTGTATAGATTATTCATTTTTAAACATTCTTTACATTGTATGATTTAATTAATATAACGACCTTTAAGTCAGGTTTGCTTCCTTATCCGTCATTGAAATCCTCATCTAGGATGGTTAACACTAGAACCAAAATAGTTACTTGAAACAAAATATTGCATGAAGTAACTATTTAAAAAAAAAAACTCTTAAGACTCTTGGTAGTTCTAGTGTGAAAAAACTTATTACTGGTTGCAATTACATTTTTTTTATTCCAGCAATTCGTGCTGAATTGCAAAAAAACCTATCACCTTAAGAGCAACACTCCTCATTCTTGGTGCTTTGGGCAGCACTTTGTAGAATGAAAATGTCAACTCTCCAATCGTTGGATACCCGCCACTCCCTTGCTCGAGAGGAGTGCTCCTCTCACGACAGCAATCTTCCAAAGTTAACGGATTATGCGGAAAATAGCGCAAATTAAAACACCCCATAGCAAATTCCACGAACTACCGTGAAGAAACTCGTAAATTTTGTGTACGAAGAACGTCAGCCCAAAAACCAAACCAAACAACAACAAAAAATACAAAGACCCACACGTATTATGGCTTTTGCTCCACTGGAAGGGAACTCCCTTGCCGGATGCCTGTGCACAAATTCCCCCGGCAAGTTCGTCAACAGCAAAACTGCAACATGGAAGCAATTGCCAAGTGCGCGACCTGGGTGGTCCGTTCGTTGACTCACACTCACACGCTGGGGTTGTCTTCGTTTCCTGTTCGGCCGCACGTTATATCCGCACGGGATTCTGCCCGAAAAACCCTTCCCGACATACATACACGGACATAGGCACACATCCGAGAGGGTTGTTAGCGTAGAGCCTTCGCTTCGGTTGGAGTCGTTGCTTGCTTTTATTTCGTTGTGTTTATTGTTTTAGCCCGTTGTTTTCGGGCGACCAGGAACTGCACTTAAAATGCATACATTCCTGCTGACCCGTCATCCGTTCGGGGGACCACTCGCTTCTTCCTTTTCTTCTTGGGACCTGTTGTTGTTTATGTCCGAAGTTTTATTTCATTCCCTCTCGCTCTATTTCTTTTTCTTTCTCTCTAGAATCCCCAGTTCGTCAAAAGGGTTCCAGAAGGGACAAAAAGGGGCACACTGTACTTTGCATTCCGGTAATTGACAAATGAATCATTTGCGGAGTGTAACGGACCTGAGCAGATAATATCGGGGGGAAGGCACACCACGGGAGCGAGAAATTTGCTACACAACCACACTATGCCCCCCCCCACACACCCATACAAGCACCCTCCTTTGCATTATTCATTCGATTTATGAAGCATATATTTTCACGTGTTTCGTTTCGATTATTTATCGTTAGTTGGTTATAATTTTGAATTTCGGTTGATTGTGTTTGCATTTCGCG
>STHB01000003.1:17357291-17419980 GCA_018908115.1 Anopheles rivulorum | reverse complement strand
CGGGTTCTGTCACGTCTCTTTTGATCCGTTCGTCTTCGCTCGATCCCAAACAGTTTTATGTCTCACTTAGCAAAACCCAAAACTGTCACGTAGAGGTCCCATCAAAAACAAACACACACACACGTAGGAATGAAAATAAAATGTGACAAATTTTAAAGTGTGCCGGGTGGGTGGGCGAAGAACAGACCTACCGGGCAGACCGGTATTCGGATGTGGTACTGACCACAGCATTTCGTTGATAACCCATGAGCCTGACTCCGGATCGCTCGGCACAGAATCCAAAACCGACCGAAAGGAAGGGAAGAAATCCCAAAATGTAGCCCACAATCTGACCGCCAAGTTCTCAGTGCTCCCAATCGATGTGCTCTTGTCGGCGGGGAGGAAACACGGCTTGAGTGCGATTTCTTGTGAGTGTGTTGCTCAGTTAAGTCGTCTTTGCTCGAATTATGTATATCTTTATGACATAATTTATACGCGCGCTTGAACGTTGCTTCCAAGATACAGCTGGTCCGGGCATCCGAGGCATGCATGGTGCGGCGTTTTGAAGCTCATTTTCGCCTTCAACAATTGATAAGTGAATGGAACAGTGAACCAGACGCATTAGGATATTTGATTTCTTTAACAGTTTAGCTTAATGAATCTTTTGTGTAGCTTAATGAATCAGGAGTTATTCGTTTGAATTTGAAGTAGAGATTCGAACTTGAATCATGAGTCAAAGATTAATCAATTCCTAAAAGTCGACAAAAGGTTCATTATTCTTGTAAGATTCACGACTCTCTAGAAATGTATCAATCTCCATCAAAATATTCACAAACTTTTTAGAGGATCTTTAGAAGATCATGAGTCTTCAGGGTCGAATCATTCTATGAATCATTCCATGAAGATGATAGATATGAAAAGCCATTAAGTATGTTTCAAGATTCATATAGATTCATGAACCCAAAACAATATTCATCCAACAATTTTGAATGTACAATTTTTATTTGATTAAATCGCATAAAATAATAAACAAATTAAAATAATTTATTTAACTTTCCCCTCAAATTTCGCACCATTAGTAATAACTCATTCTGTTTGCCAGCGAGCAAATTAATATCCATCAACATGCAATTGATTCCACAAACGTTTCACCTCACACGCTCCCTGGTAAAGGGAACACCACGAATATTGCCGAGGAAACTCCCGTACCCAGAGAGGCGAGAACTACAACTCACAAAACAACAACCGAACGACAACAAAAAAGCAACCCCCTTGGGCACATCCCATCCCGCCCGGCCAGGGTTACGGTATTTTCTCTATCCATCTTCTTCCTGTCTTCCATGCACACCAGCCCAATAATATTGTCCCCATCACATTGCCTTCCATCCAGTACGATCGTCAATCCGCATCCGAATCATTCCCACCGACCGAACCATTTGTGATCGGTGGATTATGATAAACGAAGCGATTAGAGCGTGCTCTCGGTCGACAAAAAGCAAAAAAACTACAGCTACAGAAAAGAAAATACGGATGCCGAAATTATGCTGACGGCGTCATCCATAGTCCTTGCTGGGTGGTCACATGGTGGGTGGTCGGATATGTTTTGTCGCTGCGTTTTTTTTTTCATTCTTTCTTCGGTTTGTTTTTACCCGTTTTTTGCTGATTTTTTCCCCCTGTTTTGGTTTTTGTTTTATGCTTTTTTGCGCCCCAGTTTTTTGCTCTTCACTTTGGCTTTAGACGAAAACCATGGACGAAGACAGAACCGATACCGCACACTAGCACCGGCCAAAGGGACCGAAGTTAAAGGCGAAAAAACAACAACATTTCAAGGTGTCATAAAAAGAAAACCCTTCACACCTCAGCACCTTACGGGTGCTCAACAGCATAAGCATAAAGCGTCACGGCGAAATCCACGCTTGAAGCAACGAAGACAAACCCGTCGTCGGGTTTTGCTAGAAATTAAAGAAGCTCTAACTCAGACCCTGTTTTCGGACCCTGGCCGGCCGAATAGACCGAGTTTTATGACAGTGCGAGAGATTTCGGTGCCTAATTCTGTCATAAATTAATCATAATCAACGGGCTGCAGGTCGGCAAGGAATGGATCGTTTACGATACATCTCCACACTCATCAACCGAGCTGATCGTACGAATCAACGAAATTTATTAACCTTTCTTGATTGATTCCTGGGGTTCCGGCTTTTTCTTTTCCAATCTCAACCCAACACCTTAAGAAGTCGCCGATATTGGTGGAAGTACACTTCACAAGTACATGACGATTTAATTGAAAGACTACCGTGCCACCGCGACCAGTGCCTGCCGGTATCCAAGCAACGAGATTGATCGATAATTAATCTTAATGTGTGGAGCGGAAGCACACGAGAGCAGAGGATGTGGAGAGCCCTGAGAGAGTTCGGGGTGACGCTGCTAACATCTTACCATGATGATGGCACCACGGCTAGGCAAGGTAGCGATGCCCTCACAACAGTCTAATTAATTCATCAACCAATTAATTACCACAGCCCGAGCTCGAGAGCTCCCGGGAAAGAGAGAAGGACCACCAATATATCCCGCGGGCGAGTATGTTTGCACCGCAGTGCAGTATCACAATCAGGAGTCGCATAACGTTGAGATAAGTCGATAAAAAAAAGCGCGTTCCAATGGAAATTAGAGATAGCCGGCAAGGAAAATGCACAGCTTTGCCACGGGGATGAAAAATCATACTTCTCCTGTCCAGGAGAATGCGTCCCAAGTCCCAAGGAGACCCAAGAGTTGTTCCATAACTCAGCGAACAGGTTGCGATAAGATTAACTTCCTCCCCACGGGGAGAACACAGGGGCTGGAACAAACGCGCTGTAGATGAAATATCGTTATTTAATGCACTGAGACACACCGGCATCTCGTGGCATAAATGAATTAATTCGACTTGATGGAACGGTTTATGATACGGTCGCCGGGCATTTGGACTGCTCGTTTAATTTAGCGGTTGCGCTATCGCAAAACCTTAAGCGGCCGTTAGCGTACGCGTTGCGATGGATTATTGTTTGCCAGGATGGACAATTCAATGCAACTACACTGGAGAGAAGCCGCGAGCCATAAAACTAACGAAACTGCGAAAACGAGCTAATTTTATACCAAACAAACGCAACAATCTCTTATCTTATCTAGCAAACGGGGTTTTTTATTTGCTGTGGACTCAAGACCAATTAGAGCGAGTGAGTAAAAATAAAGCAGTCTTAAATTACACAAAATATTGTGGGTGTGCTCAGTTATTCAGGAATACCTGTAAAAAAACCTGGGAAGCGTTATCTCATCATCAACGAATAGATTTATACGTTAGCTTCATGGTCCGATTTAAACAACGCAAAAGGTATGTAGTAAAATAAAAATTGAATTAAACAGTCATCACGTTTAACGTGTTCCTCCCAGTAGTTCAAGTAATCAGACATCGGGATCATGCACGCACACACACAAATCAACCTTTTTTAATACCCGGGAACGCGTGAATTGCTCTGGTCGAGTTCAAACACACACACAGCAAGAGGTCCATCCCCCGCCAATAAAAGTCAACGATTACGATCGACCAACGTAATGCAACAATTGCGTTTTACTGCACCGAAACGAAACGAAGTCCCCCAACACATCCCTAGGCTCGGAACCGTAAGCAAACTGACTCTGAGCTAAAACAGAGTAGCACCATACCGCCAATCGTTCAGCGCTTATCGTGAAGTTCACGCAACGTTCACGCCATTGGACGTCGGAGTTTACCAACGGGCGAGCACAGAAAATCAGAAAAACTTCTTCGAGACCTTCCAATTGCCCGAAAGACCTCCCCGCATGAAGGGTGGGCAAATCGCCACCTTTCGGTTCGGCACAAATTTACTACCGGAATCCGGACGGGTGGAGGAGTTTTGGTGGCTTCTGCACATTTTCTTCGACCCTCTCACCGGGGAGGCAAAGATAATCTGCTCGGCTTCTTCATTGTTGGCTCCAGCAGTGCTAGACAGGCTTAGACCACCTCCCAAAGTTTAGACAGAAACAAATACGATACTTCGAAGACCTTTGCAGTCAGCACACTGGAGTCGCGATTTGATGATTGAATTAAGCATTCCTTGCATTAAGACTAGCGCAATTGTCCAACTTTGCCCGAAGTCGCGACGACCCCCTGTTGAGGCAGGTTAGTATGCCAACTCCACCGACCGCCGAAAAGGTAAAGGAACCGATTATTTACCATTCTTTCATCGCACGTTTCGGAGCTTTTATTACGCTCCGAAAGCAACCGGCGAGGCCACCGACCAGCAAATGCCTTCGCCGGACCAAAAAAAAAATCACCCGGTTACATCGGCTGGAATGCATCGATCGAAAATCCAGCCTCCCAATAGCGGTGCATTTTATTGCACCTTCGACGAGAGCATTTGCGGATTGGCATCTAATCGCCTCAAGACCCGAGTCACCGTTTTCTCCCGATACCAAGATGGCCGAGAAGCAACTCCACTGCACCAAAACACACCAACACAGCCGGCGTGTAACACGGGTAGTCACCGACAAGAGTTACCGACGGATCCGCGCGGCTTCGGTGGCTTTTGATCAGAAAATCGACCGACCGACCGGCATCACCACTTTGGCAATGGTATTTCCACCTGGCCATCCCGGGTCCGCCGGTCGGGCAGATCGATTGGCGGTAAATTACGCTCCAAACGACACGGCCAAAACGGCGACAAACGACGACATCACCCAACGACGACGACGACGACGACGTGCGGCCTGAATGTGATTAGGTTTTATGTAATTGATATTGTAATTGATACGGACGTTCGCCTTTGCCAATCGCTCTCGCAGTGCAGTGCGGCACGGTTCAAAGCAAAGGCATTCCGCTCGGTTCGCGGGCGGATGACTTGATTTCTTGCGCTTATTGGTGCACGGGTGCCGTCGATCCATCGAGCAATCGACTAAATTGTCTAATAATTCTTGCCAAATGAAAGAAGAGGAATATAGTAAATTGATTTTCCAACTTCTATTGCAGCACATGGCCAGGTGTGAGCGATTATTAGTCAACTTGAAATTGCCTATTATTTGCTCACAATTTCACTTGCTGCGATTATGCTATTGAGTGGTCGAAGCGTACTAATGGTAACACCATTTTGGGTCACTTCAGTAAGATCCTAACGTAATTGTTTAAAATAAAAAATGATTTCATTTTAAACTTTGCTATAAGAAAAGTTGGATTGAATTCCATTCCGATGTGACGCATTGATCGTTTCAATCTCATTTGCTCAAAGATTAAGTATCAAAGTGTCACTTAGCAACTTCTCCGCAGCTCAGCGTTGACCGATCGATCACGATACATTTAGGGCCTAATTAAACTGAACGCAAATCGGCACGATCCTGTTTATCCCGAACCATGTCCATCAAAACCCAAAATGGATGGCAACCATTCCCACCCACCCCGCCCTTTTTGCACCCGTCCTGCAATGACTTCTGATTGACGTTTATGTACTACCATAGAAATGCAAATTGCTACTATCTCCACCCCAGTGGCCGTCCCGTGTTTAAAATGACTCGCAAAGCATTCGAATTCTCCAATGCATCGAACCATCGAGCCAGTTCGAGCACACGGGAGCGAATTATCCGTACCGAGTCCGCTTCCAAATGGACCAATAAATGACAATTAAAACGGAAACACGAGGAGACCGCCACACCACTCTCTGCCGGCAAACAACTCGCTACCAGCATGCCCGCGCAAGTGACACATGAATGATTTATTTTCAAGCTAATGAAATTTCCAATCGTTCGCTCCCCGCCCGGGCGCAACACGGCCGATTTGGTGCAAAATGGATGGCCGATTGAGCCATTCGAGCCGGCGTGCGGAAAAACGGATGGAAAACCGCAAAACACTATACCCTACACAAACCCACCGGTCTGGTGCCATTTGAAATGTGCGCGACTCGCCCAGCTCGGCCCATTCCCGGACAACCCGGACACTCCGGTGGCATCCGAGCCGTTTGCAAAATTGCATACAAGACAGAACAGACACAGCACACACACACACAAACATGCGGACGGCGGTCTACACACGCCTCGACACGCCGAGAAAACATGAGCTCCTGGCTGTTAGTAGTCGGCTGTTACTGGTCGGGTTGTGTGAGCCGCGTGGTAGACGAAAGGCATAAGGCAAGTGACCACGTTTTCCAACACAACGCACACGGCGGCAGAAAGGGAGCAAAACAAAAAAAAACAGGGAGTTGTTGGTTTGCGCTGTGCAGCCGACCGGCACGCAATGTCCTCCTGGAACGTGTTTCCACGGCACACACCACGGGCAAATGAAGTCAGCTGCCGTCTAATCGTCGTGTCCCGCGTTTCCCTGGTGGTGGAGTGTAAAGAGGGGGGGGGGGGGGAAGGGAGAGGGGACAAAAACGAGGAAATACCGTGTCGTTTTCCATCGCACACTTTTCTTCGATTTTCGAGCCCATTCGCAAGCGGTCGTACCTTGAAGCTCATTCATGTGCCTTTTGATGTGCGCACAACAACAAACGAACAAGTACAATATTTTTGTTGTTTTTCTTCTGTTTTGTTCGAGTGTGTCTCTCTTTTTCTCTCTCTCTATCTCTCTGTTTCTCCTTGGTTAAAAAAAAAACAGCTTAAAAATTGCAGTCAATGCACTCAATGCAAGCAGCACTACGAAAGAAAAAGTGTTTTTGTGTTTCCAAATCGCTAAAGGAACAGCTAAAGGCTTTATCAGGAGTTTTAGATTAAACTAATTGTTAACGCGTATAAACATTATATTTCCTCACTAACTTCATCCCGAACAAATCATTTACATTAATTCCCATTTAAAAAAATGTTCAATGGCTTCTTTATCAAAGCAATATTTTGCCAATCGTTGCCAATACTTAAAATTTCTCGAAAATCCGCTCACCAGTTGACGGCAAATTCCGGCACTAGCGCTTCTTGAGAGCGTTTCTTGAAACAATAGCTTCAAAAATCAAAATACTGACGAACTTTCACACAAAAATTGTTTTCTTTTGTAATTTAATTGTGTGTAAGATAATTTAAAAATCCTTTTATAATTACATTATATTTCGTTTTAGTATTTAAATAATAGTGGGTAAAATATCAGCTTTTAACGCAAATTCGACTATTAAACAACACTTGAAAAAAAAGGTCATAGAAACGAACTAATTTTTACATATTTTTGTTGTCCTTTGAGTCAATGAATATACTTTCTCATGAACATATTTCTCACAATCTAAAAAATTTACTTTTCCTTTTAAAAAACACAACAAACGTTACCATTTTCTTAGGTTTTAAGTGAATATTTCCCTTTACTTAACACAAGAACTAGAAAGCCAAGTAATTTTGACTTCCTCGGATCCTTTCCATCACATTAATGTTAGCAAATTTATTATTCTACTGCAAGTTAATGCATATCTTTTTTATAACTTCTAATAAAATACTTTCACAAAAACCACTCACAAAAAGTAATCACCAATACAAAACCAATACAAAAAAACAAATCCTCATATTTCTAGTGCTAAACACTGCCAGTCGGTGCAAGTGACCCCGGCGCGAAAATTATTGTTCTTTTAACCGGGAGGCGCGTGAATCAGTTAAGTCCGGGGTTCCAACAAACCTGTACTTAGACGGCCAATGGGCGCAAGGTGGCGAACGAATGTGTTGCTCTCTGCCCTCGTTAC
The DNA here is from genome assembly GCA_018908115.1 of Anopheles rivulorum. Lineage (NCBI taxonomy): Eukaryota > Metazoa > Arthropoda > Insecta > Diptera > Culicidae > Anopheles > Anopheles rivulorum. The sequence goes on along the minus strand of STHB01000003.1, from coordinate 17,412,310 downwards.
GTCCAAAAAACCTCACCGAAAGAGGCTTCACAGTGCATACATAAAACATTAAAAATTTCCCAACAGGGTGCAGTTATTTGCGCACAAAATAAAAAAGCGAAAAAGACTTATCAATCACTTTTCTTCTTCTAGCACATTATTGCTAGCAACAGTGGAAAACTGCCCTCTGGAAAAGGGTCTTCCTTTACTAATTTCAAATCCTTCGCAAGGGTTCCATTTGTCCTGGCACGGCACGCGAAACGCGAACAGCGATATAAAAATGGCAAAATTGACAATAATAACGATATTTACATTTTTCATACATTCCATATAGTGCGATGAAAAAAAACCGGTGGGTTCAAATGTGGTGTAAAATAAATCGCTGGCCCACCATTACGAACTGATGCATCTTGCAACCCCACGGCAGTTAGAGGCAGTTAGAAGAAAGCTTTCTGCAGTTGTGAAGGAGATAGAGTGTAAATTCGCACGCCATCAATCGGGACGCTACCGTTTTGTTTCTCTGGCAGCACCTGGGCTGTGTCTTTTGATTTGGCTTATTATGCTTTGATTTGCCGCGGGTTCATTTTTTTCTGTTTCCGCATTTTTTTTTTGTTGTTGTTGCTTCCATTCTGCTTTCTTCTCTCGCACGTTTGGTTTTGTTTGTTTGCAACACAATTGAACGGTGGTTGTTGCGTATAAAGGCAACAAACGCCAACCCGACATGCATGCGCGGCGTTTGTTGCTTAATTGCCATGCACCGCCACATGCCACCATGCGTAGCTGTGCATGTGTTAATTTGTTTGCCTAGTTTGTATGGCAGGTATGGGTTTGTTTTTTTTTTCCAACCCTTTGCACGAAAGAAACATGTCCGATCGGTCGATCAAAGGTTGGGTTTGAGCCTTTTTTTTGTTGATGTTGTGTTTGGAAAATCCCTTTTCATTGGAACTATTTTTTCTCCTACAGTTGTAACTGGTCATCAAATCATAACTAGTGCAGACATGTTGCTATCCCTTATTTGTGCTTGCAATTGTTTGCAATTGTTGCTATAGCACAATACACCACAAACAAGACAAGATAGGTGTAAGACGCATCTTTGTTTGAAGTTTCTCTTCTTCTCGTGCCGGAATGTTCTCTCTCTCTCATGCTACTGCTGTTGATAAAACGCTCATCGCTGGAACCGGCTCGCCAATCAAAGGAAAAGCGTTTCCCGACCATTCCGGCCGGGCCCGATCTTGTGATCCATGGCGTACCGAGAAAGCATGAGTAGCGCCCCGGTTAACCTACTTTAAACCCTGGCCGGAAGGAAAGCATTCCCAGCAAGGTGCGTGAAATAATGTCCGTCGGAACGCTGGCAAACAAAGCAAACAATAGCAAAGTTGAGACGAACACGAGACGGGAAAATTGAAAGAGATACACTGCGAACGATCCGACAGTCGGGTGGTAATATTAAGATAAATAATGCAAACATCGTTTGCCACACAACTGTTTGCTTCACAAGCGATTAACCGTACCGTACCTGTTGCGGGTAAAGGCAACAGGATTTATGTATAATATATCACATAAACTTCTCGTATTTATTTTGCAATAGTGCAACAGATAATTGCTGCTACCGTTTTTACTTTTTTTTGTTAAGCTGAAAATTATTTCTACATCAATAATCAACTCTTTGTGGTGATTATTGTATTGTGAAGAAGAAAAACATTCCTTTCCAAGTGACCTCGTTTTGGGTACTCGTTTCGCACACTGATGCATTTTTTATAATGCTTCAGATTGTAACATTCAACTGGTGCTTGCTGCCACATGATGCCTCACGCATAATTATATACTTCAGAAACAGAAACCTTTTCCGCAATATTGTGGCAAGACTTTCATCTTCAAGCTCCCGATATGGCTATCGCCAGCGAACTGGTGCGGACAATTCATTTCAATCGCATTTCATCTACCAGCTACAAATGCCAATAGTACTCCCGGGAACATGGCAGAGCAGAACCACGGCTCAAATTGTCCACAAATTCCCCGTGCGACCGTTTGTTTTGCTGTGGAAATAAGTTAACATTGGCACTGGCAAGAATTGCAGGTGATTCTGAGAAATGCTGCCGAATTCCTTTTTGTTCCGAAAAAAAAAACCTTTGGCACCACCCAAAAGAGAACCAAAACCAGAAATGCGTTTCGACGAATGAAATTCTTCAGAACACTGGCCATAAGAGCGAGGAGTCCCAGAATATTTTGAGCAGAAGAGCATATTTATGTTAAAACTCCAATGTTTAATTTGATGTTTTGGAGAATTATCAATTCACTTGCAGACAGCAGAATCCAATAACTTCAAAATGACAAGTGATTTTTAAATACTTTCTAATAGCAATGAAGAATTATTATACTGTAATTGCTCCCTCAGAACTGTTTTCTTTTTGAAGAGTACAATCAATAATGATCAGGAACTCTTCCTGTGCTTTAACGCCCTTAACGGAAAGAAGTCATGGAAAGAACACTAACCTGAACTAGGTCGATCGCTGTACCGGGTGCAATAGACCCAGGCGGGCCAAACCATCGGACCACCGGAACCGGATCCCGAACTGCCCGAACCGGAACTGGACCCCGCACTACCACTAGCACCACTACCCCCGGTCGAACTTCCACCGCCACCACCACCACCACCAGCCGTCGATTCCGTCCCCTTGAGCGAACCGGTGGACGAAAGGGGCGAAATCGGGCTCACATCCTCACTGCCGACCGAACCGACTGAACTGACCGATCCCGAGCTGGCCCGGCTGCTGCTGGTCGTCGTGCTGACCGCCGTACAGAACTGCTTCACCGATGACAGAGCGCTCGCAATGCTCGCCGGCACGGTTGCGGTACCGGCCAGCAGTGGCGCTAGCGTCGCCGAGGAGGTCGCCGTCTGGTCCGACCCAATGCTACCGCTGAGATCGATTGCCGACGGGCTTTTGCTGGGCGGGTGTTTTCGGCCACCCGATGACGATGGCACATGATGGTGCGACTGACCCTTCGGCGTGGTCCGTTTCAGCAGCAGCGGATCGGTAATGCGACGTCCAAAGTCCGCCTTCAGGATATTGTCGATGCTAAACTTAAGGCTTTGGTCGTTCAGTGCCACGGCAATGTTGTTGTTAAGGGCGGCCAGCGCTAGCTGCTGGTGCTGGTGATGTAGCTGCTGCTGGTGCTGCTGTTGCTGCTGTTGCTGTTGGTGCAGCTGATGCAGGCCGTGCAGATGGTTGGGAACCGACGCACCCGACGGCGGTGACTGGGAGCTTTCGCGCGACGTACGGAACGCCGTCGGGGACGTGAGCTTCGACAGATCGCTGTTGAGATTCTGCGTGATCTGCGATATCGCACTGAGATGGGAATGAATCCCCCGGAAGCTGGCCCCACCACCCCCGCCAGCACCCTCGCCCGGGGAGGATGCATCTTGGCGGTAGAAATCGGTCCGATTGCCGGCCGGCCGAAAACCGATCCGCGGCTCACCGGGCGTTGGACTTCGCTCCGATTGAAGCCCACCGAGCGTACCCTTGGCCGGGCTCATCGTAAGACCGCGTGCTGCCGCCACTATCTGCATCTGTTGGCGCATCAGCTCCTCGGCATACAGCTGCGAATTGCGCAGGAACTCCTCGTGCAGCCGGGTCGGACTCGGTCGCAGCATGGCCGGCTGTAACCGTGCGCCAAACTCCAGCTCCGACTGTGTGTCCTTCGAGTAGCGGGACGAATCATTGCTCAGCTCGTCGGGCGCACCGTGCAGTGTCGGTGGGGCACGCAAATCGTCCGGCACTTCCTGACCAACGGACAGCTCACTGTCGTCGCTGCAGCAGCTCATCCGCTCCAGCTCGTCCTCCTCTGCCGGGGACGGTTTCGGACTATCGCCAGCTCTTGGCGCTTCCGGTGGCGTGGCGGACGCTTTGCGCGTCTCGGGGACGGCCGCCAGTCCGAGCAGGCCGGCACCGGGCAGCATCAGGCTTGCCTTGGCCAATGCCACACCCGCCTTCAGCGGCAGCGGTATTAGGGGCAAATTATGCGACATTATGGTGGCCATTTTCACGCAACTACCCGCTGGAACCGGACCGGACGTACATTGACAGGCGGGCGGTGTTTCGGCACAATATGCTCACGATGCTGTCAACTGTCGATCTGTGTTAATCCCGTTTCTCTTTCTACTCACTGTGTAGGTTCGTATTTCTTTCGTTTGCGAAGTTCGAACTCTTGCTTAACCGATGTTACACATTTCGATCAATTCACCTCACTTTTAAACTTGTACGATTTTGATTTCGTTATGCGTTTTGGAAGTATTTGTTTTCTTTTCTTCACATAAATTCTTAACAGAACACGAGTTCCATTATTTATGCCCATTTATGCATTCCCCACGCATTTCTTTTTTTCAACCAAACAAAACAGCACAATCAGAAACAATGGTCGCATATGTCCCAGAGCTAATCTCGTCGCACGCGCGTTACGCCAAATCGCCAAACACAACAACAAAATCGCGCAACAAACAAACATAAAATCTACACTCACTCACCAAACTGCGGCTAAGGTGCAAAATTAGCTAAGTAGCATAAACTCGGCACGGCACACACACACACACTCGCACCCTCGTTAATCGTTTGTCCCGCACTCGTCGGCCGCAACTCGCCCGTCGTCGTCGTTGTTGCGCTTCCGCGTACCAAACCGAAACTAACGGCCCACACCGTACGGCATCAGCCCCCCCTGCACTCTACTGGTGGGGTGAGAGGGGACAGGTAACCACAAAGGGTACTGCGGGGTTCGGGGCGGGTTTAGGCGCAGGATGCGGAACGGGATGCCGGACGGCAGTGTACGCGCGCGGCACCGGCAAGCGCGAAAATCGAACGCGAAAACAGTCGTTCCATCGCGATACACTTGAGCCAACTGAGAAGCAATTCCAATAAGAAATCACCACGAGCGGTACGGACCACGATCGTCCAAACCGCGCAGTAGGCGTCGCGACCCGAACCGATACCAACACCGTTGCTGGGTTGCGTTGCTAGCGTTTGCTCCGTCACTCACACGACGACACTCGCTGCACCGTATACGCTCTCATTCGCACTCACCCCCGTGGCGAGCGATGTTTTTTGTTTCGATTGCACCGTCGATTAAATTGATAGGCTCGCATTCACGCACACGGCGCTCGGGTACGCATCGCACCAACACCACGCCAACGTTACACGGCGAAGCTGCACGTACGATATTGCGGGGCAAAGCAAAAACAAAAAAAACAACATCACCCTCTCGGTAGGAGTGGCATCAAGCCCCTTGTTTTTTCCCGAGGCGGAGCATAAGCATAAAATTTCTAATTGGAATTATGCTGGCACACGCTCGCACACATGCGCAACGATGAAGCGTATATATGGGTTGCGTTCCCCCACTCATCATCAAAGCAAACCCGATCGCACGCACACACACACACTCCCGATTCGTGCCGTAATGCCGATGATGCGATGATAAAAGCTCGGCAAAGGCGAAGGAGAAAAACACCGAAAACATGTGTACCACACGCTCGCAGTACGGCGATTTTATTTCACCGCCTGCTCTTATGTGTTTATTTGATCGTTCATTGTGTTGTTTTTTCTTTTACTTTTCTTTTATGCAATACGTTTTGTTTTTCTCTCCTTTTCCTGCTCATTCTTTTGCAACGCTCGCGTTTATGCTTTTGCTCACCCCCTCCTTTTTTTCATGCTCGTGTCCACCGCCTATGCAGTAAAGCGCTGGCGCTGCAGATTCGATCCCAAGCTGTCTTTTTTTCCCCTGTCCAGAAGCGAGGCACACCAGGCAGACAGAAGGCGACCAGAACAGAACCGCAATTAGAGGCATCATGTTTTTTTTTTTGTTTTGTTTCGGTATGTTTCACCTCCAATTCCATCACCCTGATCGGTGCTGACTTTTAAGCTTTCTACCGCTTGAAGCAGGATGAACCACACGATACGATGTATATAGGTGTACGGTTGTATACTGTAGCCGTTTTGGTGCCACTTGCTTAATATACGCTCAGAGTTGAGATAAAAAAAAATGTCCTTTCGGGACGTGGATAAGAGGGGGAAAAGGAAGAAGAGTGAGGGAGGACAATCTTCACCAAGCTAATGAGCTCTGCCTGCTCGTCTTGCTTCATAAAAGCTACAAGTATGCTTCAGTAGGAAGAAGAGGGAAAAAAACCATACATCCAGCATCATTTTCAAAAGCTTTTTTCTCATTTACATAAGCACTGAAACGCCTACTACCACCCTCCCTCCCCCTTCTCCATGAGGAAATAAAAATGTTTCCTTCCATATATTTACCCTACCAGCAGGATTATGAAGCATTTATGCTGCCTGCCTAACGCAAAGCTCTTGTTGTCTCTTGTTACAGTAGTGTTTTGATCGTTTTGGTTGATTGCTGAAATGTTCCGAATGCCGCAATCAAATGCGAGAATGTTGAATGCTGGCAAAAGCTTTCGCCCAAATCTGGATGGTCTGGGCGGATGATGGTCTATCGGTCGAATGAGGCTTACAGTGCGTCACAAACATTCGTGCACTGCGAGTGTAATTTTGCTATTTTTTGTTTATTTGAACTTTGATGTTTAGTAAGGATTGGTTTGAGTATTTTTAGTTAAATTAAAATCCATAAAGTAGCAAAAAATTGGAATTGTTTTTAAAGTAATTTGAATTATACAATGAGAAATACTCAAAAGATTGGACAATGGATCATTTTTGTGTATTTTTAATAGATAAAATTCATTAAAATTTAATGAATTTAGAGTATTTGCTTGAAAAGCTATAAACGTTAAAGAATATAAGAATAAGCCTACAGCAATGCGCGCAATTAATACTCATCGAATATCAATAATAAAGTAAATTAAAAAAGTTCCAACTAAATTATTTATAAGCAAATTATTAAAGTAACGATTTATTGAAGAAAGCTTTCGATTAAAAATTCGATACATATGACCAAAACAGAAAAAAATAATTCCTGATGAAAATCTCAAGTGAATCACTTCTCAGAATTGCAAGAAATTCTTGGTATTGATGTGCACAACAGATATTTTGTTTTGAGAAATACGTATTGGAACAGTTAATTGTTGTGTGTCGCTGAGTTAATTCTTCAAGCTGTATCTTAGTAAATTGCCAATTTATTAGGACCTTTATGAAGAAAACTATTTATTAAGATTTGGCGAGTACTTGTATACGTTATATATATAAACCTATATATATTCTCCTAACTTGCTTTTTAATTGTAGAAGGTTGATTAAATGCAAAGATCCAGATAGGATAGATATACACATCTCACAAACCTAACAACAAGCGAGAAATGCTGCCAAGATAATACTGATTCAATTTATATCCATCCACCGATAATCAAACAAGCAAACAAGGAACAAAACCATCCCATAAAAAAGAACCACGAACAAAAACTCACCCCAAATGTAGGCTTCCATCCCGATCGCGGCCACCAACTCTTTTGCCTGCTTTGCCTAATCCACCTTCACGGTGGCTACGGCCCTTTGTACGGCCGTTTCCCCACCCATTGGGACGAGTGGGGCCAATTTTCCCATTCCATTTTACCGATGGGAACGATGTCGAAGATGATAAAACATGCCCATGATCATGATTACCATCATGTGCAACTATTATTGCAACTCAGTTGTAGTCGTATGCCATTGCCCGTCTATCTTTCTCTCTTTAACTCTCCCTCTCTCTCTCTCTCACTCTCTCTCTCGCGCTCTACCTTTCCTTTTTAATTCCGCCGGAGAGGCAGTAAATTATCGTGCGCGAGTCGCGGTAACACAGCGTCACGACGATAGCGAAAACTGATGGAGATGAATCTGTTTTTGCCGGCGTTTTCCACGGTTCGATTGCTCGTCGCTCGCAACACTTATCGGATGAAGCTGATACACAGATAAATGTTGGACGCAGGCTCGGTTGGAAATTGGTTCGCGTACGGCGAACGGCTTTGATTGCGATTTTGGTATTTGGCGCAGTTTGTTGGAATGTTAAGTAGTGGGAGATATTGAGAGAGAAAAAAACGCTTTATCTTGCACATTGAGTGAACTAGATTATATGGGATGAAGTGGCGATAAGCTAAAAGGTAATTAAAGCGGAATCTAAAGAGGGAATATTAATATCTACACACACCCAGGTTGGAAACTCTATTAACTGGTGTAANGGCAATACTGGATGAAGATCCATCACAAAACCAAAAAACACTTGCACAGACACTGGGAGTGGCTCAGCCAACCATTTCTCTTCGATTAAAAGCAATGGGAATGATCCGGAAGGTGGGAAATTGGTTGCCCTATGACCTGAAGCCAAGAGACGTCGAACGCCGTTTGTTCACTTGTGAACAACTGCTCCAAAGGCAAGAGCGGAAGGGATTTTTGCATCGAATAGTGACTGGTGATGAAAAGTGGGTACATTACGATAATCCAAAACGTCGTGCAACGTATGGATACCCCGGACATGCCACATCATCGACAGCCAAGCCGAATATTCATGGCGCGAAGATCATGCTGTGTATTTGGTGGGACCAGCTGGGTGTGGTGTATTATGAGCTGCTACAACCAAACGAAAAGATCACTGGGGAGGTCTATAGACGACAATTGATGCGTTTAAGCCGTGCTTTGAAAGAAAAAAGACCACAATACGCCGATAGACACGACAAAGTCATATTGCTACATGACAATGCCAGGCCACATATAGCGGTACCGGTTAAAAATTATTTAAAAACACTCAAATGGGATGTCCTACCCCACCCGCCGTATAGCCCAGACATTGCCCCTTCTGATTACTATTTGTTCCGGTCGATGGAACACAGCCTGGCGGACCAGCAGTTCCATAATCAGCAAGAAGTGCAAAAATGGATGGAGGATTGGTTAGCGGCCAAACCGCCATCTTTTTTCCGCGACGGGATCAGAAAGTTGCCTGAAAGGTGGAAGAAGGTTGTGGAAAGTGACGGACAGTATTTTGAAAATTGAATAAATTACCATTTCGCCAAAACAGAGCCCAAAACTTTGGTTAAAAACCGCACGAACACATTAATACTCCTAATAAATAAATTTAAAAACATTTTTAAATAGACGATTTTCTCGAGGAAAATAATAAAGAAAGAGCCAAAGGAATGTGTCACCGGTTATGGGACAGCAATGTGATCAAAACATTCCAACAATCCGTTCGACATGTGTTCATTAGCCATGTGCAATCGTTTCCATGGCGGAACTTGCAGTGCAGTCCGTAACAGGTTGTCCCGGCACGGGTTGAGCGACGAAATTGTCTCAATTATCTGGTCCGTTTGTCAGTTTAATGTCGACCAAAACCCCAATCTATTCGACAAAATTCTCCCGTAAACGGTTCGATCGAGCCGACAGAATCACGGCACTATCATTAATGTCACTCATTCGGATTTGTAGCCACAGTCCCGATGTCGGTGGTAACATGTTTATGATTGATTTATGCTTTCGGTAGCAAAAAAAGCAACGGAAAGATAAACTAGGTTCGTGCCGATCTGGATCATCCGTCGGTTTTAAAACCACGCTCACAAGCCGGTGTCCATTTGTGGTTGCTAATGATCTGTAGCTGCAGGTCACGTAGTGTGCTCCCGTTTGTGGTAAAAGACCAGCAGCAGTACCCGAAACGGACGGGCATGATTGAAAATTATTACCGAATCGTAGGCCTAGTACTTCCGGGCGGACATTTGGGACATTTGCGGGAAACATCTGGCAGCAGCGTGGTCTTGTTGCGCTAACGTTTTTTCCCTCAAATCAGGTGCTAAACGGTAAAACCGGGTTGGATGAAACGATGGATGTCCCTACGGATGGCGCCATTCGAGTGGGACATAAAGAGCATAAAGGAGACCGCAAGAAATGAACGTGCAATTGACGGTAAACGGTGCATTTCAGCTAATCGGTTGCGGTTATGTGGGATTTGATTTCGACAAGATCGAAGGTTTTGGCTTCTTGTAATATATTTATGGAAGAAAGTTCGCTTGTCTGTTCATGATTTCGAGGTTGACTCTATGTTGGACTGCATGTCGTTTTCGACTTGTTGGAGTCATATACTTTCGTTTAATATTTGTTTGGATATCGCTTAGAAGGAGTTTTCTAATTGAATTTGAAGAATTTATCCATCAAAGATAACCCCAATTTAAGACGTTTGTGTCGTGATCGTGTGTCTGACTTTCTTCTTGAATTCCTTGAAGTGATCACAGTTTGCATCTTGGACTGCATTCATTAAAAGTCTTTAATGTTCATTCAAGTCATTTTATGCTATAATTCAGTGTATTTTATGAAATGATATGACGAAAATGTTTATTTCTTGATGATAAGTAAAGACTTCAAAACTAGGATGGAAATTGTAGAATTAGAATTTTTATGTCTTTCTCCATGTTTCTCAGGCTTCTAATGACTTTTTAGAAGTACATGTGTGTGCCTTTTTTATACGGGAAGCATTTACTGTCATTTATTGAAGAAACAAAACAATTTTCTTTCTTTTTTTTCTTATGTCACCAATAAATAGATTTTGATGTTCCATTTTGTATGATAATCTTCCAAAAACTTTTATGAACTGAAAATGAACATTTGCTTGCAATATAAGAATAATAAAAATTATTTATCAAGACATGATTATTTTTAACAAAACTTGCACAAGTTACAAAACGATTTTATCGCGCAGAAAAGTGTAACTTATCATTTGTGTCAGGAACTCTCATGAAATAATTTTAGATTAAACGTTCTCAGCCATATCTTTAAGACTTGTATGATACGCAAAGGAGTGTCTGGTATGATGCGTTATTGTGTAATTTGACAAAACCGTAAGTACAACACTGTCTAAAACTGGAACAGCCCTTTATTTTAAGTGAACTTTATGCAAGAATACTTGATTGCTTTACACAGTTCCCTTTGATGATTTCACTTACTATACTCTTGGCGTACTCTTAATTGTGAAATTTTACTGTATGGCTGAATTTCAATCGAATCCAGAGATTTGAACCCAAACCCGAGCGCGATGCTGATTCGCACGTTACCAACTCGACTATTTAGCACAGCTCGTGTACAATAAGCAATCGTGCAATATAAAGACGACACATGCTTTAATTGCAATTTGAACTCATTCAACAACACAACAAATAAAAGAAGAAAAAACATTCCTCATTAGTGTTAGCGAGAGCAAACGAAAAAAGAAAGAAAGAAAACGACGACTTACCTTTAATTACCACATTCCGACAATTTACACGCTTCTCTCCGGTACGCTGTACGTCCATCCGGTAACCATTGTGCATGCAAATGTGATAATGATGGTAGGCCAATAAAGCAAATCTGTTCCACAAGCCTGTTACCTGGTGGTTGATCAAGCACTTTATTAACGAACAGCAACAACAGCTTCGAGCCGATTGTTGATGGGTTTTGTTCCTTTGCCTGCACATACATGACCGGATTCCTCATTATGCCATGGCAGCAGCAGCACACGCTTTTCCACCGATCGAGGGTGCGAGTTCCATCTGTTCCAGGCACCCCGAATGCGCCCCATTTTCGATGTAACTTTTTAATGTTGTTTTATATTTTTCGTGTTTCGCACGATCTCTCTCTATCTCTCTTGCACCAAACTTCCTCCTGCCCATGGAACGGATAATGAGGCTTACATTAATAATGTTCCAATTGCAATCGACAACTTCTAACCGTTGCTACTGTTGCTCTCGGTGCAACGCGAAGATGCATCCTTGTTCCACCATTATGGGACCCATACACACCCTTACCGGTCAAAGGAAGCGAAACACGCCGACACGATTCGGGCGCGAAAAACATGCAGCCTTGTCACCACCCTTCGTGGGTGGGGAGGGGGAGGAATGAAAACGCACGACTATGTTGCTTCGATTGGTGGCTCGAGTGTCGGTAAGTGTGTGTGTGTGGTCCGAATTGGGTCCGATGTTATCATTAGCATTTAAGGCAATCAACGCCAACATAATTGGACGACAATTTGGGTTTTCTGCGATCGCGGCGTCGCGAACCATCCGGCTCGTTTGTGGATCGTTTTGCGCCTCCATTTTGTCGCTAATAAGGGCCATCCATTCGGTGGAGGATCACGCATTGCAGCGACCGAAAAGGTGTCAACGTTAATGCCACATGGAAGTAAGAAAGAAAGAAAAATGGTCCTCGGATGTGTAACTCGCGTCATTAAATGGTATGCGCTGGGAAATATGAGTCACGTTTGTTTTGCTAATGTTATGCCATATGGTGGAAAAGATGGCATGAAAGAAGATTGTTGTATTTTCCTGATAATAGGAGGACAAAACTAGGAGAAAGTAATCAATACGTTTAATACTATGTTTAATTCAACAAAAACTAAATTGCTATAAAAATCTATTTATAGTATGGCAGTGAATGAAAAAACAGGCAATCATGTCGCTCGTCAACAGAAACCGCCCACCAATTCCATCCCAATGTTGAACGATTGAAGCAATTAAGGAACACAAGTAAGCTAGAGCGTTTCACCGTAATTACACTTTCTCTAACCGTGTACCAATCGGTGGCCTACTACTACTACTACTACTACAGCTACTGTTCAACCTGCAATTGTCTAGACATACTTTAATTTCCTAATAATAGTAGTACGCCTACTATAACTACTATTACTACAAACTTCTCCAACTTTCCTCTTCTCGAAGTCTCCACGAATGTGCCAGGCATCAATGAAGCAATTGTTATCGCCCCCTCCAAATTCCACCTAGCGGGCTAACATTTCACTATAAAGCTATTACTGTCCACCTCACGCATCTAGACCAACAATTACCATCCCTTTGCCCATCCCAACCTTCGCCGGTTTATATTGCTCCGATCCGATCTCCGATAGACCATTTAAATTTTATGCTCTCATTCAAATGGCCGTACGGGGTGGTGTATGTGTAATACACCCATTACGAATGTCGGAGGCATTCGGCCATTTGTGGTCAATATATATTACAATAAACTGCCCCAGTACCGTCCCGGCTGATGCGATATTAAATAATAAAAGTCGCTAACGGTTGTGCCGGTTGCCATCCCCTTGGCAAGGCAAAAAAAGGGTCGTTCGGACACTATCCCCGTTTGAGGAAGATATGTGGCACTCGGGGAGCACTTGGTGCTCTGGCCCAAGAAGAAACGATAAATAGATGGTTGCTGTTCCAAACTCGGTGTGAGGGTCAGTTGGAATATTCTGATAGCACCAAGTATGGTGTGGAACCCTTTATTTTTTGGAGGAACCCTAACTGCAGACCTAACGCTTACCATGAAGGGTACGGACCAATTGAAGTATGAGGGCAATTCCCGGAGACACCTCCTCGTTTTTACCATTACCGCACAATTGTGTTCGTCATTGTGAGAACTCATCGTGCGGGAGGGAGTTGTTGCGCTAAGTATCATCATTATTATTACAGGCGCCATGACATAGGTTTGACAGGTATGTTTTTAAACATAAGGAGATATGGATGCAATGAAACATTTCCTACTGAGCAAGTATATGCTTTTTACATTCTTATTTCGTCATGTTTTTCCTGGTGTAAGAGTAAAAACTCATTTTTTATATTTACTTTTTTACTTTTATGTTTTTCTTTTACAGGTTTTGTTTACAGCAATTTTTTGGAATGTTTTACAAAAATCTAATAAATTCCCATTACCTTTCCATTCAATTTAATTACCCTTTTACAGTATCTCGCTGTACCCTTTTCTGGAGCTAATTGAAAACTTTTCTGTCTTATAACTAAAACGGAAAAAAATATTAATCAAATTGAATCATAACTATTGCACGGGTGATGGCTTACAGTAGAACGATCGCACGAAGCATTCGTCCAGAAAGCTCGGCTAAATTGGGTTTGTTTTTTTTTGTGTTCTCATTTGGAGGTACCAAAATAAAATGTCCCTAAATTACGTCACCCAATTTGGTGGGTGGCATATTCTACTTCTTTTTTTCTCTCTTCTACTGTCCTAGTCTTTTTTTTATCAACATTAAAACCCGTAAATTTACGCTCCGTCGCCATCTTGAGAATTTTATATCGTTTCCCTTTTTTTCTTATTTGCTTTGTTTTAAAAGACTCGTCCTTTTTGAATTCTTTTAGAAGATGTGTTTTGTGCGTGTGTGTGTGTGTGAATGTGTGTGTTTGTCTTGTTTTGTTTTGCAATGTCTGCCTTACCTTACGGGTAGCATACTTTTAATTATTGCACCGTGTCACCGGCATTCTTCGCATAATTTTCTGGACACTTGCAGGCACCTTTTGGAAGGGATGCTACCATTTTCGGAATCCAAAGATTATCCTCGCCCTGTCTCCGAGGTCGGTGGTCGAGTTTTCACGACCCAAAAAAAAAAAAATAAAATAAAATAAAAAAGGGAATTCACGTACCAGGCCTACGAAATACATTCTGCTCGGTTGTCCGGTACGGGTGGGTATTTTTTTGTTGCTGTTGTTGTTTCCTTTCCGTTATTGTTGCCACCCGTTTCGTTTAGTTTCCTGCCGTTCTGCTCCTTGCATGCCGCACCACTGACTAATCAAATAAAATTTAATTAATTGCACAACTTTACGAGGGTTGCCAAAGAAGGTGAACGAAGCGATGCAGAATAGCGACGACGAAGCGAGTGACCGTTTGCTGCTGTGGGATAAAGGTAAATGAAGAAAGTGTATGTATTATCAGGTGAGTTTTTTTTTAATTTTCTTGTACTAAAATGCATTAAAAATACAACAAGTTTGGTTAAATAATTAATAACAAATGGATAAGCATTTTATTTGTAAAAAAAACATCAAGTAAACCTTGACGAAATTAAATTTATTTCAAAACCATTCGCAAAATGTTAAAATTTGAACAAAAAACAGAAGAAAAATATAATCAATTCCTAATTTGTACACTCATTAGTAAGCTCATTAGGCGATAGAAAGAAAACCATCCACTAAATCACTCAAGCTTCTAACACAAACAAAGCAAACACACCAAATAATGAGCACCAAGACAGGAGATGGAGCTGAGTAATCAAGTGTCACACATACGGCACCACAGTATTTTTTTTCTGCATTAACAATCAAAGAAAATACAAACAGTTCCCAACGAAACAAAGCAACACATGAAACAATTTAAACCCTCAAAGATTGATCTTTTTTATATAAATGAAGAAGGTTAAAAAAAAAACAAGTGATGCACACCATTAGTAAACATTTTTCACACCATCGTTCACCATTGGGCGGAATGTTTCTCCCTCGTGAGGGTAGGTTGTGAAAAGTCTTTTTCATCGCGACACTTCTCGCTTCCTTCCGGTTTGCAATTGATCGCATTAGCTATGCTTTTCCGTCACGAGGCAACCTTTTTTCTTTCCTTCATAGCTCCTTTCACCTTAACTAAGGCACCCCTGTCAGCACTTTCGGGTGAAAATGTCTTTTTTTGCTGTTGCTATTTTTAATTTGAAAACGATATTTCGGAGT
Organism: Anopheles rivulorum; assembly: GCA_018908115.1. Lineage (NCBI taxonomy): Eukaryota > Metazoa > Arthropoda > Insecta > Diptera > Culicidae > Anopheles > Anopheles rivulorum. The sequence continues at coordinate 17,396,908 of STHB01000003.1, read as the reverse complement.
GTTTACTTTTCTGTTCAGAAGAGACTATATTTATTCTTATGTTAAAACTAAGTTGAGTTAGACAAACCTGCGAGGAGTTTTAAAAAATGATTCTTTTCCATCTCAACAAAAGCTTAAAATGGCCAAAAACATATTTCGCTAAGTATTTATTGATATATTTTTTTTTGCTTTTACTTCAAAAAACACATTTAAGTATCTTTTGCGTAACGCTTCAGCCTTCGCAGCATCACTCTAAAGAATTGTCCTTTCACACCTTCTCAGATTAGATCCGGTTGCCTATTCTTAGTTTCACTTTGGAAAATGGGTTTTTTCGACACTCACGCACACGCACACACAGAAACAGTGGCGAAACTAATTTCTGTCCCTGTTCAGGCAGAAAAATTAAAAAATTCTTCCACGCCAACCAAGAAAAGCCGACAAACAAACAAAAAAACACACGTTAGACCTTATTTTGGGACGTTCTACCGTACTTTTAATATTTATTCGAAAAGGTTTTGACCAATAAAAAACAAACATTTTTACGGTTTTTTTTTCGTATTTCGCCAATGTTAAGATGGAAACAAACAATTTGTGCAGTACTTAAATTAGCGCTAGCACATTACTTTATACAGCAAAATAATTAAAGCTACAATTAAAACCGAACTGTGCCTTCCAATCAGAAATAAAACCAAAACGACCAAGAAAAAAAAACATCCCTTTCCCTATTTTATTCCCAAAACGAATGTGCGAAAAGAGAAGTAGGAAAGATAGAAAAAAAAACAGAACGACACACAAACTTTTATTGAAAAACCCCGTGTTAAATGACGCAGAACGGTAGAATTAAACGATCAAATTCTTTATCAAACTTTGATTAACATTTGCAGGCAGACGGTGTGCACTCGCTGTCTGCCATCCATCCCAATCCCACCCGAACGCACCGAAAAGTGCAATAAGTGAAGCGGGAAGCAAGAAAAAAAAAATGGTGTGACTAAACCTTGGCGTAACCGGAGAGTAGAAGGACACCTTCACACACTCACACACACACACAAACACAACATCCAAAACAAACCATTGCTCCTCCGGTTGCTGAGATTGATTGCTTCGATTCGATTGCCGTGCTATATAAACCGTGTAGCAGCAGCAACAGCAGCAGTAGCAGTAGCAGCCGATCCGAGCCGAACACTGAACGCTCCATAGTAACGATGCGATTGATGAATGCGATGACATTTTTCTTAAAACAATTTTTGGTCCCAGGGTCGAATTACTGCCAAACGCCCGGGAGCTTTCTATTTCCGTCACGTGCAAAATATGTGTGAACTTCGGCAGCACCTGATTTTCTTTTCGATCCTTTTCTTGGTTCGAAGTAACAATTGATGGGGAACCTCATTTACCTCGCTCAACCAATAATGCAATCCCCGGGCACACTAAATTGAAGCAAATGTGGAAATTCTTGTTTTGTTTGCTAATCTATTACAATTAAAACAGGTGAATATTAGTTAGTTCACAACTCTGGAACAGATGAGGTAGCTAGCGAGCAGTATTTATGGTTTATCTTAGTATATATTCAGATTCTATTAAGAGTGAAAAGAACAGATCGTCTCCATTTAGGAGTAACAGTAACACGAATATATACGATCCGACAGCAAATAATATCGTAAAGTGCAGCAGAGTCAGTAAAGATGAAGATCGAGTGCAAAGTGTCCTCACCGTTCTTCCTGGAAGTTAAGACAATTGGCCAAACAGTGAAGAAATATTTGGACAAATTTTACTATATTTGGACAAATTATGCGAAAGAATGCTTCATCTTCATCATACTATTCCTAATTATGAACTTAAACAAGAAAGCATTTTTAATATTTTAAGATTAACTTTTTACTGAATAAAACTAATCGGCACATCTATTTTTCAATTATGAGAAAACATAATAGAAGTCAGGGAATATTTTTGAAAATGCTATAAACATAAGAGTATGTATAATTATGTACAGCACTGTACCGACTGAACGGGTGGAAAGAGATGAAGAATACTTATCCGCTTCATCCGACTTTTATCAATCACTGCCGACATTCACACGCGTATGATAATAAAGATTACGATATTCAACCACAATCAATGATTAACGTGTGATAAAGGAACAGTAATGTGAAATACTACCATTCTCTTCGGGATGTTCTCCTGGTATCAGACTCGTTGAAACATGTCGTTGGGCTAGTGGAACGCTGAATGGATGGAGAGATGAACATTATGTTATGTGTTTAGTGTTTTAAAATGTTTTCATAAATTTATAAAAAAAAAATTCTTTAAACTTACAGGTCTTTACAACTTTCATTTATTCTAACTTTTCGTAACCTAGGTCTCGTGAACTAATTATCGTGAATTAAAATGCACTCGCGTTCGCTTCTTCTACGGGAACTATTCAACACTAAGTGTCATTAGGAGCGTGTTAAAACTATGACGTGAAAAATCTTATCAAACTAGTTAATTCCCCAAAGGTTACAAACCTTTCCAACGCCACAGCATACCCTATTGCATGTTACAGGCTGCCTTCTTACGCTGCAGCTCAAACTTTTGCACAACCACCAGTGACCTTTCGCTGAAATCGACCAAATTGAACCCATCGCACTGATCGTCAATGCCTACGCGCACTTCACCGGCCGGTACTAGCGAGTTACCCGTCCGGCGGTTCGTAATCTTGTACCACACATCTTCACCGCGCTTGATAACCTCCACGGTCCACCGGTCGGGTGGTGTCGTCTCCACATAGCAGAACGCACCATCCACATCGGTGAGAAACAGTCCGGTGTGCGTGTTCTTGATCGCGAAGCTCTTGCCCCGATCGTCTGTCTGGAACTCGTGCTTGGCCGCTTTGCTGCACGTTTCGATCCAGCCGGCCGGTTTGCACTTCAGCTCACCGATACGCTCCGACTTGGGCTTCGGTGCCATAAACTGGGCCCCGGCAATATTGACGAAGCCCCAGGTGATCGCGTACACACCTTCCGGCAGCTTCAGCTTCAGCTTGCGCATCTCACCGAAATGCTTCGCCCGGACAAAGTCCGTGTAGCGCATCACCTTCCGGATGCGGTGGGCGAGCACGGTCGCACCGACCCGCAGCCGACCGGTGTCCATGTTCATCCGCCGGTACAGCATCTGGCAGGCGATGATTTGATGATCGATGCAGGGCAAATGTTCCACAAAGTCGCACACGTGCGGCAAGCCTTCCGAGCAGTCGGCGTACGCTTCGTCCACCAGCCGCTTCAGCAGCTCGCTCGATATCTGGTCAAACAGGGCGGCCAGATTATGCCGATCATCATCAGCCATGGGCTGTGCAATTGCGGACGCTACATCGCGCACCACGTACTCGAGCGAATGCTTCAGATTCACCACCCGCTGGAGGGACTCCTCGAGGTCAAGAAAGTCGGCCCCACTGCTAAACACCTCATCCACCAGGCTGTACACCAGCAGCGTGCAGCCCGTCTTCGGTATACACGGTACCAGCGCGTCCAGATAGCGCAACAGTTCCTCTATTCCCACCAGCAGCGTTTGCACCCGATGCTCCGTATGCTCCGTTCGGCACTGGTAGTATCGGCGCAGGAATCGCACTATCTCGAGAACGTGTCCAAGTTCCTCCTCGCACAGCTTATGCACAACGCCCGCGAGAATGTCGCGCGGTTCGGTGGCACCGTTCTGGATGAGCTCCTCGAACAGCGCGATGGCCTGTTCTGCATCCAGCAGCACATTCCGAGCCAATGTATCAACCATCTCTTGCCAACGCGCACAACCACACTGGGTACACAAAACGAGTCACGTCAACCCGGTTCGTTCACTCATCGCTCAACGTCGATAAGTTGAACGGCAAGACCGTCGAGCGTATAGCGCGCGTCCGTAGCAGGTATCTGATAATGGGTTTTCGATCCCCGATTTCACGCAACACATTACGATGCGTTCCCCGTTGGGTACCCGTTGTGTCGAGGAACTGAAGATAAGATTACATCCACGGTAAACGCGTTAGCCAGTGCCATAGATGAAAGTGAGGATAGAGGGACCGCGAACGCCGTTGTTACAGCTGGATAAGATATCGTTCTACATCGGGACACAGGTTGATTCATCCGTTCTATCCACACAAATACACACGCAGAGCGTATTGAACGATCACCAGCAACCCCATGTTATACCAGCACAGTTGACCTAAAATAGAAAATAAACGATTAATTAGTATCGGCGTGTCAAACGGCCTGTAAATTAGGAATCAGGGAACTTACTCACCAATCTTGCATCTTCTTTCATTATCTACAGCTTAAGTTTTGCTGCAAATACAATCTTTAAATTGAAATAATATTTTTTTGTAAAATTGCAACCATTTCTGGATTTTTTCCATGTTGAACTGGAATCTGTTCACATTCAGTATCAAGCTTTTACACGATGAAGTCGATTCTTTGCAAAGCATGCTAAACTTGCAGGGTGTTCCAATTTAAGTAGCGAACATATAGCAATTTCTGAATATTTTGCATGTTGAACTAGAATGTTTTGATCTCGATTCGATTGATTAAAGGTGTTGAAAGGGAAGAAATGGGGTTGAGAAAAAAAGTTTCCAGGAATGCACGATTCAAAGCAGTGTCGAAAAACAGCAAGAAAGTGACAGCCCAAATAGGAAACTTGTCCTGCGAAGAGACTGACATTCGATTTTTATCAGATTTTCTTAACCCAAATAAAAGAAAAGTCGAGTTGACACGTAAATTTTCATGTTTTAGAACAATAAATTATGAAATATCTTTAGAATGTATTTACTCTCTAATGAAAATACCTTCCACCTACGGAATGAGATGGGGTTTCATTTGATAAAATGTATAAAATAATCTTTTTTCCAACCGTGTGAGGTAATATTTCCTCTTTAAGTGTAACCAACTCAAACTTCAACAAATTATCTATTGATAAATCTTGGAAAAAGAATAGATTTCATTTGGCAAAAGCACCAGACAGTGAAAAGTATCCCGTATTCACCATTCCGACAATCCAGTTCAACTTGCAAACAGCCCACAGATGGTAATTTCCCCTGTAAAATGCAAATTTTCTTCCACAATTCCATACCACATCGAACAGAGGTACTACTTCCGGTGTGTTTTGTTATCATTTCTTTTTTTTAATGTTTTTTGTTTTCTCTTTCGTTTATTTATTGGTTTTTCTCATCATAAGGATAATACTTGTTTTGAGTGATCTGATGTAACGGGGGTTTGGTTGCACCGGTTGGATGGGGTGGTATGGGGCCTCCCCTTCCTGGCAATACTATTGTTCTGTAGTTATGTAGTTGCTCTGCACTGCACCCTTCCTTAACTTATCCGCCCTTTTCGTCCGCCATTTGCGTGCTCTCACTTTAGTCATTAAGATTTACTTGCTTTTACACAGTTTACCGTACACAAACATATATTTTGCTCCAAAGGATTGTTTGTATTTGTTTTTTTGTTTTACTCTTCAATAATTTCTTTTTTTGCTTTTCTCCTTCACTTCTGTTTCCTTGTTTGCGCTGTCATTTTCTTCTTTTGAAGGGAACCCGTGTTTCAAATCTCACTCCGCACTCTTGCGTGTGCTGCTTATATGCTGCTGCTACTACTGTGTTGCACATTTACCATAGTCCTTTAGTCAGCTGTTTTAAGTGATCAACTTTCTTATTACTTTATAGCAACTGATTCAAAGTGTAGCAAATGTATGTGGTTTATTTTTTTCCATTTCGTTTGCAAATTGCACATTGATCGTACAGTTTGGTTATGTTTATCCACCGTCACCACGCACACACTATCACGAACAAAACGGTCCATACTTCATACTACGTTTCGGCTGGTTCTCATTACAACGAATTAGATAGTTTTCCTTCTGTTCTCATTCATTTCACTTCAATTGCGTTCATTACAGTATGCTTTAGCTTCATTCTACTATTGCAGCTGCAATTGCCAACTCTTGCTGTTGTTTAACGTGTTCCAATTACATTTTTACTGTTTGCAACGTTTTGACCAAACGCGTTCCCATCACTTTACACTTTCACCTATCCTTACGCACACTTTACTACCCTTTTGTACCATAAATATGGTTTTCTTTTTTGTTATGTCTTAACGTACACACTCGCGCTACTTAGTTTTTTTTTTTTGCGGAGGTCCAGCATTCACACACACATGCGAAGACAGCATGTACTAAACTTGTACGGTTTGCGAAGGTAGACAAAAACAAAGGAATCGCAACATACACTACTTCACTTCACACAGAAAACGAAAGACAAAATCACTTCACCGAACGCATCCGGACACGTCCGGTGAAATTTGTGCAAAAGTGTTCAGCAAAACTTCCGAACGCCAATTAGGTTATTCCGTGGATATACTTATATTCGAAAGTGTCCGAAGAAAAGCGCCTTGTGCAACTTCGAACACATCCGCAACGCAACGCACTAATACTGCAGACAATCAAGCGCTAGCGCAATATAGAGACAACCGTGTTTTACCAGCGGGACACAGATGTGTGCAACAACGATGAGTTCCACGCAATGACGCATAAAAATTACAATTTGGCATTAGGATGTTGTCGTATCGTCCTTCGGTTTATCTGCATCGGTGCAAACATTATTTGCCATCGTTTCGTTTTACTATTTAAGTAGTATTACTTTTCTCTATTACTTTAGTAGACCGAATACAAGTATATCGTCTTACCACCACAAAAGAAGAAGAAAACAATTTAAAACAATTGTTTTTTTTTCTCTCCCTTTCTTTTTTACGTTAAACTCACTGCTTCTTCTTTTATCTGCGACATTTTGGGTAATTCTTTAACTACTCCAAACATCCGGGAAAAGCTTCGTAAGTATGTATTATCGATACACACACATTCCCTCCTTTTATTATGTCCACAGAGTGCCCGAACTAGCCGAAGTAGTTAGTAGTTACTAGTAGTAGTAGTAGTAGTAGTAGTAGTGGTAAGTGTGGTAGATAGTTGTAATAGCAATAGTATTATTGATGATCATAATAGTACATCATCGGTAGCATTCGTACTGGGCTTTATTGAGTGTGTTTGTTGTTTGTGAATGTAGAAGTAGAACGGAACGGATGTCTTTACGTTTGCATTGTATTCTTGTTTCATCATCTGCCTCTATTTGGCTTCCGCCTAGTCACCACGCCACGCATTACGCATGCAATTGAATGAGAATGAGAACGTTTGGCCTCCGTACCGTTTGGTTAAGTATTTTTGCGCACCTGCCAAACCGCACGGAGATGTAGTAGCTGCCGTGAACGCGTTGTCGCACGATTAACCCGTGATGTAGGTAGAAATGGTAGAAGTCCGAATCGTTTCTCGTAAGCGTTTTAAAGTGTATTTTCTTCCCTCTTCATCGTGTGACTGTGTGTAAGTGTGTGTGTTTTTGTCTACTTCTGGTATGAGATGCAGTCATTGTAATCTATATTCGATACTAGGGTTCCATAAATTTACTACCATATGTATTACTTTACTATAACGAGATTTCTGTTTACCAGTAGTAGCGCACGATTTTCCGTAAATCTCCTAATACTACCTAGCTTTTGTTGCTGTTTTATTTTATTTTTTACAACTCTCAAAAAACCGGAAAGAAGGAAACACGACAATCACAATCACAGACACAGTAACTATAAAAAAAAGTAAAACAAGGGACAGTAAGAAAAGCTGGAGTACACAGTACACAGTGGGGATAGTTTTTTCCTCTTTCTTAGAACACAACGCGAACTAAACCACAAAACTACTGGCGAGGAGCGAAGGGTTCAAAACTAACTAAAAGATAGCGTAACAACAGGGACACATTGCTTTGGACATTTTGCACTGCTGGCGAGGAACTATGGAATGAAGAGAAGAATCTCAACGTTAGAACATTGCGTGATAAGCATGAAAGAAATAGAAACAAACTGTCATCACTGTGATGGGGGATTGGGAGCCAGTCTCTAGTCTCGCCAGCCAGATTTGGTGGCAACAACAAAACAAAAAGTCTACAACTGTAACGCGGGATGTAAATTTCATCATTACGAAAAAAGGACCCGCGCTCATCAAGAGGACACAGAAAAGATGTTGCATGTGCAGTTGATAAACTTTATCTGCTTTCCAATATATAGCCTTTGGTTGTTTTTTTTTCATGTGTGTTTTTTTCATCTATTTTCTTGTTTTTTTTTTTGTAGTTTTTTTGCATTTTGTTTTCATTGCTTCTTTTGTTGGTTTATAATTTTTCTTCCCGCTTTCTTATTCGTTTCACTCATGACCCCTTCATGGAATTGCTTCTGTTGTGTTTTTGTTTTGTTTTATTTCGTTTTGTTGAGTGTATTTAGGTGTTGCTGTTGTCATTTATTGCATTCAACAAAAGAATGACACTTTGTTCCTACCAGTGTGTGTTTTTGTGTGGATTTATCCACTCCCGGGTACGGTAGAACGGTCTTACAAGTGCTAATTATTTATTTATTTTAAAGCTACAAATTATGTACAGTACTTAGGTTTCTTACAGACCCTACCAAACGAGCAACGACTTAAAATAAAACCGGCACGCACAGTCCCAGTTCGCGCCGAACGTATCGCTCCCTCTGTGTATATTAGATAGTATGGTGAGAGCCATGTGTCCCTAAGTTGTGATATCATGATGATCCACCACGATGCACTTTAACTTAGCCTCCACACTATACTTATCGTATGTTTGTGTTCGATGAGGGAGGAAAAGATGTAAGCATGTACGACATTAGCATGGTTACAGACTAAAACGCGCGTGCAAATTGGCCACTGAACTGTGGTGCTGGTTTTTTTCTTTTTCGTTGCACGTTACCGACACTTACTCTTTCCAATGCGCATTATTCTTTTAGAAAATTAAAAGAATATAAACTAAGCGCCTGTACGATGAGCAGCAGAAGCACATACATGTTTCTTCCCTCAACCCTGCCTTTTGCCATAACTGAAGTCATTCGTTTTCCCGCTAATCATCTAACTGCAATGTTTTATTGTAAAGCTTTATAGAATCTTCCATCGGCCAACCTGGGTACGATGTCGCATGCGTATACTATTGCGCCAACCATTCATTTTCCGATACCTTTCGGTTCACATGTTCGAAGGAATTCGTTCCATTGAAGATGAAAAGTTTACAATTTCTTTGCACATGTTTGCCAAGTTGCAATATTTGCAATAATTGAATGAAAATCACAGATGCCGCAAATATATATANAGTGCTAATTATTTATTTATTTTAAAGCTACAAATTATGTACAGTACTTAGGTTTCTTACAGACCCTACCAAACGAGCAACGACTAAAAATAAAACCGGCACGCACAGTCCCAGTTCGCGCCGAACGTATCGCTCCCTCTGTGTATATTAGATAGTATGGTGAGAGCCATGTGTCCCTAAGTTGTGATATCATGATGATCCACCACAATGCACTTTAACTTAGTCTCCGCACTATACTTATCGTATGTTTGTGTTCGATGAAGGAGGAAAGCATGTACGACAGACTAAAACTCGCGTGCAAATTGGCCAGTGAACTGTGGTGCTGGTTTTTTTCTTTTTCGTTGCACGTTACCGACACTTACTCTTTCCAATGCGCATTATTCTTTTAGAAAATTAAAAGAATATAAACTAAGCGCCTGTACGATGAGCAGCAGAAGCACATACATGTTTCTTCCCTCAACCCTGCCTTTTGCCATAACTGAAGTCATTCGTTTTCCCGCTAATCATCTAACTGCAATGTTTTATTGTAAAGCTTTATAGAATCTTCCATCGGCCAACCTGGGTACGATGTCGCATGCGTATACTATTGCGCCAACCATTCATTTTCCGATACCTTTCGGTTCACATGTTCGAAGGAATTCGTTCCATTGAAGATGAAAAGTTTACAATTTCTTTGCACATGTTTGCCAAGTTGCAATATTTGCAATAATTGAATGAAAATCACAGATGCCGCAAATATATATATATTTTTTTTCTGTGCAGAAACAAAACGAGAATTAGGAATTTATATTAAAATTGTTTAAAATTTCTTGACAAGTTACGAAACGCTTGAATTGTTTTGTTTGGCAAAATATTTGCATAATGTGTGATTGTTAATTAAAAAAAAAAAGAAACCGAATATATCATGTTACAATTGTGTCCCACCCCACTGCTGAACCAAAAGTTCAAATTTAAATTTAAAAAAACCAGATAACCTAATGAAAGCAAAAGAATGAAATCGTCATACGATTGTACATCTTGAGACATTTCCATATTTTAGCTAGAAACCGTCTGCACAGGTTGACCGATATTGGATGCGTTTATGTGGCAGTTGCATTTTCTATACACGAAGAAAAGAAAAAGAAAACGATTTCCTTTTTCTTCCACTACTTCCTTGCGCGCTCTCCTTTCATAAGTGTCTTTCAGGTTTCGTTTCAGCGTGCAATTTTTGACGCTTTCTGCCTCTGACCATTCATCCATAAAACTCGTTCGCTTCGTACCGAAAGCGTTTGCTACTTTTTCTTTCCCTATACTCGCTTCTGTCCCTATCTTGCCCTACACGTTAACATTAGTTAGTAATAAGTTAAAATACAGTAACAGTTACCTACTGAGCTGGATCTTCGACTCTCACCTATTGGTAATGTTTATACTGGCTGAAGGATTAGTGCTACCGCTAGCACTACCGGTTACGCCACCACCACCATTGCTACTGTTGCCAACCACCGTTGTGCTACCACCGACCACCGTGCCAGCGGTTACCGTCGCCGCCGGAGTCGCAACCGAAGCGACCGCAAGCGATACTGCTACACTCGCGTTGTTGCTGTTCGTTAAAGCGCCTACCGTTCCGGTACTGTTCACATTCGCGACCGACGTGGCTGCCACTTGTACGCAGTTGCTATTGCCGCTGCTGCTAGTGCTACTGTCCGAGGAAGCATTCAGCGTGGTGGCACCGACCGACGTGTTGACGGAATTTACCCGGCTCGCTGCCAACGTTCCACCGGCGGTGTTGCTTACCACGCTGCCACCACCGGCAGCAGCAGCAGCGGCCGCTGCCGAAGCAGCAGCCTGAATAAACTTGATATTACTTGCATTGTTCACCACGACCATATCGACGAGGTTTGTCTGCTGTTGCTGTTGCTGCTGTTGCGCCTGTTGCTGCGTTCGAATGCTAACCGTCGGGATGCGTTGCACCGTTTGGCCTTTGCTTAGAATCGTGGCGGTTGTTCCACCATGCCCTGCCTGATTGTGTAAAAGCTGTTGCTGCTGTTGTTGCTGCTGTTGCTGCTGAATCGTTAGACTGTTTACAATCTTTTGCTGCTGCACCGGTTGAATGATGTTCACCACCTTTGGGTTCAGATGCAGAAACTGACCGCGACTGTTCTTGATGTTGTACAGTATGCTGTTCTTTTCGAGCTTCAGCTGCTGTTGCACACCGCTCACCGTTCCTGCTCCTTGCTGACCCGTCGGATCGAGCGTCACTATTTGTCCCCGAGTCGTACCGGTTGCCTGCTGCTGTTGCTGGCTTTGCTGAACAGTGGCTAGCTGAATTTTGCCATGACCTGCAGCAATCAGTTGGCCCGCTGTCGTCCCACCGACCCCGGCTGCCTGCTGCAGAAGGTGTGGCGATGAGGTAAGGATGATCTTGTTTTGCGTAGGCTGACCGGGACTTTGGGCGGAAACGATCGTGATCGGAGTGTTAATCGAGTTTTGGTGAATGACGTTATACTGCTGCTGCTGCTGTTGCTGAGCGGCTGATTGTTGATGGTGTCCAGCAATGCCAGCGCTACCACTAGCGGTACCACCGTGCAACTGCTGCGTATGGTTGGTCGATTTAACGATCATCTTTTGGGACGAGCCCAAAGCTTTGCGTATCATTTCTAGTTGCTTTTTGTTCAGATCGGAAGATTTGCTGCCCAACTTTTGACTCAACAGGGCGTGGATCTTTTGGTTGTTGATGTTTTGCGCATTGACTGAAATAAACACAGAAAAAATCATTAAAATTTGCAACCAAACGCCACCCAAAACCATCCCAAATGGTGCACTGTCTTACCGGCAGAAGTGGTGACATTTTTGTTACCATCGGACGGTCCATTGATTTGCTTTTTTAGCGGTGTTTGCGTAAGCACATACGTTTCCCCGTGATGTTGCTTCGTCGTGACAACTTGCTGTCCACCGACAGTTACGATATTACCACCACCACTGTTCGCCAACTGCTGCATTTGCTGATGGGAAAGCATGATCGGTGTCGAATTGTGCTGCACAATGTAGCTGTTCAGTGCCGTAGTTGGGCTGGAAGTGGAGCTATTACTGCCCCCGGCCGTATTGTTACCTATAACCGACGACTGTGACGACTGGGCGTGCACGATCGACTGTGCCAGCGTTGCTGCCGAGGCTGAAGATACAACGATCGGGCTCGCAATCGATACGACCGTGTTGGTACCGCTCGTAGGCATTACGACGCTCATCGGTTGTGTGACGGAAATGCTACTGCTGCTGGCCGCTGGTACCGTAACGACGATGGGCGCTGATCCCGCCAGTAGCGAACCGCTGGTCGACGAAGACGATTGGGCAGCGTTGGACAGCGAAGACGAGGCGGACGATTGCACCAGAATCGAGCCAGCGATCGACGACACTGTTCCCATGGCGTTACTGCCACTGATTGCGTTACCAGTGGTGGTCAATAGGAAGGAGGTCGGCGTACCAGCGACCGACGACACGGACGGGGACGACTGTAACGATGCGCCGTTGTTCGCTGGAATGGATTGCATCACCAGCATCGTCGTACCGGCAGCCATCGATGGTGCGGACGACGTGTGTACGAGCTGATGCAGTTGACCCTGCTGAAGCGCCACCGATACCACGGCCGGAACCGTACCGGAGGTGGTGGAAAACATTGACGAACTGCCGGTCGATGATGGTTGCGATACGACGATCGTGGCCGGGATCAGCGCCGTCGAACCGGTCGGTACAACGCGCGCACCGTCCGGTGTCGAACTTCGGGCCGTTATTTGGCTAATGTGATTGAACGGTTCCAGCTTGATGGTGGTAGCGGCCGGTGCCGCCATGGTACTGTTGTGAGGTAGAAATTGAACCGTGGTCGGTGTGCTTCCCAACAGTGTCGCATCACATCCGCTTGCATCAGCCGGTGGTACCAGTTCGTCCATTGGTTCAATCTTGATCACCTGCTCTCCGGCGGCTAACGCGCCCGTGACGGATGAAACACTCTCCGTCAGTTCATTGGCCACTGCCAGGGACGATTCCTCCTCCATTTTTATCTCCATTGACTCCACCCCAACGGCAGTGGTGGACTGTAAGTCGCTTTGCACCGTATCCTCCACATCGCGAAGTTCAGTTTGCTCCGTCACACCATCAATCGCACCTTCCGCATCAACATCGCTAAGAAATATCGGCTGACCGTTCGCATCCAGCAATGGTTGGAAGATTTCTTCCTTGGGTAAACTTTTCACCGAGAAGTAGCTACTGCCCACCAGATAGCTGCAACGCTTTAACATCTTCCGCCGTTTGCTCTTGCTCGTGCGACGATCGGCCGCACCCAATGGTCGGCCATATCCGACCATCTCCGAGTGGTATCCAATCTTGCCAGACCTGGAGGCGAATAGGTTCGATTCGACTGCCTCCTGTTCCTCCACCATAGGTTCATCCTCCTGCGTGCTTCTGTCGCTTCCGCCAGCCTCCAGATTATTCAACATTCCATCGTCCAGTATACCGTTCCAGAAGTTGCTCGTTTGGTGCAACTGCTTCGGATCATCTATCGCATACTCTTGCAAAATGTTGTCCAGCATCTTCTCATTATCTTCGCTCGATTCGTTCAAGCTTAGATTCAGCTCGGACGGCATGCTAAGATTATTTTCCGCACTTGACGAACCGGACGTTTCTAGCTTAACTTCAATGGCCGATGTCGATGATGATGGTGCGGTCGCTGGTCCTTTCGTCACTGCACTCACAGTGCTATTTGCTTCGTCTAGTGACAAAGGATGTGGTTCGATAAGGTTGTCCAGATCGTACGGTGTTGTGCGGAACTGTGAAGCAACCGTCGTACCCTTGCTCGGTGCGAATATCGTTGCTGGCAGCTGCTCGTCCAGTGCCTGCAGTTCCAGTGTGATACGCTTCCGATCAGTCAATCCGAAACAGTGCTCCAGATCGCCGTCCAGCGTCAGCAGATCGTCCTGGCACGGTTCCGGTGTTTTCGGTCGAAAGTGTAACCAGTTCGATTGAATGTCGTTCAGCAGATCCTTGTACACCGCATTGATATCTTCCCGGGTTGCATCGTGCAAACGCGAAGGCGAACCACCTTCCGGTCCCTGGTGCTTTCGGGCTGAACCCAGCATTTGTTGGGTGTTACGCGGGTTCTGGAGCTCAGCCCCCGTGTCCACGCCATCGTTCACCGTAGAACTAATACTATTGCCACTTCCAACGCCCGCCGCTTTAGCGTTAAACCGATTCCGAACGTGATTGTGACTGTTTACGCTGTCTATCAACTGTTCGAAATCTTCTTCCACCGGAATGCCGGTACCACCGATTACCGGCTTCTGATAATCGTCCATCGATTCCGGTTCCTGCTTTACCACTGCCGAACCGTCCCTACCCGTCGACACCACCAGCTCAGTGCTGTCTTCACTTTTTATCACAATTGAATCTGAGTTTTGAACATCTCGCAATGTCCTTTCATCGCACAACACACCACCATCCTTGGACACTTCACTGTCCCCTTCCACCGTTGGGCGATTTTCATCCTTATCCTCACTGTCAAACCGAAGCCGACGCTTGGTGTTAGCAAACGTAGCTTCCGCTTCCTTCTCAGCCTTATTCATTAGCCCAATGCTGGCCAAAAACTGGATCTCACCACCGTCCGATTCGTAGTCACTCTGTACGGGCGGTTGCTCCTGCTTCAGTATCAGTTTCCTTCGGGCAACGGTCGTTCTCGGTCCGTCGGTACCGTTCGCAACCGAGGACAACTCATCGGAACCGTTGACTAATGGTTGGTTCTGATGCTGATGATTAAAGATTGCCGGTAACCGAGGTGGCTTTAGCGACACAACCACGCCAGCGCTGCTGCTAGTATTACTGCAGTTGCTGCTAACGCTTACTGTTCGCTCGGTTTGCCGTCTACGATTCGGAACCACAATCGGTTCATTGTTTTCGTCCGCTTGCTGTTCGTCGTGGGATTTTGTGGGCGCGGTAGAGTTCAGCGATGCGATCGTTTCACTCTCGACGATTGTGTAGTCTAACCGTGACCACAAATCATCGAAATCGGTCGCTATTCGGTCAATGATGACACGCCCACCGCGACCCAAACGTCTACGGGCAAAGCCAATACATCGGGGTCTAAAAATAAATCGCAAAAATCGAATATATATTTAATTAATAATCTCGCATTAAAGCAAAATCGCAAATAACAAAGTTACATTACCTTGGATAACGCAGAGAAGTAAGGGTAAAGCGATACCGTGGATCCGCGGAACCGTTTTCTTCTCGGGACGTCCACGGCCAATTACCGTAGCCATCCGCACGGGGCTGTAAGCGTTTGCAGAACAGTTGAATGATTTTGTGCTGACCAGTACGATAAAGCACGTGTTTCTTACCCTGTGATATTGGCTGTGTTTACTTCTTCGGAATGCATAAGCGTACTCTTCTTCGGCCGAGGAACCTTGCAGATTCGACAGTTCCTCATCATCGGACGAAACTACATGATCACCCGACCCGTGCAAATGATGATGATGATGATGATGATGATGGTCTGTAAAAAAGGATGCATATCGTAAAAATCTAACCAATGTCCAACCGCATTGTATAATAAGGCGCCGTCTGCTTACCTGTTCCATGTCCCCCAGTTACAGTGCCATCTACACCACGTCCACCAATACCACCAAGCATCGTTCCGTGGTAATGCTGCTGGTGATGATGATGCATGGCGGAACTGCCCGCACTGTTCGTGCCACCTGCCACATCTCCACGTCCACCAGCCGTCCCAATGCCACTCCCTGCACCGCCGCTCGATAAGCCACGATCTTTCTGCAGTTTTAGCTTTCGCTTCTTATACTGTCGCTTCTCTTTCCGACTGCTGAGACTCTCGTTATCACGTTTGTTGGTGCCACTGTTGCCACCCGTACCGTGACCTTCGTACTGGGACGAGGAGCCTCCACTGTTCAGATACGTACCGGCACCGGTGCCCACCGCATTGACACCCTGCCCACCAGCCAACGGTGCGTACTGGTTGGTGTAGATGGGAGCAAACGCAGGTCTGTGCGAAAAGAGAAGCGATTGGGAAAGAAATACAAATTAGTAACTGCACCACACACAAGGAGCGCCACGAGTCCGATTTCGCACGCTCCGTACCTCGTGACACGTGTCGCATTTGACGTAAACTCGGACAGGAGATGACCATGGAAATCCTGCGCTTGGTAGCGCTTCTCGTAGATTTCGATGCTCAGGTGCAACTGCTCCCGTTTTAGCTTTTCCCGTCGCTTAATCATGTCTAGCAGCGTCACCGCACGCGAGAGATCCCGCCTAAAATGCAACAACAAGCGGACCGAGATGGTCTCGTATGAATGCCATTCGACAATGTATGATGTGCTGCGAGCAGATGCGCCCACAGTACGCCGCTCGCTTCTAGCGATCTGGCGTTGCCGCTGGTCCGTACCTAAGCTTAAGCATCTTCTCGTACGACGACTCATCGTTTTTGCGGTTTTTCCTTGTTTGCATCTTTTCGGTCCGCCGCCGGAATGCAAGGTACGGATTGTTCGGTGTCATATTGCCACGGTTTTCCGTCTTGACGTACAGTATTAGTGGATGTTGCTGAAAGTGAAGGAAAGATAATGGATAAGAAAATGTGGTTTTATAATACGATACGCGGAATGATTTCTAGCGGTTAGTTGCTTACCATTTTCAACCGCTTGTTTAGCCAGTAATCGTACACAGCTATGCTCACTTCATCGTCCTGCTTTAATAGGGCTTTGGCTTCGTTTAGTGTGACCACCGTCTGACCGGAACTTTTTTCCAACCGATCCATCATGATTTCAAACTTGAGCGGATCGAGATCGAGCTTCTTCTCATGTGACGTAACCCATACCTCGTCCGCACTGTCCATATCGTAATCCGGTATGTCCTGCTCGAGGTTGAGTGCTGAAAAGAGACGCATTTGATTACAAGCGTGACAAGATTAATCGATCGCGAATATCTGAAACTTCATCGAAATTTATAACCGGCAATAAGGTCCACCATTAGAATTGATGTGTCAAATTGGCCGTTCTCATTCTTATTACCGCTAATGTACGGAATGCCAGAAAAGCACGAACTGCATATTTAAAAAAAAACATGCAAAATGATCTCAGCTTCCAGGCGGTCACGCAATGGCAATACGCTTAGCGGTAGAGAACGGAGAACTGTTGCTATTTTTACGAGAAACGAGTCAGCAACAAGCATCGGAAAAAGCAGATTGAAGATAAAAAGTTACTTGTCGGTTACAAACTAGTAAATGTTTTATATCCTCCTCTTTCATAATACAAAAGCTACATTCGTTTAATATGGTAATAATTAAATGCTTTTCTCATTGAATGTCAATAACATGGAGGATAAAAACAAAGAAACAAGTATTGCCTATGCGAAATGATGATCGATATCGCCTTCGGAAAGTGTTTTACCACATTCACACAAAACCTTGCACTATCGATCCATCTTTTCCATTCACTTGTTTACATTTCCAAATGCAATTGATGCCTGAGAACTTATTGATCGTTTGTTTATGCATCAAACGGCCAATAGGTCGGAGGTACGGTACGGTAAACCATTTCCGCTGTAGGTAGATTAGCAGACGTCTGCTGCCTACTTACGCTGCATGTGGATCAGCTGCTTGGGCAGTTTGTAGTCGGGCGGGTAGTATTTGTCGTAGAACTCGGAATCTGTCGAATCGTACACTTCCGGCGTAGGAATGATGAGACCGGTGCATATTGCCCGCTGCAGATGGTGCTCCTGTTGCATTGGAAAGAATACGCGCATCGATATAGAAAAGGATGAAAACAATAAGAACAAATCATTAGAATTCATAGGATAAACAACCATATTGTCCAGTGTTGTGAGGTTTATTTATTTTAATGGTTCCATTTAATACTTATTACCGGCTAACGTCATATCGTTATTTGCCACAACTAATCAAACGTTGTTTATTCTTATAATTAGTTTCACATTACATAAAATGAGTGCCGCTCGTGGTCATTCGGGCGGCTTACGGCAAGATTTTGCTTTCAGGTCTACAACTCTCTGTAGCTAAACACAAACATCGATCATGCAAAAGATCCCTCCACTCAAGCTGGAATCTAACAATAGGAAAGCTAATAGAAGAGGCCTACACCATTAAAACATAAACAAATCGGAACCGCGTGGTCAGACATACACACATACTATAACACCATCATTGTAGCGCATTCCTATCCGTTCCATACATTCTTTATACCAACGGTGTCTCACGTATGAAACAAAGCAACCCATGCGCTCACTTGGATTGCTGTATTTAAATAATTCATTCGGATTTCATTCGAGTTCCGCCACACTGACCTTTTGTCTTACGACTGTTTACAATTGTGACAAATGCTTTGTGTGCGCGGCTTGTTTTTAAAATAAAACAACACAATTCCAGTAATATGGTTTACAACAAGTGCACCCACAAATTCATTCAAGAAACGTAACAAAATTTCAAACTTCGGTGTTATTATTTTCGTGTTTTTAAAAGGCAAAAACAACACAACATGTTTTGTTTCGAACCGCACAAAAACAGTCCGCACGTGTGGTCCTGCTCGTGCACATCACAGAAACGCTCGCAGATGGTCTCTTTCTCGCACCAACCTAACTGCACCGGTGCAATGATCGATGCGTTGTTTGTTATTGTTTTGCTATTAGCGCACTACATTTCGTGCGGCAAAAAACACATTCTTGCTCATTTACACAATGTTTAGTCACTTTTTGTCACTTCGTTTACTTGTTAAAAAAGTCATTTGATTTGTTATTTTCACACAACGAAATAGGCACAGTTTTTACCATCTTCTCGTATCACCTTTGCTCGAAAGTAGCACCAAAGGCATGGAAATAACAACTTCTAAAGACGAACCCATAAAAAAAGGAACCAATAAAACAAAACGGAAACCTCACACTCACGAAACGGACAGAATATAAAAGAAAGAACGTCCACAGCACCAGCGCAGACGTGTGGTGTCCGGCGTAAATAAATGCTGCTGGCAAGTAGCACGCCAGAAGATCTTACCGATTCCTCTTCCTTCTCCATGCCACTCGGCATCTGGGGAACCGCGCGGTTGATCGCGGAGTACTCGGGCAGATCCGGCAGCTCCTCCGCCAGATAGATCGGCATGGGTTTCGACGGATCGAGGGCCCTTGCCCGAAACGAAAGCTTCGACATCTTGACAGCGTGTTGCTACAGCCCGTTTGGCGATGATGGTGGTGGTGATGGTGGTGTCCCTTCTCAGCGCCGTTTTGCTGTGCGACTTTCGTGCCGTTCGCTGGGGATGCCGCCACCCGGTTGCTACACCATCCGTTCGCTCTTCTTCTAGTTGCGCCACCTTCCTGCGGCTGCTGTGTATCTAGCTCGTGCCGAGATGAGTTGTTATTTCGTGTGCCTTTTTGCTTTTTTCCGCTTTCCTATTTACTCATTTGGTGGGTTTCTCATCTCGCTCTCGCTCTCGTTCTCGGTCTACTACCCTTTCAATTTGCAGCTTGTCTTCTTCTGTTACCATTCAACCACCGCCCGGCCCGCTACAAGATTTCGTGTACCGCCGCTACACTCGTTTCCAACCCGTTCTAAGGATTCTTCGCTCAATGGCTCTCGTTCGCACGTAGGGCGCCCGCTCGGTGATGAATGGTGCTGTTGCTTGCTTATTCCTTTTCGCACGCTTTTGCTGATGCTTCCGATACTCGCGGCGTCTTCGCTTTAAGCCAGCCACACACACGCACGCAGACACACACACACACTCCTAGAACCGATCCGCGCTCAATTTGCTGGGTTCGCTTTGATTCTTTTTTCGTCTTCTGCTCCTCATGAATGCGCGCACAATCTCGTCGTCTTGCCGCT
Organism: Anopheles rivulorum; assembly: GCA_018908115.1. Taxonomy (NCBI): domain Eukaryota; kingdom Metazoa; phylum Arthropoda; class Insecta; order Diptera; family Culicidae; genus Anopheles; species Anopheles rivulorum. The sequence continues at coordinate 17,376,878 of STHB01000003.1, read as the reverse complement.
CCTTCTCCTTTCCTTTCGACCACGTTTGCGCGCTGCCTTGCTCTTTCTAGCTTTCACACCCCTGCCCTTGCCCGTGCCAGCTTCCCTTTCCTTCCTTGACAAACACAACGCACACACACACACACACACACACGTACGCACGCACGCAGGCACCTCACCACTGACAGCCGAAGGAAGAGTGAATCCCGTACCGAAAAAAACGGGAGCAAACAAGGAAATGACACGGGAACGAAAGGTTGGGTGTGCGTGTGTGTTCGTGCGCCAGCGCGCGCAATTTCGTTTAGCAGGAAGCGCTACAGCTAGATGTACACTGGTCGTCGTCACCACGCTAAGCACGGAATGGGGAAAATATTGCACGGCTGCCACACCAAAAACAAAACAATACCGCGAATAGGTTGCCTGCAAATTGCTGCTGTAACTAATTGATGCCCGCTGAAAAGACAGCAAAACCTTAGCAAGCGCGCGAATTCACAAAACACTCCACACAACCACCACGCGCGCCTTCTCACTCACGCCAATGGCGTCAGTAACCACCGCTCTGACACTTCGCTTGCTTGCTGCTCTTTTGCCCACACTCTCTTGCTCTCTTTCTCACTCCCACTGCCGTGAGTACGCCTTACTGTACACGTTTTTCTTTTCGCTCTCGCTCGCTCGCTCGCTGCTTGGGCCGCAAACACAGTACGTGCTCGGTGCTGCTTTAGCACTGCTGCCCTCTCACTCGCGCTCGCACTCCCGGGCAAAATATTAACGACGGCAGCGGCGGCGACGGACGGCGACGTCGGGCGCGTTTGCCAGCAACGAAACGATGGGCGCTAGCTGAGCGACGACGGCGCGCAACGGCAGGGAGGGCGACAGGGCGACCCGGACGACGGCGACGGGGCGTGTGTGCGAAGAAAACTCCCGTGCCTAGGGAGTGAAAAAACACGCGAAAATTTCTACTTCCAAGGTCCGCCAAGCGGTCCAACGGGACGTAAAACACGACCCGCAACGTGCTAGTTCATGCTGACCGTGTCACGATTCACGCACCTCAGTCACAATAGGAGAAAAACGCATTTGTAACCGTACCACGTAATTTACCACGATACCACCAATTTTACAGAAAGCCACATAATGGCGGCTCAAAATGGCGGCTCAAACACAGTCAGACGGAAAGATGCGAAGAACCCGATCCGTACGTAAACGCATCCTGCACGCCTTTTCGAACGGTTCGGACTCGAAACAGTGACATTCGGTGTCGAACTTTTTCTAGCATTTGGTTNCACGATTCACGCACCTCAGTCACAATAGGAGAAAAACGCATTTGTAACCGTACCACGTAATTTACCACGATACCACCAATTTTACAGAAAGCCACATAATGGCGGCTCAAAATGGCGGCTCAAACACAGTCAGACGGAAAGATGCGAAGAACCCGATCCGTACGTAAACGCATCCTGCACGCCTTTTCGAACGGTTCGGACTCGAAACAGTGACATTCGGTGTCGAACTTTTTCTAGCATTTGGTTCGAATGTTCGAACTCGATGAAGTTCAAAATTAAAAATAACACAACAAATTAGAAATTAGAAAACGTTTGTGTTCGTTGGACAGGTACTGAAAATGTGTCTCTCTAATTCGTGAATTAGATTACGAACCATTCATTTGTCCGTATGTTTGCTTCAGCTGTGGGAAAAGGCAACTTAAAATGTTGGAACCCCGACAACGTCGTAAATGTATTTTTATTTTTCAAGAAGCAAGAAAGCTGTTTAGAAATTAAAAATATCCTCGCAATAACTTACGTGCTTCGTGCCTGATCACGTCTTGATTTAGATTGCGAATCTACCTTTGAAATCATTTTATCGACACTCATGAGCCAACAGCACAAACGCTCGAAAAAATTAATATCTGATGCGAATCAGCACCAAACATGAAAAAAACATTTGCATTATCCTGTTTTAATAACAGAGGTGATGTATTAAAAAAGGAAGTTTTCTTATCACGTTAATATTTAATAATAATAATAAATAAATAAAACATTTTCTGGAATATGAGACCACCATTATCAAACGTCAAAGTGGTGTACAGTTTCCGACAACTTTGTCGGAAACGTTAGCTGCCTGTACACGGAGAAAAGATTACATAATTTAATAATCACCACACAAGTTTTCGAATCCACACGCAAAACACGTGCTGCATTTTCATTCATCGCTTTGCAAGAGTGTTGAATTTACATTGGTGGGAAAAATAAATAAATTTTACCGAAATAGAAACGTCAAAATGTTCCGTGTGCGCACACCTTGAGCAGTGTGCGAACCATACAAAAGGCTTCTCGGCGCTTTCTTCTTTCCTCACTTGTCATGGTTGCTGCGGTCGAACGGAGAAGGATTTTCGCGCTGTTGTGGGTGTACAAATAACATCCGGTGTTGGGGTAGTTTTCTACTAAAACGAAACGTGCGTGATAGTTCCGTGCATTGTTTACGCTGTGCGCAATATTCGTTGCGTTTTCCGTGCCCGTGCGATTGCTGCTTTGCTGCACAATCCACCCCGGAGAAGCGCACGATTCTGCGAACTGCAATTACCGTGCTGCAATTACAGCTCCTTTTTTTCTACTTCGTGGTGTGTTTCTCAAGTGGTGGTGGTGTATTGTAGCAAGGAGAAACAAAAGTCTTCGACCGCCGTACGTTACTTCTTACGTTGGAGTGGGAGAGCTGAAGCGTCCGTGAAATTCCTCGTGACGCATAGCAACACAGCGAGCAATAGCGCACTACTCAACCATACCGAGCAGACAACACACAAAGCAAGGGCGCAATCATGAAAATCTGGACATCAGAACACGTCTTTAAGTAAGTATCCGTCGCAACGCGTAAAGCTTGGTTGCGGTGTTGCTATGCCAAAAGTGTCGCTGCTTCAGCCCAAAAGAAGAGACGTTATGTAAAAGTGATGTACCCACTTGTGGAAACCTTTTTTGACAGTGTGTGCTGCGCCCCGCGTGGCGTCTGGAATGTTCGTTCGTTGCGACTGATTTCTTAACATAAAATCGTCTCCCATGGGGGCAGCATACGGGTCCAGTGAAATAATGTCAATTTAGTGAACATCTCGTACTGTACAGTGGGGCTCACAGTGTATGAATCGAAACCATCGCAGTATAATTGGACCTTGTTACGAAATTGTGCAAGCAGGTGTGCGAATGTGTGCGTGTTGGTTTCCGTTTCGACAGCATGTGTGTTTGAACGCGAAACGTCAAACGAGTTTATGGGTGAAACAGCTGTCTGTTGTTAGGTGGGGGGGGGCTAGTTTTTGTTGTCGCTTACTACAATCGTGAGCTTGACTTACTTTCCTAAACTAACGCTCATCAAGAGGTCGGGAAGTGTAAATAAATGATCTTATGATCATACACCGCAAGAGGCGACCGATGTAAGGAAGTGATCATAACGGCACCAAACCTCGACGGAGTTCGTCGATCTGCTGCTGTTCCGCTTGGCATTCGTTCAACAGCGATAACCTTCACTTTCTCCACCGCTCAAGGTGGACCACTTGCATGTGTAACGGCAGGAAACTGTGGAATTGCGTGAATATGCTGCTATGGCCTGCTTTGATTTACAATTCGCGCTTTAAGTGGCAAAATCGTATACATTTAATTGCTAACATCTGTCCATCTGTTCATGTCCTTTCATTACAGCCATCCATGGGAGACCGTAGCACAGGCCGCCTGGCGTAAATACCCCAACCCCATCAACACAGCCGTCATCGGTACCGATGTGGTGGAACGAAGGGTCGTCGACGGTGTCCTGCACACGCACCGACTGGTCAGCTCCAAATGGTATTTCCCACAGTGGGCACAGAAGGTACGGGTTTTGTTGTGAAGCTTCCAGACTCTTCTCCTACTCGAGGGCATTATTGCTAGCATAACCTGGCTTACCGGACTAATTTTTGTACTGGACCGTATCATTACTTAGAAACAACGGTTGAATATTGGTACTGTGTGCGATCGAACACCCCTATCAATATTCCACCTTCCTGGTTGTTCCTTTTCCAGATTACAGCACCCATACGCTTTACGTAGGTGTTCTACGAATCAGCTATAAAAGTATATTCGCGTTAGCTCGCTCTAGCTTCACCTGTGTGCAAAGACCACGCGAAACGCTTACGATAAAAATACGCTAATCTGTATCCCTTGCAGAACGACGACAGGCAGCTGACGATCCGCCGTTGTTTCCGCTGCTGTGTTAGTAAAACTGAACGGCGAAGCTCTCACATAAAAAAAAAAACCTCAAACGGAATGCTACGCTAAATTTACAGCCGGCAGTACACGGTCGTGTTTCACTATCGTCACGAGCACGCGTCATCGTTTCACATGCTGCGATGCTTTTTTTTTTGTTTGTTGCGCATTTTCCACACCTAGCTGCTCACTCACATTGTCACAGTGTCGTCTTTTGCGCGCGCGTGTACTTCAAACATATTAGCGCACGAGGAATGGTTTGGCGTTTATTTAATTTGCCCACTTACATGCTGCCCGAACGCTGCTGGTCCACCACCGACAATGTGTACAATGGCGATCTGTGTTCGTTTCACGCGCGAACTGCAAACATGATTAACTTCTTGCTCATTGTTTCAAGTCGGTGAAAGTAACGCTTCGTTCTTTGGCGTGACAATCGTTTTGCACCGGCTACTTGGATGCACGTGACCATTGCATGATTGGTCTTGAAGTTGATGTGAGATCGTTACCATTATGTGACTCTTTTCTCACAGTATGAATCGAGAGAGATGAACATAGTCGAAGCAAAATTATATTGCTGGACGATTTTCGAAATGAATAATGAATCATTAAAATTCACAGGGACAAAGTACAAACCTCCCAAAAAAACCGACTACCCGATAAGACAAGTATGTTATCATCTCGCTAGCATGGGTTGATGGTGTTGGCGTGACCTTTTTTTTTTCGTACGCATCACCGCCTCTCATTATCACCTGGATGGTTGTGTTTGCGTCCACTCGGTAACAGCGTCAGTGCGAGTTGCAAATTTTAACGCGTTCTGCAACAAATATGCTATCTGCTAGAAGATTATCACCTGCCGATACGCGTGATCGCAATGCCGCGTGCAAGGGTAGTGCATGAGTAGCTGATAAGATAACGCAACGAACCAGGCAAGCGACCTTTGCTGTGGAATTACGCGTACGTCATCCAGAGGGACGGAGGATGACCCCCTAAAAATGGGTCTTAAAGGCTTTTACAGCCATTATTAGTCAGAATTAGTGCTCTGCTTTTGCGCGCTACCGGCACATCCGGTGCTGTGTGTTATCACATGGTCTAGCAAGTGCTCGATTTGTTGAAACAATGATTTGTGCTGTTAACTAATGTAACGACGCATTATTAATTCAATATTTGAAACCAACCTTCACGATGTTTGCATGGTGGGAAGTCACGTCCAAAGCGTCATGTGTTATTGTTTCTCCCCTTTCGATCAGGCACTGTGAGTTTTATTTTTCATCAATGATTTAATTTATTGCCGCTTTTTGTTACTACTACCGTTTGAAGCGGATCGAAACGTGTGCCCCATATGTTCTGGTCGATTAATGGAAATTTACCGATACTTAACAGTGGTTAAGGTGGTAGTACACTCTAGACGACCATATCTACGTTCAGGGCCATTTTCTTTCTCGTACCTGATGCGTAATTTCTTCGCTGTACACTAACGTGTTTGTGTATTTTTATTTGCCATTCCAGCTCATTGGTTCACCGAACGTTTGCTACGCGAGCGAAAAATCGACCGTTGATCCGAAGGAACGGTTGATGACGCTGAAAACGATCAACCTCACCTTTGGCAGCTTCCTTTCAGTGTACGAAACGCTCAGCTACGTTCCGCACCCGACCGATCCGACGAAAACGCTGCTGAAGCAGGAAGCCACGGTACAGGTCGAGGGCGTCCCGCTCAATCGGTACATGGAGGACGTGCTGACGAAAAACATAAGCACCAACGCGGGCAAGGGACGCCAGGGGCTGGAATGGGTGATAGGAAAGCTGAATGCTGAGGTAATGGAGTGGGCGCTTCTTGCTACGCTAATGCGCCGTACCGANCTTTCTTTCAGTGTACGAAACGCTCAGCTACGTTCCGCACCCGACCGATCCGACGAAAACGCTGCTGAAGCAGGAAGCCACGGTACAGGTCGAGGGCGTCCCGCTCAATCGGTACATGGAGGACGTGCTGACGAAAAACATAAGCACCAACGCGGGCAAGGGACGCCAGGGGCTGGAATGGGTGATAGGAAAGCTGAATGCTGAGGTAATGGAGTGGGCGCTTCTTGCTACGCTAATGCGCCGTACCGAATGAATAAACTAATCCGTTCTTTACTTGCATCCTCCCGCAGATGAAAGAACTGGCCAACAGTGCGGCAAACAGTACGAACGAAATTCTGACACAAACCAAAAAATCGCTGGACGACATCACGGACCAGGCCCGGAAGAGCATGGACGAGCTGAGTGCCACCGCACAAAAGATCCACATATAGTAACAAACGCTGCAAGGCGGCGGCCGCCGCAACATCAATGGCCAGTAGTGGCGATCCGGGAAGGGGCGAAGCTCCCGGCAGGGGCGTTGGGACGGCGGCAACGACACCGACCGACGGTGCTAAAATGGATGCTGGTGCACCGATCCATCCGGGATCGTCATCATCGTCATCGCCGACGAAACCGCCCTTCCTAGGGCGCCAGCAACAGCAGCAAGACCAGCAAGCAAGAAACAGTTCCTTCGCCGTTCCTTTTGCAGCCGCCAACACTAGCAAGGCGAAACCGGCTGCTGCCAAAAGTAGTAATCAACATAACAACATTAACCACACACGGGAGGCCTCAATGATGGGCTCGAACGGGACACCAAAGCACGATCGCACGATCGTCGTCCCGCCGGCCGAAAGAGAAAAGACATTCGGTGCGAATCGAACCGGAGGAGTAGCAAACCGAACGCCACCGGGCGTTGGTACGGGAGGTGGAAGAAAGCCAGCAACAGGTGCACCTGCGTCCAGTGCCTCAACCAAAGAGCAGCCACAATCCCGGCCTGCTGCATCAGCTGCTGCTGCGGCTTCGCCAAACATCGGGGACGGCAGTTGATTGTTGGAGCTTTGTCCCCGTTTTTGTGTGTGTTTTTTTTTTGTTTCGGAAAGGAATGGAAAATGGCGAGGAAAAATCCTGATCATTGTGGGGGCTGGCATTTAGGGCGTCCTATTTGTTTTTGTTGTCTTTCTCTCGCACCCGGCATGTTGTTGTTCCATTTAGCCAATTCCCCAATTTGTGGGACATTCTAAGATTTGCTCCACGATAGATTCCTACACTTCGACTTCTATCCATGTCTCTGTCTCTCTCTCTCTACACAATTTCACGCACTGCAGCGTTTAATCCTCGTTTTCCCAACCCTGTTTCCCTCCTTCCCTTCAGTATGCCATTTGTTTGTATTAGTAATTTATACGCAAATACTGGTGATAAAATAGTGTAACCGTACGGAAAGAGCCCGTTTTCGCGAAAAACAAGATGTGAAATGAATTGTAAGCAAGAACCACAACCAACCGAAGAGTGCACATTAAGTGAAAATGGAAAATTAATTAACATTTGAAAGAAAGAGCAAAAAGACCATGTATAGAAGGCGACAATTAGGTACTAGAGAAAAGGCTTATTTTTTCCCCCCTGCTGCGGTCCTTTGGCGGGTTGAAAAGGGGATATCCGGTCCGGACTCGTTCAAAAGATGCATGTAAATATAGCTACTGCGCAAATTATTATTTTTATCGAGCAAAGTGTTCGGTATGTTGCTAGCAAACCGGCAAGCTACACAGCGAGATTAGCGAGGCAATGTGGCCAGAAAATCGGTGGTAGTGCACGTGAATTGCACAAAAGCATTAGAGTTCCCTTCGCTTAGCAACGGAGCATCCGATCGCGATCGTGGCCAAGGTGATGTTTAATTATTTGTTTAGAAAGTGTGTGGCACACGGTTTGCGCGCGATCGCTTGACGATCGATCACGTTAAGTAGTGCAAGTTTTATTCTTTTCCTTACATTCATTGTGCGGAAGCTTTAGATTTAAATATAATTAGGAAAATTACAAACGAATGAACCCCCCTCGAGGAAGGACGTAGGGTGTAGTAGAAGCCGATTATGAAAATTGTAAAATGTACTGAAGAAAGGAATATTATTCGAAATAGACATTAAAACAAACCTAGCTTGAAATTATTGGCATCTTTGTTCGGCGTTTTTGTATGAGGCACATGAAGACAATGTAAAAACAATGCTATTTAAGGATGTCGCAATCACACATTTTGATAATGAATGATGCTAAAGAGCGTAGAATCACTAAAACTACGTAGAGTTTTATTAACAAGCGAACCGAACAGACAAACAAAACAAAACAAATGTTTTATATACATGTGTGTGCGTGTGGTTAATTAATCAACCTGAAAGATCGGAGCAACCTTCAATCAAAATGTCCTCAAACAACCCGTTGGAGAAGACACTACTCCAACCAGGACATGATGTAATTATGTGAAATCACTAGTTTTTCCTCGAAGGAGCGCTTTTGCAGATAAAAATATATAATTGACAATTGCGATAGCGGATCACTTTAGACAACTCAAATCATTTGCTGCTAGCGAAAATAAAACAAAAAGTTTATGGAACAAACTTAATAAAACCAATTTATCGAACAATCGAACAATTCGAAATCAGTTTTACTTTGTTAGTTTTTTTCTGTATCTTTTCTTTCTTTTTTCTTTCTTTGTGGTTGGAGACAAAACCCCGGAACGGCTAGATAAAAATTATTTTTATTTTTTCATCATATATTTACAAATGATTTTGGGCTGTTTTGTTTTGTTTCTTTTTTTGTTTTTTTGTTTGCTTTTGTTTTTGTTGTAGAGTTCTGAGTTTTGGTTGTTTTTTTTTTCATTAAATTTTTAATATTTTGTTTAAATTTAATTTAAATGTGGCAACAATAAAGAATTAATCTTTTTTTTTGGGTTGTTTTCTCTTCTTTTATACGTTCCCGTTTTCTGCTCATATCAATTATATTACTTGATTTGAAATTGTTTGCGTGTGTACGTGTACGAGTGTATGTATTTCGCTTCGAGTTTCGCTTTAGCAATCTCACACGGCTATCAAAACCGCATACACATTCCGATGTTTAAATGTAATTCATTTCATTTGTTTCCGATCCGATCTAACCGAGATGAGTATCGTGTCCGGAATGAACCGGCGGATCTCTCGCAAGACAAAAGTGTGTACCGGTGTATACGAGTATATGATTGTGTGTATGTGTGTTTGTGTAGGTCTGTAAAGTGTAGCGTTTTCTTCTCTTTTCTGTTGTTTCACCTTTTGTTTTGCTTTGTTCATTAAATTTATGTTTGTAAGTCAGCTCGCTTTTTGCATTAAAGATCATTTTTGAAATCTCGTTTCCTTTTTTTGGTTTGTTTTTTCTTTCTTTCTTTCTCTGTTTCTTTCTTTTTGTTTTTGCTTCGCTTCCGTCTTCATTTTAGTCTAGCTATTTGGGAATCTTTTTTTTTTGTTTTGTTTAATTTGTTTTACATTTTTCTTTGTTTAGCTTATCATGATTCTCTTGCCGCCTTTAGGGCCGCAACCCCTGTTTGTCGGCGGTTTTGCTGTCTTTTCGCCCTCTTTTCCGTCTAAATGATGCACACGCTTGCCATATAAAGCGAATCGGTTTTGTGAATAAAGGGGACCCGTAACCAATTTCTCATCCCAATCGAACCATTTTCTTTATCTCTAGAGCCTTTTGCGCCTTTTGTATGTGTAGTGTGTGTATGTGTGTGTTTATGTTAATGTTCGAGGAAAGAGTCTGTGTGGTTGTGTGTGCATTTGTCGGGCACACCGTGATGAAAACGTTTTGTTTTTTTGATTAGGCATAATAAATGGAGCGTTCCGATTGCGTTAAAAACGGGGAAAAATCGGATTGAAATGACTCTCACGTGTAAATGAAAATCATCAGCATGGTTTATAATTAGCGAGTATAATTGTTATCGAAGGAAACGTACATATTACATAAATAACGTTCGATACTATTCTCCTGCTTCGGTTAAATGGGTTCGTTCTCTTTCTCTCTCTATCTCTCTCCTCACAAACTTTAACTCATACAAACAGTGTAAACGACCTACCATTCGACGCGGTTCTTTCTTTTCGTAAGAAACTTTCTAATTATTCATACGGAACATATTGCAAAAGGAACGACAACACGATGTTTACAGTGGTGTTGAGCAAGGGAAAATCAAAAACAGAAACAAAACATACATCTACGAATAGCTTAGCTTACTTGCAACTTAAAGCTGCTACGCACTGTTAAAACAAACCAAAACAAACACGCGAACGAATAGCTGAGTGCGGACCAACAAATGAAAACACGGGGCGTCGGTTTTGGAAGAGGTTGTTGGTGAAACAGAACCATAATCTTTACAGCCGGCTGTACACCGGCTACGAATGTAATGCAACTTGGCTAATATCGTCCGTTGGCAGTAGCTCAATGTAGTTTTGCAAATACGCTTCAATGTAATGTTTCGATTCACTGAAGAATAGCTCGATCATGTCCAGGGTTGTGCCTGTATAACTTCTACTGTATTAGCTGTATGTACACAATGGGTCGGCCATTTTTTGTTTTTTTGGCGCCGCAAAATAGTGATTTCGTTTTTCTGTCCCGTCTTCTTGTGTGAATGTGTTTGTGTGTTTTGAGTGTTCTTTCTCCCGTAAGGTGTATGCGTGTGGCCGTGTCCCATCCGAACAGAACCAGTGCGAAGTGTCTGTTTTGCCTGTACACTAAACGCCGTAGTTTCACTAGCAGCTGCGTGTGGCTTCTATGTGTGTGTGGTTGCGTTCGTTTCTTTTTGCAGCAGCGTTTAACGTTTATGTGTTGCTTGCTTCCATTCCTAGCTCTCGAGGGGGTTCTTTTTTCTTTTGTTTTGTTTTTGCGTTTGCTTATTAATTTGAAGAATGCTCGAAGAAATAAGAGGAAACTGCACTTTCATTGGCGTAATAGAAGTTTTGTATGTTTGTTTGTTTTCTTTTTTTTTTTTTGGTTTGCCATTTTTCTTTTTTACAAGTTTTGTTTTATACTTTTTACTACTTTTAAACGCCTCTTTTCTCGCATCAACATGTCAACGATCGCTTGTTTTTTTTGTGTTTTTCATTCTTCTAATCTCACTTATTAATCATGATTTCTATCTGTGTTTCTTTTTACTCCTTTTGTTTTTTCTGATCCGTGTTTTCTTGCTTCCTTTCTCTTTGCTACTACTTTTGTTCATTTCGCTAGAACGAATGCGGGTAAAACTTGGGAAAGAATAGCTTGTTACCTTATTTGTTTTGTTTTGTTGTTCTATATTACAGCTCGTTTTGGGGTGCATGGATGTGTAAGTGTTTTTTTTTATATAACGATTCATTCACATACTCACAACACCTTCTCCCAATGACCGGCGCACGCATATGTGTGTATGTGTGTCGTGTGCGTGAGTGATTAGGTTTAATATGCTTTCAACTTTACATAGCTTGTCTCTAGCTCTCTCTTCTCTCTCTCTCTCTGTTTTTTTTAAATTTTCATTTCATTTATATCAGTGCAAGGCAATTGGTATATAGCAAATATATTTTTGTTTTGTTCTTTCTTTTTCATTTTCTTCTTCTTCTTCAACGGTTCAAGGTTTTCACTTCTCATATCGTTTCCCTCACCCGGATTGCATTCCCACTTATGCGATAAAGGTATAATATCCATAGGTTGGACTTTTCTGCTTTTTTCTTCTTTTATCTTCTTCTTCTTTGTTTTGTTTTAGATTGGTTTAGCTTTTTACAAGTAGAGACTTTTTGTTTTTGTTTTACCTTTGTTTTGCTTGTTTCCTCTCTTCTCATCTCTTGCTCGCTGACAGTACCACACGTTGCAGCAGTTTCGCGCTTCACTTTCAATCGGTTCCATTTTTCTACATTTTTCCTTCTTTTTTTGTTTTTTGTTCGAGTGTTTGTGTTAATGCTTTCATTCCTCATCGAGCACGTTTTGAAGGTGCTGCAAAGTTCTCTACATTTTTGCTCTTTAAAGTACTCTGATAATTTAGTGTTTATAATCACAATTCGCCAACCGCGCTTGTGCTACCGGCGCTGCCATACAAAGACTCCAAGGGGCTCGATCGGTGCGTGGGAAGAGTACAGCACCGTTACTGTTCGCGATCTCGCTCCTTCACTATCCATCGTTACCGGTGTAATGAGGACATCGTTTGCATGATGGTGTGTGTTTGTTTCATGACCAGGCGGTTCAATGTGTTCGTGTGTCACTTCACAACTGCTCAGTGCGTAAATAGAATATTGGTAAACTGATGTTCGCCGTACCGGTTTCAGCTTCTTGTTTCGACGCTATTTTGCAAACGGAAGTGTGGGAAGAGAAGAGAGTGATTCTTCTGTCTCGCTCGCTCAGTTTAGAATGTTTACTAGTGGAAGAAAGGATACGGTGATCAACGATCGGTGTACGCTCGATCGTCGTGTGTTGTTTAGTAGTTTAAGTGATGTTTTGTTTACTTAAACGATCCCATTTTGCTTGTTTAAATAATTCCATTACAATATTCCTTTTTTTTCAACAAGTTTCGTTTGGATGTTTTTTGTGTGTAAGTGGATGCGTTTGTATGTGTATGTCGATGGTTGTGCGAGCTAGGGAGTAAGTAAATTTGTTCATTTGTGTTTTGTTTGTTGTTGTTGTTGTTGTTTTTTTTGTCGAAACCATAGCTTCTCAGGTATTCTGTGCCCGATCTTCTACTTCTTTTGTATTCAATCTTTTCTTTATCTTTCTCTCTTTGTCCTGTGTTGTGTCATTTCCATGTTTTTATTTTCACTTTCACGCATTTTTTTTATTAGTTTTGTTTAACATTTTTGCGATTTGGAAAGTGTTTTTTCCGTTTGCAACAAGTTCTATCCCGCCGTTTTTCGTTACCACCTCCATCCCAGCCTGGCGATAAAGTACCTACAACTAATCAATCAACGATCGAGAAGGGAATAAACCTAGACCCAAGAAGTCAAGCTCTGCATGATGGTTTAGTCAATGGAATATGTTGTGTTTTGTTTGTTTTTGCTGGTTTTTGTATTTGTTTAGTTCGTTTAAAGAATCAGAAAGGAAGAAAAATGCGCCTTTTCAACAACAACGAGATCCTTTCAGCCGCGTCAGCCCACCCGAACGCACCGTTTCGTACTCCTGGATTCACCAATATATATATATATTATACACGTACACAAAGGAGAAATTGGTTTTGCGCATTCTCGTACTTTATATGTATATAAATTCGACTTAAGCAATGGGTTTTCCTCTTTCTCTCTCTCTCTCTCTCTCTCTCTCGCTCTCAATTATGGGTATTTCAATGCATCGATTCAATTTGCTGCTTAACGTACGCAAAGTTAATAATGTGTTGTTTACGATTGTTCGTTTTTTTTTGTTTGTTTTGGGGTAGCTTTTCTTTTTCTTCCTTTGCTTGCTGCTTCCTGCAACTTTACGAAATGAGAATTTATCCTTCCGTGCTGCGAGCTCCAAATTGCGCGCCACATTTGGAGTGTGTTTGTGTGTGTGTGAGTGTAGTGTGTACGTAAAACAATGCGCAGGGACACAGCACGAGAGGGAGCGATTGAAATACAAATTAATCGAAAATAAGCGAAAAATTGTAACAATTTTTTAAACTAATTCAAACGATTTCACAATCCTTCCATATCCCTGCGTAAAGTCTTCAACCGGCTTGCCAGGCACGCATCCAAAAAGTGTATGTATGTATGTATGTGTGTATGTATGTGTGTTTTTAATTTTAAATGTTTCGATAAACCTTTACAATTTACCTAAAGTTAAATTTAAAGCTTTTCTCATACACACTACTGCAAGGGTTGTGTTCCGTCGTCGTTGACGAAACCAGCAAATGGATGCAAATTGTTCGATCGCCATTGTTCGATCACCAAGGCTAAATAATCCTCCACGGGGAAAATAAATAATAATTAAAACATTTGCTTAACAGTTCGAAAGAAACGAAAGGTAAGAAATTCGAGAAAACTGTAACAAGTAAATGAACGATGTAGAAAGCCTATATCAGATCACACGATCCGGGTACACCTGATGTCCGTTGCGTTTGCGTAGTGGTACATTCAGTTCTGGTTACATTTTTTTCTTCTTTTGGCACAATCAAACGTCATGTTACTATTGCATCGTTTGGGGAGCAAAACAACAAGTAAATGAATAAGTAAAACAATCAAATTTCACCTTCATCCACATTACGATCGCACGACCGTAAGTACAATTTAGCGCCCATTTGCTTTTCGTGGCGACGGCGCCACATTTGCTCTATGCTTGCAGCTGTATTATTCGTTCACCATTATGCGAAACTAATGTGTTTAGTTTGTTTTTTTTTTTAATGCTTAAGCAACCAATCCACCGTTTTTTGCTTGGTTTGTTGTATTCGTTTTGGGTGTCCGTGAGTGAAGTGACGTGAGACAGTGTTTTTGGGGATGGTTTTTTTGTTCTTTCTTTTCAATTAGCCTATGTTACATTTTAACGCCCCTCTTTTGCTATCGGGTTGCTTTAGAATGCCTAAAATCTAAACTGTTTGTTTTTATACATAGCTTGTTGCTGCTCTCCTTCGCACGTTTTTTCTTAACTTTCTCTCTCTCTCTCTCTCTCTCTCTCTCTCTCTCTCTCTCTCTCTCTCTCTCTCTCTCTCTCTCTGACTCTTCCTTGGCTTAAGCACATTGTGATCGCTGTGGTATGGGTGTGTGACTTTGTGTGTTCGAAGAAGCCATTTTGTACCACCATCCACCATTTGCAAAACCATACTGCCGGCCGGCACACGAAGGCATATTTGGTGGGCGGCAGCGGCAGCAGAGCGCGAGCATTTCAGAGGGACCGAGGGCGGGTAAAGGGGGGGAGAGGAGGGAGGATAGGAAATTGAAGGGGGGGTGGGGGGTAATCTAGATGTAACAGGCGGTAAAATAAAAGGCGACGATTTTCGGTTACGTCAGAGAAAGATTGTTTTCCCCTACTGGTACTGAACACGGGCACTAACAGTTCTAACGAATAGGTCAAGCACTAGTAACAAGAATCACGTGTGTAATTGGGCTGAGGACAGAGAACACAGAGAGTCCATCTAGAAAAACTCGGACAGGATAAGATCTAAAATAAAAACAACAAGAAACAAGAAGAAGGGAAAAGTAATTCGAAACGTGTCACGCAAAACAGTAGATCAGAATGGATAGCAAACGAGAATGGTAATGGTAAGGATAGACAGAAGAACATCGAACATACAAAATACATTATATAAATGAATTGAAGATCTATTCTCAACATAAAGCAAGACCCAAAATACGTGTGAAATGGTAGAAAGAATCAAAAAGAAATACTGCAAGCATCTGTACTAAAACGAAATGGAAAAACAAAACGAATGAACTAACGACATCTGGTAGCAAAGTGACAAACCACTATACATTTTGTGCACGTTAAGGACGAGGGTTTTTATCGCTAGTTGGACCACTTTGGGAACAGCTTGAAACGAACACAACAAAAACAAACACGAAAGTAGACAAACGTTACACGGTTAGTATTACATTTTAAACTTTTTCTTCTCCCAGAGTAAAAGGAGTGCGAGTATTTTCCGTATGGAGAAAAATGGTTTGCAGCTAGCTAACGAGGAAATGGGGATTATTATCAAACGCTCAGTAGACATCAGCGGGCTTCAGTGCTTCTTTATACCGATCGGTCGGTCGGCCTTGTGCCATATCAAAAAAAAAAACCTTGCCAAGAAGAGCAATCACGTAGCCTAAATTAACCGTATAGGAATCGGATCAGGATGACTCGCACGACGCGGCGTGTTACTTGCAAGCGGATGCGATTTTTTTTTTGCGCGGGAACGGCGATTCTTTGTTCATTTTTTCGGCCTTTTGGTCCTTGCTATGGGGCGCGTAGGTGTGTACGTGTGCGTGTGGGTGTGTATGCTTGGATTTGTGCGTGAGAGAGTAAATGTGTGTATTTTTTCTGTTTTTTTTTGTTGGTATTTTTAGTTAAGAATAATAGATAGTAGATTTGTATCTGCTTGTGTGACGTATGAAACGACGTGTGTGTGTGAGAGAGAGAGAAAAAACGGAAGTCTTGGTTCAGCGTATGATCGGAAGTCGTCTGTCATGAGGAAGATCAAAGGAGGATAGCAACCGACGGAGGAGCTCGTTTTGTGTATTCGTTACTTGTGTACGCGTGTGTGTGTGTGTGTTGAGTGGTGATTGTAGTACGCCCGAGACCATCAACCTCCCACTGCGTGGGGTGTCGCTCAGTAGAACTCATCGTACTCGAAACCGTCGTCCTCGTCGCTGTCCGGCACGAGCTTTTCCTCGTCGTGCGCGGCCACATCGCGCACACCGGGTTCGTCGTCCGGTTCGTCGACCGTGCGGCCCCGGGCCAGCACACGGGCGCTTCCGCCCTCGTCCGCATCGCCATCATCCTGATCCCATCCCTATATCCACGATTCCTACATGGCGTTCAGTACCCTTCTATTGTTACCGCCGCCACGGTGCGGACTGTAGTCGTCCCGGTCGCGGTCCCGTTCGGGCATGCCGCGGCGCACGGTCTGCGAGGTGGGCGCGGCGACGAGCTGCCGCGGCCCACCCTGCACCGCGTACCCCCGGTTCAGCTCCCGCTCTCGCTCCCTCTCGCGTATTAGCTCGCCGTGGTCAAGGATGTCGCTGCTGAGTGTGTGCGCTCTAGCGTGCGGTGCACTACTACTACTACTGCTGCTCGCCCCCAGCCCCAGCCCCATGCCGCCCGTCAGCTGACCGCGCTCGCGCACCCCCGCCGACACCGGGTCTCTCAGGTCGCGCATGTCCCGGCTGTCGCCCCGCACCATGCCGCCGCCTCCACCTCCACCACGGTCGCTGCCACCACCCCCACCTCCGCCGCCGTAGTCGGCCGGTCCGTAGTTGCGCTCGTTCAGCAGATCGTCATCGTTGATGTCGTAGTGCAGCATGTCGCGCTCCCGGGCGTGCAGGCGCTCGCGGTCCCGCTCGCGGTCTCGCTCGATACGGTCCAGCCGGTCCCGGTCGCGGTTGTCACCGTGCCGGGTCGAGGCCGGCCTTCTACTACCACTACTACTATTACTATTGTGATGATATGATGCACCTAGAACGGGGACACAGAGACACACGGTGAGTTTGGGGAGCCGAGAATCGGTGTGAAAGGCGGGTTGGAATGGTCAGCCCGGTCTCACGGTGGGTTGGCAAAGTAGCGTTTAGAAAATTAGTAGCTAGTTACATTTGAGCTCGAGCGTGGAGAAACCAAACATAAAGCGTAAACAAACAGAGCGGGAAACAATTCAATAGCAAGCCTAGTTAAAGGTAGTGCCGTCAGAAATGTAAAAATTAATAAATAACAAACGCAACCAGGGTTTAAATTCGTATAAAAAATGTTTCAATACAAAGCTTTAAAGGGGAGAGAAAGTTAAATGATTTCTTAATCAAGACGTCCATTACCAAAGGAGCTAATGTTAGTCGGATTCACTCGATTTAGGAGCGTTCGTGTTAAGGTGTGACAGTTATAAGGAGCATTTGTTTCTAAACAAAAAGTAAACTTCATGCTTATATTTTAATTATATGTTAATAAATAATGAATAAATATTTAATTAGTGACAGCAAATGTCAATGGAGACGCCTGGTACTTCTCATGGAGGCGCCTAGTACTTTTCATGGAGACGCCTGGTACTTGACACTGCATCTAAGACATTCCATTGTTTTAGTTGTTAAAACAATTATTTTCAACGAAAATGCACACCATGTTTTTTCTTACTCACATGTAAACTAGTGAGACCACACAAATAAATTACAAAAAAAAAACAGCCGTCCAAAAACAATCCAAATCTGCATGGTGAACGCATGACGTGGCAGTGAGCTCTCTGTGTGCTCAATGGCAACCAATGCATCCAACGAGAAGAAAAACCGGTGCATGAATGCAACTTTATGCACGTACACGTGAACCAACAATTAACAAACAAAGGTTTCTCCGCTAGCGCCGCACTGAGCCGCAGCCTACAATGTGTCTTCAACGTCGGTCATATTGAAAACTAGAAAACGGTACACGAGAGGAAGAAAACGATATAAGAAAGGAAATAACACAATGTCTAGAAACGAAATAAAAAATAGATAGTGATAAAGAAAGGAACGAAACAACTAGATAAACAACAGCTATCATAAAACGATGAAATCAAACAAGCAAAAACTTCTAGCGAATGGAACGAAACCACGACAAATCGAGAAACTATTGCAAAAGGAACGAGAAAATTTGCAACAAACGTAACACAATACAACGCTAGCCAAACGCAAACGAAAACTATAAATTGGGGGAAAATGAAAACGTGTCTATTATTCTTTACTCGCAGCTTTACAAGACTTAATAGAGTTGAAAGTTTAATGCAAAAGGAAAAGAAAAAAGAAAACACAACAACAAATGTTCTGGCACATTTGCTCTTCCAATGGCCTTACAGTATAGTAGTGATCGAAAATGAGGTGTTGCGAACCAACCAAACTAAGGTGGATGGGAACATTTAGTTCGTAGCGTAAGAAAATTACCTCGCTCGTTTCTATATCCGTACCGATCTCTCGAATCTGAGTGGACGTAGGTTTTTGTTTTGTTTCGGAGCGCGATCGTGACGCGCGATCATAAGCGCGCGCGATAAAAATCAAGAAAAGCAACCGTAAGTAGCGCCACTCGCGCGGAGCAGCGTGCCGGAATGCGGGTAGTTGTGTTGGCATGGGCAAGTGCGTGAATATCCGTGAAATTATTGTGTTGTATGCGTGCGTGTTCGAGGCCGGGAGTTCGAATCCGCCGGGAAGTGTCGTACGGTTTTTTGTTTTTACGATTGTTAGTCCGCGAATGTGTTTGTGTGTTTTGTTTTGATTATAGAAAGTTTAGTGGTGGAAAGAAACAGAGAGAGAAAAGAGAGAGAGAGAGAGAGAGAGAGAGAGAAAGAAGAGAGAAAGAAACGAGAAAAGATTTATAGAGCGAACAAGATACAAGAACGAAAGGAACGGTATGGTTCCTTCGTATTTATTTTGTTATGGTTGAACGACGGGGAATGTTTTCCTGAATTGAAGTTGAAATCATAACAAACATAAAGAAACATGTGCTGAAAATTAATTAAAAAAAAAACTAGCGATACACATAAACCTGTAAAAGCGAAACGGAAGACTGAATCGAACGGAAAACAGCTTTTTATAAAAATAAAGAAAACCAAAAGAATTGTCCTTGCGAAAGAATGAGAATCATTAACCAAGGTGAGTTGCCATCTGGGCAGTAGCGACATATGAGGAGAGTGTAAAGAGAAAACATTGGCAAACTAGGGAAACCTACCGGGCGGTGGCGGAGGACCCATACGGCCGGGTTGTTCGCCCGATGGTGACGCTTCTTGGGACGGCAAAGGTCTAGGAACAGATGGAGTTGGTCGTACGGGAGGGTGAGTTGCTCGCCAGTATGCCTGTGAACGGGGAGAAAAAAAGTCATTCATGTTAGCATTTCGAACTACTGACATAAAAGTATTTCCTTCAGAATTTACCTCCAGATATTCGGCTAAGTGGTTACACGCTTCCTCGAGCTGGTT
>STHB01000003.1:17314791-17354791 GCA_018908115.1 Anopheles rivulorum | reverse complement strand
CGACAGTGGCGGGCAACCGTCACCCGGTGGGTGGATGCATATTTGTCTCCGCTTTTGCAGAATACCCGACCCCGGATGCTGCTACACCGGCCCTTTAGCGGAATGCCATTCTGGAGCGCCGGTGCAGCAATGCAAATAAAGAGTGCAGCTTGCCGTGGTGCAGCATACTGCATATCCTTGCTGTTTTGCACGGAACGCCAGGTGGTCGACGGCAGCAGCAGCCTTGCCCTGTTTGTTGCCGTGTACTGTAGCCGCATAAAGCGGAGTATTAAATGGGGAGGAAGAAAAGAACACAGGCGTTACGCTCGTACGTGCAGAAGTAGCCGAATGCCGAATCCGAGGCATCTCCACGGCACAGTTTCGCTTAGCCCTACACATTCGCAGATAGTAAGAATAATCGGTCCCCCAAAAAAACAATGGCTCGCGGGACAAGAAAAGCAGGAGCAGGGACAAACAGGGGTACCACCCTCTGGGATGTTGCGATGTTTTGCCTGCAATAGACAAGTGTGGCATTTGCAATGGAACAAACAAATCCTTTGTTGTGTTGTTTTGTTGTTTCTCTCGTCATTTTGTTTTGCTAGTTTTGTGCTCAATTACCAGCTCCATTTGTATGAGGTGTGGTACGGTTTGCTTCGGTTTAGCGCACCAACGATAATGTGCACAATTTTCTTGGTTCAATCGGGCTGTTTATTGAATTGTGTTGATGTTTTCTAAATCGTGTATTGTCCAATACAATGTTTTGGCTGTGCTAGAAAATATTTGGACATTTTTCCGCTGCAGTGAATAGAATTGTGATAAATATTAAGCTAAAAAAGTGTCAAAGAAGGTGTTTCTGGTTCTCCTTAATACGAGCAAACCAGCGATTAAAATCTGTCACTTACACCAGAATTCTTTCATTCAATTGCAAAAAGACATTCTTTGCACTTGGTGGGACCAGCACGACGTCATATACTATGAGCTGTTTCGTTGAGAATTGAACTAAAATCTGTCAAACTACGAAGCTTAATACGACAGTAAAAACGACGAAAACTTTTTTGCGCACCCAACATTATTCATTTCAACTCAAACCAATTTAAGCACAAAAGGCCAAACGGTAGCTACATAACCACAATTAAATGATGGCTCTACCAGCACAACATGATGCTGCAATAAAATAGTAAGAATTTAAAAAATGGAACCCACATACAGAGCGCCCACAGCTTAGCTCACCTGTGTGTTGGAATATTTCGAGATAAAGACTACCCCCGGGTAACCATATTTACAGGAGCTGTAGACCAGTGTGGTGGTGTGTTTGATGGTCGCATGACCGGAACAATCCGTAACCGCAGGGTGCCGGACAAACAGCGCATTAAAACGCATTATTAGCTCAACACATAAAACCAGTGGCTGGACGAATGTGGGGCGCATATAGCATTTTGTTGCAAGATAATGACCACCCGAGGTTTTTATTCGTGTTCGAGAATGGAATGGTTTCAAATGAGATTTAAAGATGGAGATCAATGGTACCACAAATTTGATAGTTACTGTAGTTATGAGGTGGTTTTTGCTGTGTTTGAAGTTAAAGGGTGAAGTTAGGAATTCATCCAAAGTTTAGGGTACATGTCATTCCCAAAATGAAAGACCGAAAAGAGTCCCTCTCTAATCGATTACCTCAATAGGATCTCAGCACCGAAATTGGGTGACATTATAATATAAAGACAATTCAATTACGATTAATGTACTTAAAATGTTTGAACATTCCAAAACAAAAGTCCTTCAGTGCTAGGTTTTAGGTCGATTTTTGCATCTGTAGTCTCTTTTTTTTCGAACTGTTGGCTTTTTTTCTGGACCTAACTTCTAGACACAATTGTGGCACATTCATTAAAAATAAATGAAAAAATCATCCTCTTTTCTAGATTTCTAATTGCTCAAATTGCCTTCAATGGCCAAACGAGTTGCTCAATGTAGCCCAAATGTCAATTTTCAGTAGTAGCCCACAATCGGCAGCAGAAAAACATATGCATTCTATGTTACTCATACATGGAACTATCATTAAAAAGGTAAACAAAGTGTATGCCACACAATCACTGCAAGATGAGCAAGACAGGGAGGGAAAATGGGAAAACATTGGAAAAAGGCTTCGTGGTGTATTTTGTTCATGTTACGAGGCAAGTTAGTGATGGAAGGCTAATGATCTTAAGAGCAAATGAAGCTAGCTATACATTTCTACCCATCTAATGTGTGTTCCTGTTTGTGCAGGATTCGTCGTGAAGGTTCTTGTCATTGGCGTTAGGTCGTTTAGTAGGTAGACAGGAAAGTAAAAATGGCTGCTGCCTGTCGGTACGTCTGCCGTCCGGTAGTTTGTGGGAAGGAAATAATTTTGATCATCGTACCGTTTTGGTGTCAAAACAAAGGGAAACACAAAATAATTAAAGGAACGGAAAAAAACTTAAACCAGACAGAGAGAGAGAGAGAGAGACAGAGTGAAACAGACCCATTGCACATTGTCATTTGCAAAGCTGTGTGGCGAAAGACTCAAAACCAAAGGCAGGCGAGAAATGGCGTAACCATTTAGGCACATCGAAAAGAGACGCACACGGGAAATTAGGGAGACAACCGAAAGTATTATAAACCTGCACAACCCTGTTTTTCTGGGAGGGAAATGGAAAGAAGCTGGCTTACATTGGATAAGAAACGGAGTGGTGAGAAAGGCATAGTAAGTACAGCAGTGGGTAAGACAACAACGAAAGGGCCTTCTGGTGTGCTGGTGTGCAGTGTGTTTGTTTGTGTGTGAGTGTGTGTGCAGTAGTAGTGAGAAGGAATCCTTTTTTTTCTTGGTACAAATAATTTTAATCGAAACTCATAAACACAAACAAAAAACCGAACGAAAACACACACACATTAAGATCAACGGTATCAAACAATACCCAAAAAGCCACGACACATATGTTGTTTTGGTTTAGCAATTTTTAAATCGAACGTTAACGGTTAATCATCACCCAAACAGAGTGACGCATTGAGCAAACGGAAAACATTCCATTAAGTATTAAACGAAATATTTGTTTTTATTATAGAAAACTTATATTAAAAATGTTTGTATAATATTTTCCGTTTGCTTAACGCCTTGCGCTACAACAATAAGTTATCGACCGACTAGCTACTATTCCACATCCAGATAGATAATACGGTTACAGCCAGAACGGAAGTACAGCAACGAAGAATTAGCAGAAATCTTTCCAAACAAAACAAAAAAAAGAAACTTGATTATTAACAAAAGAAGTATATTAAAACTTATTAGCAAGTATACGGAAACGGAAGTTAAAACAAAAATGAAAAAGAAACAACAACTCATAAAAAAAACACACACACACATCGAAAACCGGACACGGTTATACAGATTCGACATCAAACGGAAGAAGAGAAAACAACCACATACGAAACGAAAGAGATAAAGTAAATCTGTGTCATACCAGGTGTTGGGGGTGTGCTACCTCGTGATGGTTCCGCACCTGGTACTCCAGATGCTCCTAAATTACCGCTAGATGATGATCCCTTACTTGTATATAGCTTGGATGAGCGGGCCGCCGATGCCTGGAACGGGGAGGAAAAGAAAGGACGCGTCAAGTAAGGCAAATCCGGTGGGTGGTCACGACCACCTTCACCACCATCATCACCACCCTACCTGCATTCGTATGTGTTCTAGCTTAACGGGACTGGGAATGAATCCCACTTCACAGCCTTCTTTAACCAGTCGCCCAATCCACCAATTATTGTCGTATTTCTCCTGCAACAGGGCAACACAAGATCATTCAAAATTTGGTTCAGAAAACCCCTTAAAAAAACCCACACCCACACAAATCTACCTACCTTGATATGAAGAAAATCTCCCACCTCGAACGATACGGCACTGCCGTGCACCGGCGAATCGTCATCCAAACTGCCATCGTACGAAACATTCGTCCTCACAGCAAATGCAACAGGTTTACTCTGTTAAAGGGAACCGAGGGGGAAAGAAGAAGAAGAGAAAAATGGGGGATGGGGAAGGCACACCACCCACCCACGTTAGTGGCGGGAGAGGTGACCTGACGGTGGCGCGACTTTACTTACCCTCGCTTTTTCCAACTGACCCAGCGCCTGACGTTCCTTCTCTCGCCGAAGCGATTCCTTTTCCTCGTCTAGCGACAGATCGGACGATGGTTGTGAATAGTTGGAATCCGCTGAACCCTGCGGCGGCCATAAGCGGGGGGAAAGAAAGACAATGGAAAGGCGTCAATCGATTTTCGTCAGCTTCCCGGCCACAGCACCGATTCGCTAATCGCAATCGGAACGCACAACTGCACACGCAAAAATATATATATATATATATTGTATGAATCTTGGGTTTTTTTGTTTGTTTGGTTTTCACTATCTTTTGCTATGGATAAATATAGGCACTAGCACTAGGATGGAGCTTAAATGTGTTAAGTGTCTCTATCTACAGGCATCCCGACCGACTCCGAGTGTAGATCAATCCTGTGTATACACCTACCCGCACACACACACACATAAATACGCGCGGACAGGAATAAGAAGCGACACCGGGAGCGCCGAGTCAAACGCTGCATTCAAGTCTACATTCAGGCGCTTTAGTTTATCAAACGCTTCCTTAGCTGATGCCGCTACTCCAGCCTGATTTTTGTTGTTGTTGTTGTTATGACCATCCCATTCCGCGCGTGTGTGTGTGTGTGTAGTGTGGACGAAGAGTGGTGTGGCGTTTGTTTGTTATGGGGACTATTTTTAGCCGCAAACAAAATGGCGACGGCGGCGAGACTGAACTACGCAGCAAGCAGAGATCAAATCGCAGCCCTTTCCACCCGTGGAACGATGGATCCGGATGGGTGGAAGAGAAGGGAGTGGGAGGAAGAAGGGGGAGGATGGGGGAGAGAGGATCTTCTGGGTTTGGAGAGGTGCGATTATGATATTTGCCTTATTTGCGTCGGCACAGGATACACAAATAGGGCAGCGTTTGGAGCGAGCAGCTCGAGGAGCAATTGGCACTTTCGAGCGCGTGTATAGCCTCCCATAAAGCAGTAGAAACATTTCATTAGGTTTTCTTCTGTTCAAGATGTGACATTTACATATTCAACAGTTGGAAAATGTTTTTAAAACGGTTTAAAATTTCACTCGATCTAATATCTAATACATATCCAATAATATCCAATGAACTAATACATTATTAGTAAAAAAATTGTAAAAATAAAGTAGGAAGTAATCATGGAAACCGATTTTATGGTTTTGTCCCATGTCACAAGGAGTTTTACAATCGAAATGTATGTCGGTTTTATAGCTAGACTGTTTTCGTAGAGGAATTTAATTTTTCTGTTCATAAATTTTCAATAATCACCCAAGAAATTTGAAATTTCATCAATTTCATCATTACATATCATTAATTCACTTCATAATTGAAATTAAATAAACAAATACAATATTATTAATTCATTTAAAATTGCTGATTACTTGAGTAGTATCATTTGTATATGAAATTTAATGAAGATCGAAACAAATGCTAGTAGATATAACGCGAATATAACAACGCATTCACTATGTAGCTCGAAAAGTAATTGGAAGTAAAATCATATTTGTGTGGATTAAGTATGGTTTAAAGCCTTATTTTACAGCCAGTAGAGTCATTTCCATATGAAGATCAATGCATTTTATTCCTCACCTATCGTAAGGTCTTTATTTCAGGGCTTTCCTTAGGTACGGAACAATTTGGTTTATGTGTTTAATACTTCGTGAGGTTGATAGTTTCAGATGATCAACCGACTGGAAAAATTAAAACTTTTTTTTGGAAAACTGGACTTTTAAGTCTACATCAGTGCTGCCATATAACTTTGCAAGCTTTTGATCAGTATTTTTCAACTAATTTTAATTTTTAAGATTTCATTTTATTTGTAAAATTATTCCAGTTGTCAACGTAGTAGTAGCCATGCTCGCTAAAGTCCAATCGGTCGGAATTTGTCGTTGTCAATGTTCAAAATCAATTTTATTTTAATCAATTTAATCAAAGAATTTAATTAATTTTTATTCTTAAACATTAAAACTAAATATTTTCTATTATCATATACAGCAGTACGGTCCACGACTTATCTTCGCAACTATTATTACTGCTTACTTTTACCTTTACTGAGCTGTTTTTTTTTCATTCAATTCGATCCATCGTGAACATTATCGGTTGAGAACTATATTATATTCGTTTCGAATGTTCCATCAATCGTGTTGAATAACATTGGTTTTTGGCAAGAATTGAACCAACATCAACTGAGTTATATCAATATTTTAGTCCTTTATCAATATTTTAGGGCTATATCAAGGATATTAGTTCAGTAATAGTTTTTAAAAATCACAACAATAGTTATGATTTTTCTTATTTTACACAAATTCAATTTCGCAATGGAATTTTCACAACTTCCAAACCAAAACATGTTTGCGTTTGTTTTGTTTTCGTGCATGTTCACTGAGGGCGCACAAAAAAAAGAAGGTCCAAACAAAGAATGATTTCTCGACCACTGCAGTGCATCGTGCACGTGCCAACCGGGGGATTTTTCCATTCCTCAACGCTGTGTATGTGTGTGTACAGCTGTTGCATACACCGTTCCCGTGGAAAAGCCCTTTTACACAAAAGGGGCACAAAACCGAGCCTGTATGCAAGGCCTTGCAGGCGTGTGCCATACGGGAGCAAGTGTTTGTGTGTCGCTTTTCCGCTGCTGCTGGCTGTTTTTGCTCAACCACTAGCACTAGCATGGGCACCAATACGGGCTAGCGCACTAGTAGTGAGACCCACCTGGGTCGGTTGCCTTCGGCTTGATTTGCATCCGCCACCGGTGTACTACACGGTCGTCCCAAATGGGGTTGGGGTCGCTGGGGTTAATAAATTTTAGAATATATTAAACGATGACAAAATTTATTGCTACATTTTACTGCAGAAATTTATTTTCTCCGTTCCACCTGCCGCCATTGCGCTCCACCGCCTCTCCCAACGGTGGACCATTGTTACAGACGGTGGACATGGTGCGCACAAGCAGGGAATTGGGATAATTTCGCTGAACATATTATGTGTAGTTCTTTCCTTTTTTTTGAAGGAAACATGCGAAACACTAAAGGACTAGAGGGGGGTAAAGGAGAAAGAGACGAGAAGAGGAAAAAGAGGTGGGGGGAGGGGGGGTGGCAAAAAATTGTAAACTTGTGCGCCAAACACTGCAGGTGCATGGTGCAATCAGGCGCATTGCAATTGCCCTCGTGCTTGTGCCAACAATAAAAAACAACAACAACGGGTGGAGCAGGAGGAGGAGGGTGAAAAGAAAACCTCCTCCCCTCACCACTCGCCACCCTCCAAAGGGGGAATTGCGCTTTAGCGCTCCAAACCGGAAGTTGATATCCTGCGCCTGGTTCCGATGATGGTTATTACCGGGTTCGCATTACGAGAACATATGGGAAGAAATTGTTTGTTGGCACAGGCACAAAGGGAGAGAAAAAGAGAAAGAAAAAGAGAGAGAGAAAGAGAGGGAAAGAGAGGGAAAGAAGAGTTCGTTGGAAGTAAGGACAAAAAGGGACAAAACAAACATACATGCACCGAGAAAACCTCTTTTGCTGGCCAGGTGTATGACAAGGTGAGGGTTCAAAAACGGGCATCCCGTCTTGGTGGCCTTAAGAAGAAGAAGAAAAAAAGGGGTGGACAAAAAACTTGCCTTTCACCTTCCCACGGGGAGTTGTTTTTTACCTTAACCGTCTTCCCTCCTTACAGTTCCCTTTCGGTGCAACGACGAATACCGGAAGAAACATCATAACAACCGAACTACGGAACCACCTTCATTGTCATCGGAGTGAGAACAAAGTTCAGTTCCCCGTCGTTGTTTGTGTGTGTGTGTGTGTGCTTTAAGATTCGTGATAAAAGCAAGGTTTTGATTTTTGGCCATGCTTCTCCATCCCCCTTTTTTCTGATCCGCTTCACACAAACGAGGCCATCGTCAGCCAGGAAGCCTTCATTCTGGTGGTGATATTTTCGGGTTTTTGCCAAAACTTGCTGCTTCTTCCTTCGCGTAAGGCAACTTGTGCCGCGTAATTGGATTTCCTGTACCTGGTCGGTTGGTGTTTGGAACCGGCGACCATGATCGGGACCGGGATCGATTGGGGTTGAATGAGTTTTTGGGACGGGGGGTGGCATTAGCTCACCCGTAATGGAATGCACTTTCCTGCCAGTGTTATTGGGGTTTGGCTTAAATTTGGGACACAGCAAAGGCATAACAATCTTAACGTCACACACACACACGCAAAATAGAAGGTAAAGAAATAAACAAAAAACGCTTATCAAAACCACCATTGAATGCAACGATTCGATTAAGGAACCGGAATGAGGTTTCAATTTATCAAACATGACCTCCACCCTATTTTCTTGGCTCTCCGCTTTCCCGAGCAAAATGTGGAAAATGATATGTGGCACGGAAATGATGGTACTTGGCAGTTCTATTTCGGATCGGCAAAACCGATCGGCTAATTATCCCAAACACAGACAGACAGACGGACGGCCGGAACAGCAGCCAATCGTGTGAGCGTGAAATGCAAAATCGAAACCGAGCGAACCGATGGGCTGCCATGCGATGTCAGCCCGCAATGAAGTTTTGTCGTGCCATGGCGGCAGAGGACAGAGATTTCAGAGCTTCGGGCCCGGTAAGTAGGTTTGTGCGGCTTCGAGTGTGCCGCAGCCAATTTATACCAGGAATGGATAATTAAAAATCCACTTCAGTGCCGAAGATGTGCCGATCTGTCCCGCTGCAGTCGGTTTAAGTTTTGGAAATCGTTTGGAAAACCGAAAATAACTGGCAGCTATGAGGGGTTTTTGGTTTTACCACAACCACCAGCACGACGTGGCGTTGGACCATTTCCATAAGCAGGCGAACTGACAACTTGACTTGCCTGTCAATGTGTTCAATGGCGGGTACGGTGAACGTGTTTTGCTGGTTAATGGTAAATGCTGCCAGGCAGGTGATTCATACCGCTTTGCCTTACAAAAATAACACGCGGCCAAAAGCACGACGTACAACTTCGATGGTCCACACGGGGCTGTCCTATGTTAGCGACTTACACGTGTAAGTGTTCATCATTCGGGTTCAATAATGTGTTGTGGTTATTTATACCGGTGTGATACATTCGAAAGCCATTTTAACGGTTTGCTCCAGTATGGAAGAATTCTACTCATTTGCTGCTCAATGTTACGTCCCACACTAATAATAGCAAAGATATGATAAAATTATAAACTTTCCTACGACGCCACCACTGTAAGGCACGGTTTGTCAGTGGAACTCTTTTCTGGGACAATCCCATTCGCACCGGCGCCCGGACTGGATCGCCGAGGATGGTGACCGCCGGAAGTGAACCACCATCATACCCGGGCCTCCCACACTAACCTGCGTAAAGAGCTTGTTGTAGCCGGCACTCTGAAACGACGTGTAGCCCAGCCCGAGACCGATGCCGCGGGACTCCCGATGCCCCCCGGACACGGATGGGGCATCCGATGAGGCGCGCTGAACCATGGGCCGTTCCGGCCGCCAATCTTCTTCTAGACCGGATATTTTCGGTGCTATTTCCGGTAGCGGTCGCGCTGGCTAGCGTGCTGCTCCAATCCGCTAACTTGCTGGCCGGGCGCTGTATGTCCGGGTGAGTGTATACCCGGAAACCGTGTCTTTGCCCAACAACCCAACAAGGTCTACAGCATGCGGCACGTGCACCGGCGGAACATTCAGTGTGCGCACAACCCGGCGGACAGGGTGTTGTGGTTTATACTTTTGTCAAACCTATCATCAAACCGGAACGAAAACCCACGAACAGTGTGAATTTTGCTCACGATCACTCACGGTCACTGCGTACACTTGCGTTAATTCACTGCAACAACAGCACAACAGGACAAAAAACAGGAAGAATGGACACTAAATGGTGATGCGCACAGACGTATGTTGCTGCCAACACGTTAACCTCATGTTTTCACCATCATCTAATGCTGAACATAATAACACAAAACGGACGGTTAGGGAAATTGGGGATATCACTCATTATTCCAACAGTAACTTCTAATGCTTTGGTTTCCCCCCATCCAGTAATGATGTGCACATTATTGTTTTATATTAATGCTATCGATACAACCGCGATGAAAAATAGCAAAAAAAAATCCGTACACTTATAAACAACCCACTAACGGAACGATGGCTTCATCACAGCCCAACTAAACTACGCGTGCAGCTGGTATGCTTTTGTGTGTGTGTGTGTTTTTTATTTGTTTTATGAACCGACGTTTCCTCATTCGCCGGAATTGCGAAACTGTGAAGATGCGATCGACGACGCGCGAGGTGTATTCCTTAACGGAGCAGATGCCCTCAGATGCTTTAGCAAAGCTGTTTGCTCACTGGGAGAGTGAAACGGATTCATTTCGCGGATGAATCGTTCACGAGCAGCGAGTGAACGGTACTGTTTTGGCGAGCGACCGTAAAACCTCGTGAGAGCGCTGTCAACCAAAACACACAAACGACATTCAAGCTGCCTGTTTGCGTGCGTTTATGGTGCGGCTGTATTCCACAAACACACACATACACCCACAATCTAATGTGCCGTTTTGATGCGTTTGATGAAGCGTGTTAGTGAAATACACTAGCGCTGATGGGTAGAGTGAGAAAGGCTGCGTGAGAACCGAACTCAACGCTCGCAAGAATGTCACCGAAATGGGAAGTGAGACAACTGTCAACTTTAAGATAATTATCACTAAAAGTTATTTGTACGTTTTTCAATTTCTTCTTTTAAATAATAATAATAATAATAAAAATAATAATAATAATAACAGCAAGTAAATCGTCTCCAGCATCCGGTATCGTAAAATTGTAGCGAACCAGCTGGTAAATGAGCCATCAGTGAAACATAAACGCGCTGCTGCTCTCACTATGAAGACAAGCTCATTCTCATCGTTCAGTTACGAAAGATGAAATCGAAATCTCATCTCATATTTTGTACAGTCGCTCTCTCTCGCTAGTTCGCTCTCAGCTCACATCACGCTCCCGTTCTATCTCAGCAGCATTTTCCATCTGCCACTCGTTAGTGTTCCTGTCACTTCCATTCTCCTTAGCACACAACCACTATTCCGTCTCCGCTTTCATCCGCTCAGTTTCAGCAGCAGCAACTCGCAGTCCATTTTTCATCGGTTTTTATAAACAATCCGACTATTTTTGGAAACTTTTCGTTCGCCCCAGACGGTGAGCGGCTACGCACTCGATCGGAAAGATTGATTTCGGTTACGCGTGAGGAAAAAAACGGCCTGCCTTTGACCTCATTAGCGAAGTGTCGCGTTCGCATATGATTGTTTCCAAGAGGGATGTTTTACTATTTTGATGAAGCTAATAAGCTTTTAAGTTGATGTACATAATATCTAACTCCACTGAAGACTGCAATACTCGTTCCAGAAAGAAAACAATCTATTGGCAGTCAAGTTTTTGTTTTACGCAGGGGTTTTTTCCTCTCTCTCTCTCTCTGCATCCTTCCAATAATCTTGCTTATCTTGGAAAGGAAATTGTATTCTTATACACGCACACACACACACACACGCAGTGTGCTTACACGCACACAGCAGAAAAAACAACACGTACGTACAGCTGTGCTGACGTTTGGGCCACACGAAGACAAACACACTTTCACGTTGGCGAAAAGGAAAGAAACCACAGCGATGGACAGCACTGCAAAATTCACTGTTCCTCCATTTTCTCGTGTTTGAATTTGGATTTCCCAGTGCCGCAGCTTACAATATTGCCAGCGAAAACTTTCCCTTCACATGCTTGTTTTTATGTTGCTGATTTGAGGTGAACCAATCACACCATCTTCTCCACGATGCAATCAGTTTTGGGGTCGCTACTTGTACCACTAGGAGATTTGGGGGCTACTAAACAAAACCCACCCCTCAAACATACATCTTGCAAGTGGAGTTTCTTTTTCCACCACGCAAAGAAGCGCAAGGACACGTTTGTTTTCCCGTTTTATTTTCATCCGCAGCATAATCACACACGCACACACACACGCGCGCTGGCCACACAGCCGACACCACAATAGCTGTAAGAAACCACGTCACGGGGTCTCCCAGTCTCCCCGGTACTACGGGTGAAAACGGGCCCACGAGGAAAATTTCACACCCTTTCGCTGCGGTCAAGTGATCGGCACAAGCTGGTACGCTGGTTTGGCGGTGTACATTTTCCTTCCCCCAAAACTTTCTGCCCTGATTCACTAGAATACTGTGTGTTCACAAACACGAGACCACAAACGGTTTTGAAAAGCAAAAAAACACACACCGAAAATGTAAAAAAAAACAACTAAATTCCGACCACGTCAACGTCGTTTGGCTGGGAATGATTGCTTTTCCCTCGCACGGTGGAGTGCAGAGGGGGAGGGGGCAAAACGGAAAACGGCACACACACACAAACACACACACACAGACCGCAGATCACACACGGAGGCGAATCGTTCCAGCGTACATTTCGGTGGCGTTTCGCACTAGCACTGGAGTATACTAATAAGTGGCACTATAAATCCAATGGCACAACAGGCCCGTACATCCGTGCAAACGCTGGTGCTACATATGAAACCGTGCAAGCCGCGATTTTTCACCAATTTTTCACGGGATTGGGTCTGCCTTGCCCTGAACGCACTTTTTCCTCCTGCTGGCTGTGGTATGTGGTTGAGTTGAGCTTTATTTTTTCATCCTTCTCTCCATCAGCAACGAACGCTCCGAGGTTTGCTGCTACCGCGGCTGACTGCTTTACTCTCACTCTCACGCTCTCTCTATCTCTCACACACACATTCTCTCACTGAACGTTTCGCTCATTTTGCACCATTCGAGCAGGCATCGTAGTAGCGAGCGAGATGCTGTCAGTTTTAGATGCTGTCAGTGCGTGATGAAACGTTTCAACGTCACGAACGCAAGCAAAAAATGTGTGGTGAGTAAAGAGAGTGACTATAATAACACAACAAAACCAAGAGCGAAAGAACAATGCACACCAGTACATTGATTGATGAAAGTGTTGATGAGTACCTGCATGAACTGCGCGGGCCCATGTTTATGCTGCATGGCTTATCGTAACGAACGATATCGTACCGGGAAACCGGGATGGAGGCGCCTGGTTGTGCGGTGCAGCGCCGATGGAAAACATTCTCTCACGGTTTGCTCTCTCTTTCTCTCTCTCTCTCTCTCTCTCGACGAAAACACGGCGATGAGACTCGTTCCGTTCGCTCTGATTGTTTTGCCCAGCGTTTTGTGAAACGGTGGAGAGCACTGACGATCTGCAGAGTGGATGTGGGCGGGAAGGCAACAGAAATGAACGTAATAAATGAGCTGCTGCTCAGAGTGTGTGGCTGTGTCTGCGTGTGTGTACTGTCGGGCTGACAGTAGTTCGAGCGTGAAACCGAAACGGGGCTGCTGTGCGAGGTTATTTATTTTATTTTCGATCTGACTGCTTTTGACAATCGACCGGTGACAGGGTGTTTGGTAATTGTAGAGCAAAGGTAGACATTTTTTTAAATTTAGAGTTTCGTATTGCAATTTATTTAACAAAATTAGTAATAGGCTATAGTGGATATTCTTAGAAACAGTATAAAGAGACTTAAATGCACCTTTTTCTATTGTTTTTATTATTTAAAAAAATAAAATTCAAACCAGTTGAATAAATAATGTATTTGAGTAAATTCTAAATTAAAAATATATCAACACTTCTCATTCAAAACAAAATTCCCTTTAGATTGGTACAGTGGGAAAACAAATGAAATGGACAACATTTAAAACGAAGCATAACAAAAACATATGTTTCCACGTGATACCGGAGAATAGCGAATTGATAAGATGCTGCTTCAAAACAAAAAGCACAAAAGCACCCTGTGTCTTGGCGCAGGCAAGTACCTAAGATACGCATGCGCGTATCGATCCAGAAGGCTACGGTTACGGAAAAGTGGGAAAAAAAACACGTAGCAAAACTATCATCACAGACGCATGACGCTCTGGGTTGGTAATGGGAAAATCAGTGGCCCAACCGAAGGGAGAGAGTGAGCGTGTGAGAGAGAAACTTTAGCCTAAAGTGTGAACATGAAGAAGCTGCAAATCGTGCTAGCGCTCTCTGTTGGAGCTTGGTGCCAAATTGTTTTTTTCCGAGCTTTTGCTACCGATCTTCTGCTTTTATGTCGCTTCCGTGCTGAGTGTTCACGAGTGAACACCGTACGGTGAGATGAGCGACATCGTGAGAGCAGCGTGAGAAACACTTTTTTCTCTCTCTCTCTCTTTCTCACACAAGATGAAAACGGATTTGTTTTGTTGTGTTCGTTAAGCGTTGAGCTTGCTCGAGGTTCGTACGTTCGTTATCATCCTTTTTCATTTGATTCAGGCAGTGAGACCTGTCCTTTTTCGCCCTTTTTTTCTTTACGTAAAATCTTTGCCCAACCATGCTGCCAGATGGGATTGGGCTTTGAAGTATGGAAGCACCGTTTGTTGCCGGGCGTGTTGTCGCCAGTCGTCGTCACCCTGAAATGACTGCGTGACGGTGAAGGGTACGCTTACAATTAACGATACAAACGTGCCACTGGCAAAAGCAAGGGAACGGGAAGGTACATTGACTGCGAGCGGCAGAAGATACGGCACTTCACATTAGGTTGCGTCATTAAGAACTCACTTCACTCGCGGTACGAAAGCAACGAGAAGCTACGGAATGGGGTAGCGAGAACAAACCAAAACATTTAATTAACACCCAAACCGGTACAGACCCTGCACATTGGTTGACACTTTTGGAAAAGGTGGAGTAAATGAGATGAATGTATCCAAAATTATTTGCATGATCAATGGTACCATAATGTGTACCGGTGCCCACGGTACAAGACAATTCGGTCGCTCATTCGCAGCAAGCGTTACAGAGTATTCCCCGAACCTCGACCGGCGGGCGATGCCTTGACCGAAATCGTTTTATTGGCGCTGGAGGGGTTTTTTTTTTGTTTCTCCTCCTTGGTGTGGAAAATTCGGTCTGTCGGTGGAAGCATCATCATTAGGGCAAGCTGTGCGGTTTGTCGTCGTTGTCGTCGTCGCCATCGTCGTATTCCGTTCGATCGTTGGCCGGCTTTGTCGTTCGGTGTGTGCGGAACGGACCGTAAGCCGTACGCTTACTATATGCGGCCCATAAATATGCTGCCGATATCATTTACAAATTATTTTTATGATTTCATTTTATCGATATTTGATGCGCTCGTAGAACCGTCTTCCCGTACCAGCCCGATTAAGGGCTACGGAGCAAAATGGCGACGGGGTTAAAGAAAACGAGAAAAAAAAACGCTCCATGCAAAGAAGGACCATTGCCAGCTCATGGGCCCGTTGTCTGTGGTGGTGGTGTTTTTTTTATTGTAGTTGTTGTCCCCATGCGAACTCCTTACCGCATTGTACCGCGCCCGCACCGGACGTCCACTGTTGTCGATGGGTTCCTTAGCCTCTTGGCTTTACTCTTCCGTTTACTGCAATGCCGATATTGTGAACCTCTGCACGATTCTCACCCCTGTCTGTAATGTCTTCCCCTAGGGTTGGTGGGGATGGTAAATAGGGATTTTGTGGCGTCCGAAGCCGTGCCAAAAGTGGGGCCGTTGTTCTTCTTCTTCTTCTTCTCCTTTGCGTACCGTCACCCTGTGTGGCCGCGCATGGAAATCATCAAGGAGCATAGTCCTTACGCTGCTTCACACGCGGCATGCACAAGTGGAATTTTGTGGTGCCCCTGCTAGCGTGTCCTGCACGGCGTAAACTTGTTTGAAGACGCACGGATTTGGATGAACATTTCCCGAACAGGCAGGCAGGCAGGCAGGCAGTACTGTGCCGGGCCACAATGTTAAACGAGCGAACCTCCGTTACCG
Source organism: Anopheles rivulorum (assembly GCA_018908115.1). Classification (NCBI taxonomy): domain Eukaryota; kingdom Metazoa; phylum Arthropoda; class Insecta; order Diptera; family Culicidae; genus Anopheles; species Anopheles rivulorum. Next base: position 17,338,876 of record STHB01000003.1, on the reverse strand, counting down.
GAAAATACGGATAATGAGCAAATGGGCAAGTTGTATGCTTTCGGGGTCCGGTCCATAAGCGCTGCGTTTTGCACAGCATTTGATGACTGCGTAAATGTGGCTGTGAAATGGTCACATCCGTGTGTGCTAAGTAGTTGGGTTGGTACGGCTTTCGTTCGCTATGGCATGTATGTGCGTACGGTAGAAAATGCAATTCAACTTAATGTTAACTAATTTTATTGCTTTAGACAATATCACATTTGCCATTTGTTTAGAAACAGCAAAAGGGTTCGATTGACATGTTTAAAAAATTCCATGCAACTAAAATCAATAAATATATTTAAAAAAAAATTATTAAATGGAGGCGCCTGGTGTTTGATAAATTTTGGAATTAATTTTATCAAAACACAGGCCCATACTTTTACGTTCAAATGCCTACTAAAATTATAGCCAAAAAACAGAAGCTGTTAGTGTACAGTTGTTAAGGACAATCACAGCACTCGTTGCGTGTCGCACGTTTTGCAATCCGGTCACGAACGGGCTCATGTAAGCCTTCGACTCCGAATACCCACCGAAGGACAATTGTTGGAACCGAAGGACGAGACGCAACACCACACATATCGGCACAGTTTTACAGCACCGCGAAAGGGTTGCAGTTTTGAAGCTTGATTTGATTCTGTTGCCTTTTCTAACGTGCATTTCGCTTACTTAAATCCACTGTTTCAAGGCATTCTTTGTAGGAACATTTCCTCTGCAAGCCTCCTTTGCCGACACGCATAACTAGCAGTATTTGATTTGTATAATAAAGTGAAGTGATTTGGCATAAATTATTCACACTCGCTTTATTCCTTTCGGGCTCTTTTTATTACAATTTTTAAATAATAAAATTTTCATCACATCACCAAGTAGTATGCAGCGTTGGGCAGAATAATAAATTCACTTGGCACAGCTTAAACCATCACCTTAATTACCGTCCATTTGTCCATCGGCGAAGCTTTTAGAATTTTCAATAAATAAAACCACCCCATTTTGGCCCCTCCCGTAATGGTAAGACCTTTGCTACTGCTGCGTTTGCTATGACATGAAATATCATGCCGTACCGTTCGTAGTAAGGTCACGATCGTAAACATTCGCACCGAAAATTTCCTTCACACTCGACCACTGGGCCATCGTCCCACGTGTGGAGGAGGGTGTGTGTGTGTTGTTTTGAAACCGCCCGTGAAGTTCCACGTCCAGTGAGTGATTAATAAATCATTGCCCGATCGTACGCGTGGTACGTGGCGTTGCGTGTGCCGGTGTTGCTTCTCCATTTCCTTCTCCGAGAACGATCATTTCTGGCGCTCGTTTGATCATTGCTTCGTTTTTGCTCCAGCATTCGCACACCAGCATGCAGCTCGTGCCGACCGACCGCAACACATCAATCCGGGCAGCCATATGCGCACCGGGCGTAGTAACATTCAAAGCAAATGCCGCCGCTACAGCCCACACATCTGGCGATCGTGCAGCAGCAACGATAAACGTGGCCCACTTTGGTGGCCACTGGTTGCAAATGTTTACATCGTAGCGGGGTTGCTCCTAATAGACCGTGTTTGACCAGGGCAAGTCCGTTGATCGATGTTTGTGAACGTAACGACGCTCGCGCTCAGCAGACTAGAGGAAAGGTGGCTGTGTGTTAGTGATGTCGCGTCCGTTTCACACACGCAGATCAGTGCACAGATACAGCGATCGATCGCAGGTACGGTACGCTACCAATTTCACCCAAACCATACCAGCAGCCGGAACGGAAGCAGCCGTTCGGGCAGCTCGAACAATGTTCGTTCGGCGCTATAAATATTGGCGCGGTGACATACTACCGCGCCGAATGGTGAATGAAGTGTTGCTCATTTACACACAGTCAGTAGCTGTGGCATGCAAATAACATCCGACCGTGTGCGAAGAAATGAGGGAGGGGGGAGGAAGGACACGCCCTCGGGAAGGAAGAGGAGCAATCTTCGCAAATCTTTTGGGTTTTTGTTATTTTTGTTTTTATTGCTTGGGGACGTGTTTTTTTTTTGTTTTTTCTTTACGTTTTTAATGTTTTGCTGTCGTTGTTTCGTTGCTTTTGTGAGGTGTTTGTGTGGGTACCATGCGCATGTGTAAGTGTGTCATTGGCGACGCACATAGGCGGACAATGGCTTCTACATTGCTTGCCTCTAAAAGTTGTACGTGTAAGAGGAAAATGTTGCAATATTTATAATTAGCGAGCAAATGTGTTAGTAATTATTAGGTAAATTTTTTATAATGAAATGAAATTTAATATTTTTACCAGAAAAATGTACAAACTAAGAAAATTTGCAGAAATATTTTTAATTTCTTATGCAGTAGTTCTATAAACATTTCTTTTAAAAGAATGTTTACTTCATCTGAATTATTACTATGCACATCAAACGACATTTTCTATTCTTTTCTTGTAAATTGGTTCATCATCGAAGATCTGCCAACTGGCTTTTAAATAATTTCAAATATTTTTTCAACACAATTTACTCTTTAATGTTTTAAAAATCGAAATTAATTGAAATGTGTTTAATATATCTTGATTTAAATAAAGATTGTTTTTTTTTTTCAAAATACTTTAAAACTTGTGTACTTCTGTAAGGGCTAAGGCGAAGTTTAAGTTCGTTCTATTATGTCTTTCTGTAACAACGAAAAATGACAATTTGTATGTGCTTAACCAACAACCCCAAATACATTTACCATAAAATTTGTATATTTCTTTTCAAATAAATAAAGTAATTCTTGTTTCGTTTTCATTACCATTTCGGACTTTTGAGTTTAGTTCTTCTTTACATTAAATAGTTCCGAACCTATTTTCTGCACAATGCACAATCCAACACATTACAAGCAATCTTTTGTTGTTGTTAAGAGCAACCATCTTTTATGATCTCATCCCTGCGGGCATAGATGGGCAAAACACCAGACACCAGCCGGATTGCAGTCAACGATGATGTCAACGGCAAAATGGGCGACAAAAAGACCGACAGAAAGTGTCGCAAAACCCCTCAGGGATGGGGAAGGGACACCGTATGCAGATGCAGAGTTAAGGGCCAAACAATGCAACCAACAACGAAACTGCAACGTATCGAATCTCCATTCTTCCAGTTTCGGATAGCAGCTTGGTTCGATATGGAACAAATGCATATGCAGTAATGCATAATGGCACTGCCAACCAAAAACACATAACGTTTTGACTGCAGTAAGCGAGACTGATTTGTTTGTGCATTATTGGTTCACTTTACCAAATCGTGTTTTCAAACTCTACAAATATGCAGCAGGAAAAACATTTACCATTCAAATTTCTATCCTGTTTGCAACAAACACTTCATCCATAATTGTGTAAATCTTGCACTATTGTAGCTAAAGAACAAACCCTCCTCAATGAATGTGGCTCCAGCGTGACTGACTGGTTGAAATAAAATCACATTGCGTGGCGCGTGATTTACATTTCGAAGGACAATTGATTCGTGCTTGTAACGCTTTAGCGGCCACAGCAGCATGTTGGCACCCAAACTGCTTGCGGTCCACTTCGCGGGCTACTTTTGCATTCCACATACGTCTTTGGGAGCGGGAAGCGCATCTTTTGCAGCATAAGAAAAGCCCCGTCAAGGCCAGCCCTGTACCGTTGGTGGGTTGGTGTTAGCTTCGGGGATGGCGTCCGAAAAAAAGGACGTGACAATTTTAAGCGAAGCAAACGAAAGCAATTGGGAGAAAATGGCAATAAAAACCTCGGAACGGTGGCAAAAATAGGGGGGGGGGGGAGGAGTTGGAGGACACAGAACAGTACAAAGGGATGACTCATCGCTGAGATTAAATAATGACAATGCGCATATGCGCGTCCCCAACCAAATCAGAGCAGTGCGTGCTGGTTGTCACATGGTTTTTTTTTGTCCCTTTGCAGAAATGGGTTGGGGAAAGTTTTTCCGTTTTTTAGATTAGCTTCTCTTGTTTTTCTGTATTTATAAAGCGTTTTATATATGTATAAATTAAGCACAGTTTTTGTATTACTTCCGCATAAGAATAAGATGGAATTTTCTTTTAATAAATTTTCCATCAGCTTTCAGCACGGTAAGTATTTCAAACAACTGTCAGCCTTCTGGTTGATAATGGTGAAGCATGATTGCGTCAGTGACATGCAGCGTGGGCAAGCAAGTGCTAAAGTGCATCGACGACAATCGAGAATCGCTTCACCGCAGAACTTCAGCGGCAAGATGGCAAACACAATGGCGATTAAGCCAGACGCAGGAAGTGGTTGAAGAAGAGGGGGAATGTTAGGGGAGGCCACCCTTACCAAATCCAAATCCCACACTGGGTGGACAAATTCGAGGACAAGTCCCTCCTTTTGGCCACCAGTGAGCTGGCACACACACACAGTTGTGCTCGCCGTTGCACTATTGCACTGGTACGTCGTCCTTGTTCCTGTGTTTGGGCAGAAGAAAGAAAGAACCCAAGCACATTGGCATTCCGCTTACGTGGTCGGGGTGTTTCGGGTGTATCGGGTGGGTTGCAGTTCAAAAGCATGAATGAATTTCGAAACCATTTGACACCCACTCGAGTGCACACACACACTCTCTCTCTATCTCTTTCTGTCTCTCGGGGCTAAAAGACGCGCTCTGCCTTTTGCCTCGCTTTGTGATTTGTGCACCCACACACAAACAGACAAGCAGAGTTGGAAGTGGCATCGAAAAAAAAAGGGAAGGTTAATAATAGTCAACACTGGTCAATGCAATGGACATCGCTTTTTTGGATGTAGTTGGTAAGGAAAATAGTACAAAGAATCGATTCCTTAACTTTATTTTTATGATTAAGTAGAAATGTTCGACAAAGGATCTAACTGAGGTGTGGTATTCGATGCCTTATAATTAGGAATCTTAACATCAACTACCCACTCCATGTACAAGAAGGAATATAATGTTGAATACATATTTCGTACGAATCTCTTTCCATAAGGTAAGTTAAGTGACCGAATAAACTTGGTAACCTTGTCAGCTCAGTTGTGACAGCTACTGCCGGAATACTCAAGTAACTGCACTCGAAGTTTTGTTCGTTCCGCAGCCTCTTCATGGGAGTGAAGAAGTTTTATATTGTGAGGTAGTTTTGAACATCACATGGTATGCACAATACCTTCTCATTGCAAGAGCATGGCCAGAGTGTCAAGACGATGTATAATTTTTCCCGGAGTTCAGAATAAGTGGCAAAGCAGAGAAGAAACCTTTGGACAAGATGGACAAGGTGGACAAATGTTAATCAAGAAAATCTGCACCTGAGCAGCGGACGATTTCTTAGAAGAAGTGACTGAAGCTGCTAGTGAAATAAGGCTTTTCGACGAATTTTGAAGGTCTTGATGGATAACTAGACTTATTTGACACTGGTACTATAAACTTATTTGACGTACTTCACCAAAAATATAAACACTGACGTCTCCTGTAACATTATCTCGATGTTTGAGACCTTTATCTTGTTTTCGAATAAAATAAATAAAAATGTTCTTTACATCAAGACTTTGGATGACTTGGGATATGAACATTAAGTGTCTACTGAAACTATTTGTTTGCATACCGTAAATATTTGATACTGGATATTGGTATCTATTAAGAGATCAACGATTCATCGAAGACTCTCAAGCCTATGAGCTCCATTTGCAACTTCCCGATCTTTTATGGCTAAACCTAAGTTCAACGGGAACTTAACAATTGATCCAATTTTGCCTCATTTGGAAAATTTAGGAGAAAATTGCGTTGTGACACCTCCATTTCTATCTAGACTCTGAAAGAAGATAGGTGAGCTTGTCTATTCTGCAACCTAGCGCAAGAGTGGACCTTCCGAAATTCGGCATTGGGAAGTTCAGGGATCATCTTGTATAAGACAATGCAGGTCCAGGTAGGATATGCTGAGGAAATAGACCTCTCTGGTTTATGGCATTCCTACAAAAAAAGATTCATGTCATGTTTGACCTAATGACAGCATACTTGCGTCTTGGAGATCAAAGAGGCAAAAATCACTTTTAGGATGGTACCAGTGGTAACAAATTTCAACCTGCACAGGAGTAGGAGGTGATATCTTGAGTGAGATTTTTAGTAAAATTCTTTTGGGTCGTTGGTGTCTTGGCCCAAAAGGAAGCTGAAATACTCGCTAAGGTGTCGGATGTCTCCACACAAAACTTATGTCAAGACGGTCAGCTGGAATTGTTTAGAACTTGTGTAGTACTCTCATTCATCAGTACATTAATTGTCATCAAAGTTGGCCAAAACTTCTTAAATGAATGGATAAGAAAGATCTTTAACCCCGTTTATGTAACAGGACAGCAGAGGATAGCCATTACAATGAAGAGTTACAATGAAGAGTTTTAACGAGATAATCACACTATTGTCCAACGAATTAGAATACGGTGGCTCCGGTTTGTTGGTCATATCATCAGAGTGACATTAAACGAGCAAGCCCCAGGTAAGTCGTTTTAGGTAGTCCACAAGGATAATCTTAGAAGGCATAATAAAGCCAACATTCAATGGAGTGATCGTATTGACATGTTTGTCTGAATATAAAGCTGGCAGACAACGTGCGCTCGTCCGACAGTATGTTTCAATGAACTCCTGCTTCAGGACACAACCTCACCTTAACTATTGTTATTACAAATCATATCTCCTCTCTGTACTTACCCGTCGCTTTCGCATGAACGGTGGTTTGTAGGTGGTGTTATGACGCTTGTGATGGTTTTTATGCCGCAACATTTTGAACGGCTGTTTTGTTACTCAGTGGTGGACCAGAACGCTCTACGGCGATCGCCGTCGGGTCACAGCTTCAACGAAGCGCACACACACAATGGAAACGGATCTTTTGAGGACAACCCTTGGGATATATCGCAGACCCAGGGACCACGTTACTACTTTGGCCAAATTTGATTCGGCAAACAACAAACACACAAACGGGCACACGGCACAACACGCGCGTAGAAAATTCACAAATATTTTCCCGTTTTTCCACCCTTTCCTTCCTCCCTGCGCTTGCCGTCCACCCGAGCCCCGTCCCGTGTGGTTGAATTAATTGTGTAGATGAGTCGAAGGAAAATACGCAGGCCACAAATAACAACAACAAAAAATATATAGATACGAGCACCACCGGGTTGGCTTTGGTGCGTACACATGCACTGAACGGGGACAGCGCTTTAACGCGTCAGGCGCGACATAATTTCATTCCGCGAACAACACCAACTAAAACAACCCTCGCCGCGCTCACAGATAATGGCGTATTTTTGTGCCATTTATTTTGCACCAGCCTTCAAAACGGTGCGAACATTGGGACATCTTTCACTCACACATTTACACCGGCACACACACATACACGCAGACAGACACGGTCGTCTGTTATTTGGGACGTTATTTGCAAATAGCGGGTCGGGTTGCCAGTTCGCCCTGCCCAGTGGCTATGAAAACTGGGATGCTGTTACAAAATGAAATCAAAAAAGGGATGATTAACAAATGCTCACTAAACGTTCACCGCCAAGTAAATCATTCGCTCACGATCAGGTTACAAAATTGTGCTACAAAATCATACCACAACGCTTGGTGCGCCGTACCGATCGACACGAAAATAACTGCTCGCCTTTCGCTTACAAAAAGAAGAAAAAAAAACACACACACACACACTTGCACGGTACAGATGGCGATCGTTTACACCGCACTCACGTACTTCCTGCCGGAATGGAACCCTAAATTTCCATCAATGAATTTCGTGTCGATCGCACTTTCGATCACCGGACCGCCGATCTGACGAAGCGCCGTCCTTGCGGGCCGCGATTGCGTTTCTTGGGGTGCGGAATCATAAATATTTCGGCAAAACGAAGAGCAAACACAAAAAAAAACGGCGACCTTCACACTGGTGACAGTTTGGTACGATCTGGGCACACACACGCTCAGGATGAAAATTCTGAAGCGAACAAGGCGGCGTTGAACTTTCGATCATATATCACTGATGGAAACACAGAACGTTTTCCTCCTTTTCTATTGCTTTGCTAACGAACATTTGCACCAAAATGGCTCGTTGCCCAAATTACCTTGCGTGAAGCGATCGGAACACAACAAAGCCGTGGAAGGAATGCTCCAGGATGGCACTGTTTCACTGCCTCACAAAAAGCGTGGCAGCAAGGCAGCAACAACAACAACAACAACAAAACGGCCCGGGACACTATGCGATGTTGGACGGTGGACCCGGTGGACACAAACTGACCACCGCCACTGACCGGTGGCTTGATCGACGCAAGATCGAGCGTTCGCGGGCCCGTTGAAAGACCCAGACTGATGTTAAAAATAAAACTCTCGACCCGACCGAACCACCCCAACCGAGCCGACGGTTTGCACCCGCCCATGTCCCCACCTTCCGTCCTCCCCTCACCCCCATCCTCTGCTCCCCACGATCGGTGCTGTTCTACTCGCGCGCGCACGGACGCGCCCGGTGACGGGTGGTGGATTGTCTTTCAAATTTTCGCTGCTCGTGCCAATTTGACCAAACGGACACACATACACACACAGTGGCGACGGCGACGCCGCGCAAGCAAACTGATCTTGAGTATGAGCCGAGATGATGCTTCTGTCACCCGGGTTGGCACAGGGCACGACGGCAGAGTGATGGCAGGGGTATGCGGGATGGTGCCGATGGGTGGGTAGGTAGGTGGTTAATCGAAAGCGATGAGGAAACAGGCGTTTAATACTTTGATGTATTGCTATCAGGGTTGGGGAGGTTTGCAAAGGTGGTTTGTAAATAAAAAGCATAATTTTGCCGATTTGAAGGAATGTTTCCTTCGATACGATTCAATACAACTTGCAAAGTGTGCTGATTACTCCCTTGTACTTCCCTGTTCTCGTGGTATTCATTAGTATATTAAAATTAACCTTTTAAACGATAAATGAATGATTAAAAGTAGCTCACACTGTTTTGTTACATTTTTATCCTCGTTACAGTCAAATTATTGTGACGACTGCTGGTGTTATTTCCCAAATTTTCAATTTCCGCTTAAGTATTGTTCAAGAAAAGTTAAGGATGTGATTTAAACAATTAAAAAAGTAAATGTAAAATAGTTCCCACCTAAATATGCTTGAAATGAATAATTCACGACCATAATTACGAACCCTGCTTCGTACAATACACAACTTGCATGCTTCGGGCAAGCAATGTTGTGTGGATTGCATACTTTGTACAATTCCATTTCTCCTTAACCACAGCAGCGCCCTCTGTTGGAATTCGAGCAGATTGAAACACATTTTGAATAATTCGAGCAGTTATGCTCGAATTTAAGCTAATGTACGTTGCCTGGCTGCCGTTTGAATAGAAGTCATATTATTATTTAAAATAAAGAGGTATTTTTATTATATACTCAAAGAACTTCGCGACAAGTGCAAACGCCATACAGGCAAATATTTTAATTAAAAGGTTGAAAACAATTCGTTTGATTTGTGATGAAAAATGCCATGTATGTTTTCAAGGTTGCACAAAAAAAGCTAACAACAAACATTAACGCGCTAACTAAACTCGCGCTCGTTGCGATGTGTTGCGAATCAGTAAATTAGCAAATTGATTAGCAAAGTGTAATCACAGCAACAACAAAAAAAAGCTAAACTTTGCACGAAAGGAACAAGTTGGATCGATTTTGTAGCAACTTTTTTGTGGTTGTTGTGTGCTCAAACAACTGTTTGCACTGTTTGCAAATAGTGATGGCTTCATACCACATGCACGCCACTCCCGATTGGTTACGTTTAAACGGAGATTAGCACTAATACACACATACGCGTCGTGGTAAGGAAGGTGGCCTCGTCAAAGTTAGTGAGGTGAATTTTTTGGCAAAGAGGTGCCAATTTGACACATTTAATTAGTGGCATTAGCCGCTGAGGTTGAGAGCGAGAGCAGCAAAAGTGCAGCAGTATTCTTCTCGTGGAGGGTCTGTTTTTGCGATTTGCTGGGAGTGATTATGTTACGGTGAGCACCATTTTTGCTCCGTCATTACCGTCGTCGCAGTAAGAAAACGAGTTCTTTTTTTCTCTTGAAGTCTCAATAGTTTGGCATAAAAGGGAAACAAAATCAAACATCAATCTCCGTTACGGTGCACATTGATGTAGGATCGTATCGATGCATCTGTACTGGGGAATTCAAATTATCGCTAAGCATTCTAATCACACTTAAGGCGGTTTGAAAACCATTACTAAAACCATTTCAACTGAAGCACTTCAACTGAAGTATTGTTTTTTTCTTCTATTGCTATACATTTGTAAGATCTATTGCTAGCTTTAAGTAATGGTTTAAAATTAAACATATAAAATTTTACTTCTATACTAATTCCATTTTCTATACAATATATACAAGTAGTTTAAAGAAAGTGTGACATTTGAACAAGGATATAATTATCCTTTAATTGTAAGCTAAAAATCGTAATTCATATAACACGCGCTACATAGCAGCAGAACAATAGTAAAATAGAGAAACGATTATTGAAAGATGGATATCGTTTTACCTTTACTCTCCGTTTTTTTTCCAACGCTAATTTAGAACAACGAAGATTACACAGGCATTAAGGTGCACTTTCGGGAAACACAGTTTGGGTGCGGTTAGGGCAAATGGAAAATGGTTTGCACTCGTTCGTACGAGCTACGATCGTTTGTTTGGCGGTGCACAAATTATTGGTTACGGCTGTTTTGTTTTTTGGAAAAGATGACGTTTCTGTGTGCAAAATTTGTTGAAGAACGCTGTCAACGCTGTCCGACACTTACCTATCGAGAGGAAAAAAGAAGATAAAAGATGATAAAAACAATTGATTAGTAAACGACCAACATTACTTTACAGCCAGTAATTACTTTTTATATTTAGTGTGTTGTGTGCTAGGAAATAAAGCTTTCTTCTACACCTAAGTACACCTAAGCGTGTGTGTTGTGTGTGTTTGAAAATGTAAACACAAAAAAGATTACCCGAGTGCGCCCAACGTGGGGCTCGAACCCACGACCCTGAGATTAAGAGTCTCATGCTCTACCGACTGAGCTAGCCGGGCTGATGGGATTTCCCGCTCTCGGTGGTTTTCAATACGTTTCCCTGTTTTCCCCATTTCCCATGTTCGTACCATACTGGGTGTGCACGGGTGCGCGATCGTTATAAGATCGTTAGCGCTTGCGCCCATGCAGATGAATTTGTTCCGTTTTTTTTTGGACTGCTCATCATAGTCATTCGGGGTGGAATGATCATTGTCTTGCAAAAGTAATCTCTCTCTCTCTCTTTTTCTCTCACACACTCTTTCTCTCTTACTCTGTGACTGAAGATCGTTTGTTAACGCTAAGTGCAATCCGTTCGACATTTTCTTTTCCCGGAAAAAACTGGGGTTTGGAGACAGATGGAAACTTGTTGGAACGGAGGCAAACCAACAGAAAATGAAAGGGAAAACTAAAAAAAAAAAGAAACATATGGACGAGTACTAAATTTAGAGAATCGTTTTGGAAAGTACGTACTTGTCTCGCAAGGTAACAGATCGAGTGGCCAAGAATGAACCAGAGTGGGGGGGGGGGGGGGAACACATTTCACCATTCTTGGATTTCTTGTTTGATTCAAAAAAACTTTCCCCAGTAGTTGATAAAAATGGAAAATGGCTTTAGACGGAGAAAAAGAGAGAGCCCAGAAAAACATTAAAATAATAATTGAAAGTTTAAGATATCCTTTGTTAATTTGAATTGAATAAATTTCCATTGCAATACGGCAAGAAATATAATTTTAATGTCAATAAATATAATTAAATTAATCTGAATGGGTAACCCAATAATGGCTCCCAGCAGGCATTATATTCTATTCAAACGGATTTCGGAAAACTGATAAAATACTTACACAATTTTAAATTACATTTAACCAATACTTATTAGCTTTGACAATTCATTTTAAGCTGAATGTGTCCATGGAATATTAAAGTAACTCTCTCTGGTTGTTATCGTTGTTGGCTAGAGAAATACTATTAAGTGTAATTAATGTTCATGCTTAATGTCGTATTTATAGCTAGAATACTTAATATGATTCGATTTGTTATGAACTTCATGACCTCGTGGTATTATAAATCATAATTTCTTAGAAAAAGTTCCGTCATTGATGCCGATAAATACTGACGATCCGATTACTGTAGTGAACTTTACATCACGAAATATAATTTTGCTATAAAAAGAACACTTATTGCAAAATTCGAGGACAAACACTATGATAGTCCATCCGTTTGATGCGATTGAAAACAGTATAATCTTTGAATTTGAAGACATATTATCCAAGTCATATTATTTTAATTCTTTATCTAGGAACACAATTTTTAAGAAAATATAAAAAAGCAAATCATTTTCCCATTTCCTGCCAGGCGCGTAAGAATAGTAACGCAGGGACAAAAAAAAAACAAAAACACGCCGTTGCAATAAGTGCATCGGAAGCGACATGCGTTCGTCTTACATAAGAGAGTACTTAATTGAATGAGTAACATCATCCCACCCCATCCCCACCGCAACCACTTGCCCAAACAGCATGCAGGCATTTCCCCGTTTTAGGTCGTACGAGAAAACCAACTCGTTCCATCCCGGCACATTCAACCACCTTTCCCGGGTACACGGGTGGGTGGAACCATTTTCCAACAAAACCTCTTTCGCTCGTGGTGTGGCACCGGTTTTTGGGATGTACATAGGGAGTACCCAGCCACCAAAACAAGAACGTCACCCTAAGCCCTGAAGCTATTTTTGGCACCCGGGCATGTTCCCGGGCATCACGTTCCGTCCAACGGGGAGGGGGGAGGGGAGTGTGTGGGGATGGGTTTGTCCGAAGACCCACACGAACGGTCCCGGCGTATGGCGTATGGAAAATTTGTGATCACATTACACATTACACACCGTGTCCCGGTGCATCCGACGTGCCCGGTGACGCATTTTATACGTGTGCAGGCGTTGTGCACACTGTGAATAAATGACGAAGTCCGTAAGAGTCCGTGGCACGTGCTGTCATCGATCATAAAAATTGTTCTGCTGCACTCACAGCTTCCAGCGGACAGGACGTGCCGGAGTGGAAACCCTGAACTGCGCGTTAAGGGTTCGTCTGATGGTTGATTGATTTAATTTGTAAAAGTTGCTCAAAGCTTGACCATTTAATTAGGTGGGAGATTATTTATACTTTTGAAGTGGAGTGTTTGGTTTTTTTTCGTTCTTAATTTAAAACCACAACACAAAAGAAGCTCTAGAGACACAGAAGCTTATGTTTCTTAACAGCTCACAAAAGAAGTTAAACCCAAAACACCCAAAAAAACGACTACAAATCTCACACCAAAAGTCACAAAAATTAATTCACACCACAATGAGCTGCCAAAATGTGCAACTAAAGCGTAATCCACTTTAAGCACACCGACTGGAAACGGGAGTGGTGAACCAGACCGCAAAAACCACAGCAAACAACACACGCACACACACACGGCTTAACAAAACTCCGAAAGACCGAAACTCAACTACGACTGACCGGCAGGTTCGCAACCCAACAAGTCGAGCAACTTTTGGTGCAGCTTTTGGGCATGCAAGCAGAGAAACGTATAATAAAACTAGTTGCAAAAAGTGTCTGCCCCTCTGCGTCCGACGACGGAGGGTAAGCCTTTTTGTTGGTCCATCAAAAATAATAAAAAAAAACCTCCGCAAAACGTCTTTTGCCGTGGCGAGCGAAGTATCCCGCGAATATCCAACACCCGCGAAATGGCAGCATCAGGCAGCAAACCAAACAAACAAACAAACAAAAAACTGCTGTGCAGCTAAACTGCACGAAACGGAAACTCATACGCTGGAACAGCAACGCTGAGCATGAATCATTAATCTCCTACCGCAGACAAGGCTCATAAAGATAATTAAGCAATTTCGGCGCGTTTGCAATATATATATCCTTGTGTGGTTGCTTGTGGAGTGTGTGTGTGTGTTGAATTTCGGGGGTGGGCTACGAGTGACAGTGGTTGGTGGCGTCGAGTGCAATGTGTCGGTGTTGCTGCAACTTGAAATTGAAGGTTACCACTGCCCATTTACGGGGTACGCGAGAGAGGTCGTCGTACCGGCTGCATTAGTCGGTGCTCCAACACCCAGCTCAAGTCGGTAAGCACTATCCGGTGAGCTTACTTAACATGTTTTCGTTATTTTTATCTCACTCGTGTGGTTTTTGTTTTACTTTAATTTTGCTTCTTCTCACACCACAGCACCCCGAAAATGCGTCCCGGACTGTAACTGCTTGGGCGAAGCATGTAATAAATCGAGCACGATCTGTCTCCCATCATAAACGAGGTAAAGGAATGCTTACGTACTCGTTTACTTTTCCACCCCCTTTCTGCGTGTCACAACATCTTCCAATGATTTGATCGAGTGTACGAGCGTCTGTGTGCGTCGCGATGATCACGATCATTCGACGATCATGGGCCGGCTTCCTTGTTCGGGCCGTTTTGGAACGGAAGCACAATTGAAGCGCGCATTCACATCCACATCGAAGAAGCGCCACCGGAAGGTATTTATTTTGAGTGGAGGGGAGCGAAAGAGAGGTGGGAGTGGGTGAGCATCTTAGGCATGCAAGGAATAAATCACTGGTAAAAATTAAAACAAAACCACCACACGACCACCACGATCACCAGCCGGAGTAATGCCGGAGACGCTGTTTATGCCATCTTTTTTTCCGGATGGAAATGAATCCATTTGCAGGCATTTGGAGAGGTGAATGAAATGGGTGGGCGGGTGATCGAAAGCGAGGAAACCGATGTGTTTTTCCTTTTCTCCCCCCCTCTCCATTTTTTGTTGATATGGATATGTGTGTGTGTGGCTGTGGGTTTAATGCTTTAAAGAATTTTCCACACATTACTCTCGCTCCCTTCTTTCATCTCTCGCTGCTTATGATGGTTCGTACAAAAAGACTCGCTGGTTTTTCTTTCTTTTTCTCCATCTCGTACACGTACACGCACGCACGCATGAGATTGCTGGTGATGATGCCGTGCCGGGGCCGTGCGGCATAAGTTATGGTTATGAATTTACGAAAAATCTAGCACGTGCTTGAAGATTGCCACACGCCGGTGAGGCGAGATTGAATGCTCCCCCCACCCCCCCCCTCCCGGCAACACAACACCATTGCTCTGGCACCAGCATAGCAACTGTAAAGCGGTCGCGAGAATTAAATCGACACTCACGCTTACGACCGGTACGCGATGGCAGCGTTTGCACCGTCGTACTGAGGCTGGGGATGGGAAAAAAAATAAATAAATAAAAGCACGAAAACAGTGCCAGTATGACATGTAAAACTGATAATGGTTTCGAACGGCGGCACAAGAGATGCTCGGCCATCAACGGATAAGCAGCATCCCGACGGACGGTATGTGCCCGGCTAGCTCAGTCGGTAGAGCATGAGACTCTTAATCTCAGGGTCGTGGGTTCGAGCCCCACGTTGGGCGGATGAGATCCACTATTTTTGTGGATCTGCTGACCAAGACTTTCCATTGGACATATATATGATCCTATTTATTATATGAGAGAGACATGTAAGAGAGTTATCTTAATGTGAGAGGGAATGTTCACTCGTCGATCATTTTCTATGTTAAAAGAAAATCTTTTTATAATTCCCTTTAACAAAGAACTAAATCTAAGGTAAAAACAAGTGCAAAAATATGAAACTAAAGTAAACAAATTATGCTCTAAAAAGACTATTTTTGTATTATGTATACGGTGCCGTTCGACGTTCAGTTTTCAAGTGCCCAGTACACATCCCTTATCTCGTCCGCATTGAACTTTCCGTTTTTTTTTGCTACTATCAACACAACACTACCCAACAAACAAAACACAAAACATTAAAAACTGCTGCTACTGGTGGTGTGGCACATTTGCTAAGAACCATCGGTCGTCACCGAAAAACAAACAAAAAAAAAAACCATTACTACGCCATTACTTGCTGCGACACTTTACCGGCATTCGGTTCACCCTGAGTACGAATTTGTCGTGACGGTTGGCAGAGCTATTGAAGCCTCCCATAGCATTGTCTTGGCGCGGTGTATCGGTCGTTGTGGGCACTGTACGAGTGTGTGTGGGTGTGTGTGTGTGTGGGTTGGGGGCTTTTAGCGGGCGTAGTAGGCATTGGGGGCAGTGTTGGCACTATTGGTTTGTCACTAGAATTGAAGAAAGAAAAAATAAACAAACAGAACGAAACAAAACTAACAAAAAACCGAGTATGGAAAGAAAATAGGAAATAGCAAGAAGCAAAAACATGTGTTACCCAACGCAATAAAACAGCAACCGGTACGATTAGTAGTAAATTGTTTATATCAATAAGGATAACGAATGAAAAATGTAAAACAACGACAAAATGAAATAAAAATATGAAAGATGAGAAGACGAATACGTTGAATGTGACGTCACGGATGGAGGTGTAATGTAGTTGCAAGTGACGTGAAAGGAGAAGAGACTTAGATTCTTTTTCAATCAAATTATTAGTTCATTTTTTAGCATATAACAATATTTATAAATCTGGAATTAGTAAAAATATTCTCAACTTTGTTAATTGTCCAAAGTTTCCCATAATTTCTTGCTAATTTGGCGACTTCTTCAAAAATATATGTACTGATGAGAAGTTGTTCTTCAATATGTACTAAAGATATCTCCTTAAAACTCTTCGTTTAAATAACCAAATGCTTGTACATCAGCATCGTGTTGGTCTTGGAGGCCTCTGAAACTGTAACTTAGACGACTTAACTTAGCGCTAGTTTAGATGCGTAGTGGACGAATATTTTAGGCGCTATTTAGACAACATTTTGGTGCAATTTGAGCTCATTAATATATGCACGAATGAAACTTAACTCGTTGTCTAACCTGCCATATCCTTAGGTACTAATTCTTGGATCTCTGCTTCCAGTGCAGTTTATCATCAAATAAACGAGATACACAAAGGAAACACGAAACGTTGCATTGAGTGCAAATCTACCAACCAATGTAAGAAAAAAACCTTAACTTACTAAACTGCCGTCATCGCCATGTTGTTTTTTTTTGTCTCGACCTCCCAGTTACGCCGTTGATGAAATATGTTTTACACATTAATTACATTTCCTCGACTGCATCGCAGCCGTATATGCGCCGGACCACTCGAGAGAAAAGTGGAAAGAGGGAAGAGGGTGGAATCGTCCCAATACGGGGGGTGATGTGCGCAAAACCCCGGCTAAACTAATGGCTTGCCATTACTTTAACGGTGTACATGAGCCGTTGAACGTGCGAGCGTATCACATCTTTTGAGGCCACTTTTGGGATAACTCGCACAGACCTGTAGGTCTTTTTCGTCTCTGGTCTAATTTAATTAGAACCATCTGTACGAACGTCGCAGACGACGATGCAGACGATGGCGGTTGATGGGGTTGTTTGTTTTTTTTGGTTCGTTTTAAACTCTCAGTTTTATTCGAAAACGGCGCTAGGAGGGAGTAATTCGAGGAATTATTGGCAACGGCTTCGCTTCCAAGCTTCGAGCAATGTATCAAAAACCCGGCCAGTAATATTGATGACGCTCAACTAGACGCTTACAGACCGGTACACCGGTACCACGTCTGGATGTGTACAGCTGCAGCAGTTTATTACTTTTGCGGTGGTTATATTCCTTAATCAAATTAAAACCGGGCGCAATCGCCAACTTGCAGCGTGGAGCATTTAGTTCCAACGAGCCACGTGCTTGTTTAGCGTTAACACCTATCGTCCTGCGGCTCGTGCGCAGTACGCGCGATCGGTTGAATCCGTGTGCCGGTGGCGATCTTGCAGTATTTCGCGAGCTTGTACCGTCGAAGCTACGAAGCCGCCCCAATACGGCAAGCATAAATTAAACGATGCGCATCAACCGACCACTCTGGCGGTGGCTTAAGCGTTTCTGTTTCCCTTTGTTGCGATCTGTGTTGGCTCGCGCGAGACATCATCAAAAGAACAACGGGCAAAAAGTGGCAACCAACCAGCTGTGTTAGATTAGATTGCCATTTTGCTTGATCCGCATCGCATCAGCCGCCGCCAAGCCGCCACAAACTGTGCTGGTGGAAAATTGATCAAAATAGCCCAAAAACCGATCCACTCGGCTCGGTGAACCTGGTGCACCCTTTTTTGCCGTGCAAAAGGGCATTGTACGGCGGGTGGGTAATGGGAAGGGCCATGTGGGAGGGGAGGAGAAAAAGACCACCCCTCTTCCTCCCTGGGAGCTAGCCGCATCCTAATCAAACCGGTCGAGGCTCGTGCCATCCTTGCGATATAGCTGCGCTAAATTTAAACGCCAAAGCAACTAAAGCCGCCAACTTGAGACAGGCAAACCTATACGCAACAGCAAGAAGGCACCTAAGAAAGCATAAGCTGTCCGCCAAACACACAAAAAACCTATAATACTATGCTGTTTGGAGTTTGGCTGCAGGTAGGTAAACCTGGCATTAGAGCAGCGAATTAGCGAAGCAGCAGCAGCGGCAGCAGCTGGCTGAATGCATAATTTGTTTTCTGGTGGCAGCTCTAGGTTTTTGCCACTCCGCCAACTGCAAGGGCCAAGATGGGGAGTTTTTTTTGTTGCTGTTGTTGTATTGGTTCGTCCACCATTCGTTCACCATTGTTGCAGGACATGATTTCCTAGAAATTGGCCACAAAAGTTCCACTCCTCGGGCGCGGGCTTTAGTCTTTTCGGCATTTGGCGGCCGCTCCTAACCGGCCGAGAGGGAATTCGTTATTTATTTGTTGCCGTGTGGCTCATTGGCGATCAAACATCTGCACAGGCGGGCAGGATGCAATCTAGTGGACGTAGCTGAATCTTGCATGCTTTTGTTCCAGAATCAGGACCAACTCGCGATTTAATTTAGTCGTTAATTGAGCAGTGTCAAGTCAGTCTGTGAGGTATTTATTGAGGATCTGTACGGTGATCCAGAATTTTGAAAGTATCCAATGTACAATTGAGAAATTATCATTAGAATGTAGGCGAGTTGGAAACATGTTCTATACCTCAAACTATCCCAAAACATTATTGATCCCGACAAGATCACCCGAATATCCCCACCCAGAAGATCCCACGATAAACGATCAAATGCTGGGTAATTCATAAACCTCAACAAATCCCATCTTCAAGTGTGTAAAACTCAATGAACTGTCAACCAGAATGTACTGTCACGAACTGTCACGAGACGATCCTTGTCTCGTCCGCCGTGATCGTGTCTTGCGATATTTCTTTGCTGGACCATCCGAGAGTCGTTCATCATTTCAACTGCTTGAGATCTTCGAGGGTATCAAGAAAAAAAGAGGAGCATATTTTGCTTCATCCATTGCAGACATGAGGATATTCGGTTAAAAGACGAGCCTACGTCTGAGTAAGAGACACAAAAGAAATAAAAAAGATACAGTGCTATCTTCAGCATGCGCATCGAAGATGTCAGCCACGCTGCTGGTGGTGGTTCCTCAATTTCGCATGACACTTAGCCGACAGTACATGAAGATCGCGATCGATGTCTTACTTGCGCTTTCCGCTGGCAACACAAAAAAAACAAGGAACAATTCGTCATCAAAAAAAGCAGAAGGTTCGGGAGCTAACAAACCTACATAAAAAAAACGCAGACAATTTCACGTCAGACGATTACAATAACGCCTTTTTAGGGCGCATTCGCTTGTCATTGCTTGGACCGGCTTTAACCCCCGTACAGCAACTCGATGCCAATCTTTCAAATCATTATTCTACATCGCTTCCAAGTCTGTCCGCCGCCTGTCCGTGTGTGCGCAATTTCGCCATTTCGGCGACGCACGATATCTTCACCCCGGGCTGGAGAGGGTTTTAGATTTTAATTCGGTTCCATTTGTTTTGCCATTCGAAGTACGGGCCCGCACTGACGAATGTGTATTAGTTTGGTTGCAATTTCTGCTTTACTGCTTTTTTTTTGTTTGTTTGATGCAGCAACAACATCGCTTCCCGCGTTTCGTACGCGCCGTCTGCTTCAAGGTCAATCATCGTTATGTTTATAAATTAACAAAGCTGTATGTAAATCTTCTGGCCTGTCTCTGTGACTGTGTGTGCCCCATCCCGGGACCATGACATGTGAAATGTTATTATTATTTCCCACTGGCCGTGCACGCCTTTATGCATGGCGATAGTAGTGCTCGGCGGTCCCCCGCTTAAGTGTGGAAGCCCGTCCTCCGGCTCCGAGCTGCCAGACGGGCTGGCTGGCTGGTTTGTTGTGAATGAGTTGTTTCAATTGTTGAAGCATAACGAAACGAGGGCCAATGGATGAGTGTAGTTCTCCTCCGAACTGCTTGGGACGGAGTGGAAGCACTGAGGAGTGGGCAAAGGTGAGAGAAGAAATGTACACAGGGGAGGCCATTTTGGGCCTCTTTTCTTGGGGTGGGCCAGGAAAGGGTTCATTCGGAGGGGGGGAGGAGTAAGTGTTAGGGAAGATGTACCTTTCCGTGAGGCGTTCTAACACTTGCGATGCGATACGACAGTGTACTAATAGCTGCTCGTAATGATGGCAAACAAATGGGGCACATTTGTACAACAACTCTTGTTTCCATGTTGTTTGATGTGCGTTTATTTCAATCTTTTATTATCTTTAAATTTAAAGTAAAGAAATGATTATTATTTAAAATTATGATTTTCAACGTAAACACCAGTTCTTTCCCTTTGAGTACTTAAATGTGCAAAAAAGCACATTGTCCATATTTCACTTCCGTGGTGATTCGTGCCTGTGACTGTTTCCGCAACCACTTGGTTCCGCACACACACACACACACACACACACACGGCAAGCTGACGGTGCTGGACAGGAATAATGTGCCCAAGTATGCTCATAAACCACCCCCGAAATGTGGTGGTGGCCAAGCGCAAGGATCGGAAGCATAAAACGAACGAAACAAAAAGACGATCCGGTGGTTAGTTTGCGTGCCGGGTGAGTTTAATTTTTTTTTTACCCTGTTTACCATAACGAACAGCAAACGGACAACCCCTCCTTCAACAAATGGTCGGTCACAAAACGGCACGCAAATTGTAAATACCGTGGCGAACGAACGTGGCGGGAAGATACAGGAACGCGCACTATCGAAAACGGAAAGGAAACAACAAAAAATCTCATGAAAAATGATACACACGATGGGGGAAAGGAGGAGGTGAAGAGGGTGGGAAGGAATTGAAATATGCTCCGACTTCTCCCACCCAAAGACCGTTCGCCCATTGGTGTTGTTGAACATTTCCGTGGTTGAACGGGTGGATTGTTTTATTAAACATCGCATATTGTACAAACCATTAAATGTGTTTGAAAGCAAGAAACACTGGCGAATGATGAGAAAATTGATGTTTGAACTGGGTGTGAATGTTGAGAAGGATTATTTAATTTAATTAAAATTAAAATATCGCTTGATTAGGTTAATCTATTATGTGCCATGAATAAAAGTAAAGAAAAGCGAACACATTGTCTTACGAGTTGACACACTTTCATCCCCTTTGCGAAAGCTTGCCCTCCCAATGGGCACCAGATATTGATTGTCGAATGCAGCGCCCCATCAAAACATCAATTTCCGATGGCCTTGGTTCGAGGATGAGAAGAGAGAAAGAAAATAAAATGCACAGAACTGGACAAACTGTAAAATTTTACGCCTCCCAGCAAGGATCGCTTCTCTTCCCGTTTGCTGGTGCCCTTGTTTTCGTCACATTCCCGCACAAGCTCACCTCATGTCCCTTAGGGCGTTCTAAAGGGGAAAGGTGGAAGGATAAGGAGGTGGCGGAGTGGAGACTGGTATCGAAAAAATGTTGCACTTCGCGTCGAGCGCTTCCGAGAAGAAGCCCAAGGACACAAGGCAGGAACACACGGTGTGCACACGGCCGCTTTCGTCGGCTGTCGCTCGATTTCCGTTTTGGGCCCTTGTACGCCATTCGTCGCCGTTCCATCCCAGCCTCGCACCACACCGCACCGGCTTGCCATCCAAGAGTTTGTGCATGCGTTGTTTGTTTGGGGGAAACAGGGCAAAGTTGGAATTTTGCAGGCACAAAACCTACACTTAGATTGCATTTATCATCACCGAGACCTTGAGCTTTTGGGCTGTCCGTTTCGTCGGACCGACTGATGCTACCGAGCTGCGCCAATGCTTTGTTTGGCGCACCAAACATCAAGGACGCATTAGTGCAGGCCCGAAAATCCGGCATATTCGCTTTGACCGACGACGCCACCAGAAAACGCCACAGCGGCATCGTCAAATGCGAACGGCAAATGATTAACCGGGCCGTTGCAGGTTTCGGATCGGTCGGAAGCTGTTAAAAAGGGCGCCCAATGAGCCCAGTCCCCCAGCCAATCGCCCTAATAACCACTATTAGGGCGGCTAATATGATTAATAAAATCAGACCACAGGTCGGCCACCGTTTGGTCGAGGGAGTGTTGGAACGCTGGCGATCTCACCCGATCGGCGTCCAAATGGATCGAGCAAAGGAAAAGCCAATCATTTAACTGAAATGATCGAATCGTGCTGTTAGGCAACCGTCTATGGAAACCGATAAATTGGGTGAAAATTACAGCGGAACGAACGATTTGTTTGTTTACTTTGCTTTGTTTTTGTTGTCGAAGGAAGGATTTTATTGTATTGGTTTTTCGCAGCTTCCATGCGTCAGAGGGACATTCCTGGAGAGTAAATAGAGTCAATAGAATAAAAGAAAAGTGTGCTAAGCTTAACTGATTTTTAAATAAAAGTTTATCATGTGGAACTTCCGGGAAGAATCATTTGAATCAGGCGTCGATTCTCAAAAGATGAATGGATCGTTAAAGAATTAAATAAAATCAATTAGACAGCAGCCTTCCAACTTCTAATATCATTCGATGCCATAGACCAGAGGACGGCAAAGTAAGACTCGCGAGTCCCATGAAGCTCTTTGGCTCTTTTATTGTGGCTCTTTGTAAGAAATGATCCATCCCATGTTAGCCTAGTCATGGGCCATTGTCTGTAACCGTCGAACGATATTCATGAGAATCTAAGAGAATCCTGGTGATTCCTGAGAATAGTCGAAGACTTTTCCTGTACACGGTATTGAAATTTTCTTAGAGAACGATGAGAATCTGTGATCTCGTCTCAGTTATCTTAAGTTTGAAACATACTAAATGAACTAAATGACTTCTAAACAAATATTACTGAGAGCAATCCAATAGTTTGATGCCTCTGTACTAGGGATTCATCAGGAATTATCGTGAAACTTACTAAACTTTGGAGATTCAACAATTCTCAGATCTAGTCTAGTCAGAATCTAGTTTGAACTGCTGCAGACATTAATTCGATGAAACGATTCATTTGATTCAACACAAAGAGAATCGCTTAACAAATGAACTGGTATAGCTCTAAACTCCAAGAAAATCTATAAATCTAGTAAAATACATTTGCTACCAGACATTTCAACAATTCTAGCCGCTTTCCGAGACTGGGTAGCATAGCCCTTACCAATTGGGTGCACACAAAGTGACGTGAGGTAAACGCTTTTGCACCAATAAAACCCATCCTTGCCGATGATGAATATCACTGCCGACGAGAAGGCAGTGACGAGCTCTAATTATTATATCAAAAGTTCGTTTCAACTGCTTAAAATGAATTTCATTCCCGGTGGCTCCCTTCTCGCAAACAAAAAGCAGTGTTTCGAGACGCATAATTTCACTCTAATTTAGAACCGAAAAAACCCTCCCCCAACGATGGGGCACCCGATTCCCGCGCTTACAGACACTAATTTACTCTACCGACCACCACGAGGGAAATCCATCAAAACAACTCAACTGCCAAACGTTCCGGGCACAATTCAAACAACATGACGAACAACACGAACAATTTGCACGAACAACCGGGACCGTCGCACCCGCTTACGGGTGCGTGAAACTCGGCGGAACCAGATAAGGATCCACTTTCGGTGCGTTCCTTCGATTCGTGAACTCGTTCCCAGCTAATCGAAGGGAAGGATACGAACGAAACAACAACCGAAAGCCACCCCCGACGAAAGAGATCCTTGCCGTGCCGGAAATTATCGCGCCCCGGATGGGACGCATGTCTCGTGCGCACCAGGTTGTGCAGTTTGGATAAAGTTT
>STHB01000003.1:17275386-17314215 GCA_018908115.1 Anopheles rivulorum | reverse complement strand
GGTTTTGATAGAATTTGCGGGAGCAAACGAACAAAAAATGGAGAAGAAACATATATCCTATCCCTAAGCGATCCGTAACCGAACGTTCGCTGTGATCTGACGCTCGTCCCAATTTTAGTGTGTGCAAGCTTGCAGTTTCTCTATGCGCGCTTAAGCATCCGATCAATTATGGTGCCGCTGCGCAATGGGTAAACGCTAATTTACTGCACCTTTCGGGCAGTGATTTGTATTGTTTTTTTTTTACTGCAAATTGGTTTTATTGGTGGATTTCTTGGGGAGTTCCTTGTGGTTGTTGTTTTTTTGTTTGAGGTTAGCTTTAAGATCATTCATAAATTAAATTCATATTCACAGTTTTTTTGTGTGAGTGCTTCATTTATTAAAAGCCATTTCAATATCGACTCAAGTTGACTGACAGATGCATTATGAATTGGGGATGGAGTAATTCTTGGGATATTCATTCGGCGAAGAAGGAAACCAAAACTTCAATGTCCTAATCGACTAATGAGTTGCAGTTTGTAGTTGAAGGAGTGAGTGACGCTCACTCATCAAGGACTTCATTGTCACCTAGCAGGAGCTTATTACTGAAGCGCTGTTTAAACCAATTTCTACTACTGAGATGACGATCGTGGCACCAGCAGAAATCCAGCACGTCCAACGGAACTTCTGTGGAACGTGGAATGAAACACCAACTAATCCCCAATTTAAAATCGCCCATATCGTTTGCCTTTCCACTGCACCGAGCGCGCAGTGAAGGCGAAGAAGATGAGGGTTTATGAGCGCGCCCCAAAATTATACCTTTCCGGGGTTGCACGGATTGTTTTGTGCAAAAAAAGAAAAAAAAAAGAAACACGACAAACAAAACGCTCCAAAACGAGCAAACGGTTCGTGTGTGCTAGTGTTTGTGCAAAATGTTTCAAGGTTTTTTTTTGCCATCGTTTAATGTTTTTTTTTTCTTTTTTCTGTGGGCTCGCTTTTTATTATTATTATATGCATTAAATTATCTTTTACACTCTTGCCTAAGGTGGTTAGGAGAGCTGAGAGTGTTTTGGGGTTGATGGTAGCTCTTCCAGATTGGCCTGCGGCATGCTTTGCGGTGCATATGATGATTTTTGCTCGAAGGCCACCCCAAAAGAACAACCACAAAAAAAAATCTAATACCAACGAAAAATTGGTAAATTCTTCCGAGTTCGGCAAGGATTGATTTCGTAGGAATCGTAGCTGCTGGCAGTCTGCGTGTGTGCGCGCGTGTGTGATTAGTTTCTTTCCAAGTCTTCTTCAATGTGAATCTTCTTCACCCTCGAAATCGGGAATGAATGCATACCGATCGCCAACGGATTGCACAAGTCTTCCGGTGTCCTGGGTTTGCAACTCTCCAAACCCAGCATCCCAAAGCCATGGTAATGAATTTCCTAATCCTTCTCTCATGCCTCGCATGTTGTTGCTTTTGAATATTTTTAAACAGCTCAACACGAGAACTTGCATGTTAACTTCACTTTCAATGTTCCTTTTCTTTATCTCTCTTATTTTTGCTTTCGGCATTTCCGTTTGTGTTGGTGGTCGCATGTTACAACAGCTCGAACCAAAAATTTCAACAACCCAACAATTGGAGGAGCATCCTGCAAATGGAACGGTCCAAAAAGACCTTGGACTGCAATTTTCGCCATAGCCAGTTGAGGATGGTTCGCTCTGCAACGATTCCACGGCTCTTTCGCACTGTCCGTCTTTTGCTTGCTTGAGCCCTTTTGTTCTGGCACTTCCTCCCCCCCCTCTCATCCTTCTGGTAGGACCGGGACTTGGAAAATGTAACGGGACTTTTGGGAATGATTGGGCCCGAACTCCACAGCCTGGCGCATTCGAACCGGACGCCATGTTGCTAGCGCGCCCCTAGTCCCGTACGCCCGGCAGCTGAGCCTTTGGGGTTAAAGCAACGGTTTTTGGGTGTTATTTGAAGGGATGGAGGGCGGGTGGCAGAGGGGGTTGGGAAGAGAAAAAGGGAAGGCAAACAGGGATCCAATAATAGGACAAGAATAACGACACCCGCCGCCAAACAAAGCAGCGAAAAGTAAAATGCACTCACACTTGAAGAAAACAAAACACCAAAATAAAAACAACGGAAAAAAAGGGTTCGATTTGGTTTTTTTATACGAAATTCCCGGTATCGAGATGGTCCAGCGCCAACAGTTTGCACACGGTACACGGCACACACACACACACTGCATTTCGCCATATACATATCGATGGATTAATGTTTCCGCCCTTTTTGCCTTGCCTTTGTTGCTCTGTGTGTGCGCGCACGCGAAATTATAGCATTCGTGCAGTGAATCTTAATGAGAATCGCTCGGTTTAGAGTGCGCCCGGCATGTGCGCCTTGTGCCTTGTGTGTATCCTTTCACCAATTTGACGAAAACCCCCAACAAACAGGAGGATTGGGCAGGCAACGGTGGCAGACTGGCGCGAGAAAGGGAGAAGGATGTGGATGATCCTGGAACCTGGAATGATTGACTGATTGAAGTTTTTCCTCGGGACTCAATTGCAATTTGTTCTTCGGCGCAAAGGTAACGGTAGTCATGGGTAAATTCCTTTCGTTGGGTGTTTTTTCCCCCCATTGTTTTCGAGGAAGTAAACCGTTCGACACGGAGTAAATTGCAATTAACCGGTAAACCCGAACCGATAGAATATACGCGTGTACGAGCAACGCATACACACCGCAACGGTGCGAAGATATTGTCGTTTACCGTCATTTGAAGTCAAAGCCCCGGGAGTGATAAATTGTAGCATTATTCTTCTTACTTCTTACAAAAACAAAATAAAAACAGAAATAAAAAAAAGGCAAAACAGTACATGTCCTCTCTTGCTGTTGTTCGCGAGTGACATCATCGTCTTACGCCATTTGGTAAGTATTTGCAGCAAAACTTATTGCTAACGAACCATTTATTACCGATACCTGTGTGTTCCGTAATCGCTTCCTTCTGTCTGTGTGTTTTTAACCGGGATAAGAACAAAAAGTATCAGAACCATTCGTAAAGGAAGCTTTTTATGCATTACTTTGCTTAAACAAGAATAGAATTGGATACCGAAAATAAATATTCGAAAACTGTAACATAAAATGCTACCGATATTACCGAATCATCCCTTAAAAAAGAAAAACATCGAAAGTACCGCATAGAAAAATACAAGAAAATGCAAGAATGCTTACGAATGTCCACCAGAGCCGAGTACACGACACCCGGAAAGAACACGACACTAATAAAACAAATTAAAAAAGAACATCGCCCGAACCGGAATCGTGGGCAGTAAATTCGTATTTTTGGGGACGAAAAGTTCGTTCCCATGCCAAACACCCAAGGCACAAGTGAATGTTTGTGTCTGTGCGTTTCGGCAGTGGGGGTTTCTTTCTTCTTTTGTTTGTTTGTTAGTGTGAATCAAACAAAACCAGTAACCGACTCGACGATCAGCCCGTTGACCGAAACAGCATCCGCGCAAACGTCGCGTTCTCGCTTTCATCGTTTCATCGCATCGTTGGCGTGTTGCGCCTGACGTCTAAGGTTTCCCACCCCGAACCCGGTACTCGCACCCTCAACAGAAGAGGGAAAGGCGGATAACAACATGCTGCCCCATGCTGCACCGGGGGCCATGCCAATTTATGTAACATTCTTGCATTAAACCACCAAAGGCTAATGAGGGAGGCGCGGAGACACCCGATTAATGATGCACCGAAGATACTATGTGCTTTGCGCAAGTGTCACCAATTTCGGGCCAAATGATTAACTTATCCGCGATACATGAACGGGATACAACGGTGCGAAAATTGAACAAAAATATAAAGCTTAACCGCGTCGCTACTTAAACGATGAAATACAGCTGCATTTGTACATAAAGATAAAATTTAAAAGAAAAAAAAACCCTTTTCAAACCGTACTATAATTAAAACAAATGAAATGCATTAAGATCAAACATTCCACGCGAAAAAAAAGGGGAAAAAACACCTAGATTACGATGATAAAGAAATCTTGTTTTGTTTTGCGATGCATTTATTTGTTTGATCATTCCACTTTTCCTGATTGCAGTTCCGAAAGGGGGGTTTTTGGGACCTTTTTTTTTTTGGTGGTAATTTTATTTTGCGAATTGTGTTGTAGCCCACCCCGAACGGGAGACCCAGTCTGCCCCTCTGCTCGT
Source organism: Anopheles rivulorum (assembly GCA_018908115.1). NCBI lineage: Eukaryota > Metazoa > Arthropoda > Insecta > Diptera > Culicidae > Anopheles > Anopheles rivulorum. Next base: position 17,310,039 of record STHB01000003.1, on the reverse strand, counting down.
CGCAAATTTCATGATAAATTAATGCTTCATTTATTTTGCGCCTTTACGCGAACGCGGTGGACGTGCCCGGGCGAAGTACATCCGCGGGCATACCCGGAACGGGTTCTGATGGTTCCACCCCCCCCCCCCCCCCCAAAAAAAAAGGCCGGCGTTGGGTGGGTGATCGCGTACGGGAGCAGGACAAAAAACCCTTCCCCTTCACCACCCGATCACCTCGCAAAAGGCCATACGCTTTTATGTGTTTAATTTTTAATACACCGCCATGAATCTTGCGGTGGCGCGGTGGCGCGAAGGTGAACGGCGGCGCACTGGGTTATGCTCATACATACAGCGACAGACGAAGACGCGACATGCGAAAATCACATTTTCAGACTGGTGCTGCTGCTGCTGCTGCTGCAGTGAATATCAATTGTGGTGACCTTGAATATTTTCGATTTCGTTTTCGGGCCGCGGACTTTCGCAGACTGCGCGCGTTTCAGTCTTCGCGTCGGGTCGCATGCGCGCGAGCCTGTGTTTGTGTGCGCGAACGAAAGTATAGCATCAAACAACAACAAAGCAAAAAAAAAGGAGACCGGGCCAGAAAGAAACGCATTAAATACAAATATAATAAAATAACAAAACACGCACACGCATACACACCAACGTTAAAGCCGGCTAATGCAAACGCGCGCATCGGCAGCAAAAATTTGTGCACAAAACTGGTCACTGGATGGTGTACCGTCGGGGATACTAACGGGGTGTTAAGGGGGAAGTGCAACGATATCAAACATGCAGTGTTTTTATTTCGCTTGCCAAGTGCAGATAACAGAGAGATATGGGGCAGGGGGAAGAGAGAGAGAGAGAGGCAGAGAAAACGAGAGAAACAGGAATTGCGAACGACATGATCTTCCCACTCGTTCCAGAAGCGCTCGCACGGTCGCGCCGCGAACACCGACCAACCGACCGACCGAGGACGCAAAGAAAGGATAATGGATATTATCTGATGAAATAATTTCACTGACATCCAGACGCGCGTTCAAGGTCAGGGTGAGCGAAATATTAACGCAATGACTCACTGGGCGGCAGGAAAGGTTCGGTTCGGTTTTTTTTTTGGTGATTGTAAAAATTTCATAACTCCGGAAGCGGTTCGCAAGATTTCTTGATTTTTTTTAAATTTATGCAATATTTGTTAGGTATTAAGGCATTTGCCTTATTTTATTAGGTGCAAAAGTAAGTTTTCTATGGAAAATATTTCGCAATATTGCGAGCAAATGTGGCGCATTAGTTATTATTGCATCAGGAACTTCAATAATTCTTCTTTCAATTTTAGACAGCTATTTAATTCCAAAACAAAACATATCCTCGTCCTTTGTGCCCAAGAACAAATGTAGCTTTTATTTTGATTCACTCGACTAAAGAGAATTGAAATTCTTTAAAGAAATCAAACCACCTATCGGAACAAGTGTAAGTACAACAGTGTGAGTTCTAGACTGACTAGTGAGGTACAATTTTTCATCGACTAATCTTCAACCAGTTTTTCTCAGAGCTCCAACTAAACTGAGTGAAGCTGAAAGTGATGAAAAATTAATGACTCGTGTCAAGACTCATGTTCCGGCTATTTTTCGTCCAATTCTCGCTCCAAACGTTCGATACCGTTTTCTACTGACGCTTTGACGACTTATAGTATTGATCCCACCAAATTTACAGCATGACTCTTTGCTAGTACCTATTTAGGTTTGGGGTCTTTTAGCTCTCTTCAAGTTTTTTTTAATGTTTTTTTTTCTAAATTTAGGACTCTGATCAATTCCTGAAGAAGCCTCAGTCACACTTTTCCTCATACCAAATAAAATATGAAATGCTTCTCGAAAATGTTGCTTTATTACCAGTAAATTGCCCAGGATTTTGCTTTCTCATTCTGACACTCCTGGCACCCAACTTACAGATATGACACAAGATCTCGGGCATTCCTTCCTGTAAACTAGATGATCCATAAACCGTTTTCGTAACTACGTGAAATGTTCATACGACACTCTTTGCTGGTACATGACGAGAACTTAAAATACCTGACGATATTCAAAACAAAATCTTTGATAGTTTTAAATAAGCTCTAATGTCTGAAATGTCTATTCCTTCCCGTAAAAATATCACCAATTCATTATCTGAAGGTATTTATACACACAAAAATCCCGAAAATGACCATTTCTTCGATCATCCGATTTGTTGAACTCACCTTAAATCGAACCATTAATTAGGGAAGGAAACAACTTCTCAAAACCAAACCGCTGGACCAAGGAAATTGAAATACTATGTACACCGAAACTCAAACACGAAGCATTCCATTTCCGCCACCAGATTCAATGCACGTGTCTCGATCTGAGTGTGTATGCTCTCTTATTGATGCAGCATTAAAACGCATTCTTCATGTTCATGCTATTAATTCTATTCTTCAACGAGCAGCACGCAACTTCAACGAACAGCTCTTCACCGGAGAGATAGAGACGGAAAAATAATAAAGAAAACAGAGATCAATTTAAAAACCCATCACAGCAAGCCGAAAACGTACCACGGAAAGAAAGTGCAGTCCAGAATGCATTGATGTGTGGCATCAGCATCTTAAGATGCACCGGAGACCCTCAATCTTCTCAACAGAGCCGGCCCGAGGTATTCAAATCCGGATCCAAAACCGGAAGATAGTCTTAAAACACAAGTGATTTATCTTTTGCGCCGTATAGTACAATCAGGGCGGAGGGTGGATTAGCGCCTAGTGTATGCACAAGCCACCCCAACCCACCCAAGGAAGTGGGAAATTATATTTCATGAGCTTCCGCTTTCATTGAAGTGTGTGTTTCTAGTGTTGCGCGTTGGCTCGGTGGATATTTTGTGACCACCAAAACTGCTGCTCACACACTGCAAAACGTTTGGACCGTGGATGCTGCACAAACAGGCCGTCCTACATTTGCGAACAACCGGTTTCTGGAGCCTTAGAGACTGTTTTTTTCCTTCTTTTTGGCAAAACGACGCAACATTCGAGAACGTGAGAGCGTTCTGGGTGGATTGATCATTTTTGCTCCATTTTTATCGTACGCCTCTGTATGTGTGTGTTAGTGTGCGCCTGTTCGTGGTGGGTTTTCTTCGCTACTTTTTTTAACGCGTTGCTTCGCGATCGGCCAACATACTGACATACTGACTGACACATTCTGCTCACATGCGGTGCACGATGTGCACCGACACCGGCTCTCTTTCGGATGATGCATCACCTCACTTCCTGCCATCGGCATGGCAGCAGGAAATGCATCCTTGGCCGAGTGAGTGGAACAGTGAATCTTGCCACTCTGACGCAGACGAGATGATGAATCGACCGGAATGTGTGATGTTGATTCGTTCCCTTTTGTGCCGTTTAACTTTGTTTCGGGGTTGTTGTTTTTTTTTTGCATACATTTAGTGACCCACCATGGCAAGTTAGTTACGTAACCGTCGCAAGCGTCGCGGCGCGTTCTTGTGTCAGCTTCTCTTCCATTCCGTTGTTTGCTGCTCGTTGCGGTGGCGATGATTTATTCAACGACAGCACATGATTAGCGTGCATGTACGCAGTACACGCCAATGTGGACGATCCGCGTGTTTCGGATCAAAAACGCTTTCCCTTCAAACAGAACCGGCACAAAATAAATGAACGAATAAATATTGCCGCTGCTACACTGTGCCGTCTGTCGACAACCGAAGCAGCAAGTGCGAAAAAATGTCAACACACGCTACCACCTGTCGGGAGGAATTCTGACCCCGTGCGTGTGTGTGTGTGTGCGGTTGCTTCCCACTACCGGACAAGTGGTGCCAACACCCAGCCAGAACCGTTTAACAACAAATAATGCTAATTATTTATTGCCTTTCGCTCAGTGAGCATGTGAGGTCGTGGTAAAGGTTATGCCAACATCGCCAACGGTTGACGATCGATGATGATCGTTTCTTCAAACCAAAATGCGTTTCTTTAGATCTGACGCGGTGACGGGCAACATGGTACAGTGGAAGAAACAAGTACACCGGGTGGATGACGCAAGGGTGAAATGTTCATGACAGCGTTGGTATTTTGCTATGTGACAGCTTACTCAAGCCCGGGATATGGCGGTGCTTTTGCGTACTTCATTAACTTGCGCCTGTAATTTACCAATGGCTTACCATTGTTTTGTTTTTGTTGCTTTATCTTCATATTTTTGTCGTGCACATAACTGTTTGCGCAAATTTTAATCTTCATTATTAGTTAACCCTTCAGGGGGTGTGAAAGTGATTTTAAAAATGTATCGTTCTTTTTTTCTGTTTAAATTATGTACTTTATGATTTACAGTGTGTTTCAAAAGTTTCAAACTTAAGTTTTAAATTTTTTAAAACAACTTTTAACAGCGCCAATCGACCAAAGCGGAAAAAATACTCCAAGCGTCAACCTTAATTAGCTTTATAATTACTTCTTTAAAGTCTTTCAGACATACTTTTTAATATTTTTTAAATAAGAACTAGATTTCGCATGTTTGGGGGTGGCCCGGTGGTGTATTTGACAACGGCGCTAGTCCCTAACACGACCGGACCGGGTTCAAATCCCATTCGGACCGTCCCCCCGTAGTGAGCACTGACTATGCAACTACATGGTATCTAATAGTCTAGTAAGCCATTATATGGCCGGCATGACCGAATAGGTCGTTACGCCAAAGAGAGAGAGAGAGATTTCGCATGTTTAACATGAGTAGAATCTTCATGTACAAGTGTAGTTTAATGTATTTTCCTATTTTCTTATACCTTTGGGCTAATATCTCAATGGTTTACTGACAAGATGCGTTGAATTCTTGTTTGATTTGTTTCTGTCACAAAACTGTCCTGGCTGTTGTACACTTGCAATGTCATAGTAGAGTCATGTTATTAGATTAGATTTAATTTGAGTTTATTTAGTTTTCACTTGTTCCGTTACTTTTAAACAACTTTAACATTTTTTTAATAATCTGGAAAACACTTGACACCTTGTCTGTGCCTTGTCTTACAAATTTATGCCAAAAAACGAAGTTTCCGCCACACTACCATGGTATTTCCTTACTTATCAGTTTAGTTTACGAAATAAAATATATTTTTGCTTTATAAGTTGCACTATCATTTTGAGACTTATATTGTTTTGTTATTAAAACATATTTTTATCTCTTAATAGGTTAAATCTGAAACTGAAAAAGATTGTTTTGTAATAAAACAAACTTTGATCATCTAATGTTTAATATGTATAGAGGTCATCTTTTTTCTCTACAATGTTGGTACACAGCGTGTTTTTATCATATCCTATCATCCCATCTGGCAAGTGTTTTTCATTATTAAGGGTTATGTCACACATGTCACGTTTCTGAGGCAGGGTGCGAGGCTAATTTTTACTCTCCGTCAAGTGACCGGGTTACCCATCCGAATTTTCCCAACCCTCTAATGCGATGCTACAGTTTCCCTTTCGGCTGTGCTGCCGTTCGATTGCAAGAATGTCTTACTTTGATCGATGGCACCGGTTAATCCCGGTGCCGTACACGCACACAACTACCGCCACAACAAGCGCAAGGCAACGCAATGTGTCCGCAACCAGATCTCAGTACTACGGATGTTTGAAATAGAATTATTTTTACCTTTTCCGACTTTTTGTTTTGTTTTTTTGATTTTCCTTGTTGCCCCTTAGCTCTTTCACTTCCATTACGACAAAAAGTGGGAAGGAAGGTGTACGATTGCTGCTCTTTTTTTTTTGCTGCTATTTGGTCGATCTTTTCTTGTAGCATTTTCAAGGAGGATTTATTCATGGATAGCACACGCTTAATGCTCTCCTTGTGTTTTCTTTTTGTTTCCATTTAAATTTTTGGTTCCTTCCCTTCGTCGCATTCGCACCGCTCGGCAATATCGGATGCACTCGTTTGGTGTTTGGTCCGTCCCTGGCATCCGTCCGGCCAACACAATCCACCAGACTGGGTGGAATCAAAACCTGATGTAATCGAGGATCGTTGACGCACCGGCAAAGGCAGGCAGAGTGCCGCCGGGGGCATTTGTGTGTGTGTTTTGCTACTTNGATAGCACACGCTTAATGCTCTCCTTGTGTTTTCTTTTTGTTTCCATTTAAATTTTTGGTTCCTTCCCTTCGTCGCATTCGCACCGCTCGGCAATATCGGATGCACTCGTTTGGTGTTTGGTCCGTCCCTGGCATCCGTCCGGCCAACACAATCCACCAGACTGGGTGGAATCAAAACCTGATGTAATCGAGGATCGTTGACGCACCGGCAAAGGCAGGCAGAGTGCCGCCGGGGGCATTTGTGTGTGTGTTTTGCTACTTAAGAAAACATAAACATTCGACGATGGAACATGGCAAACGAGAAGTGTTTGTTCGGCATGATCGTTCATGGCGAAAGGCGGTGTGGGGCGAGTGTGAGGGATGAAAGGAAGTGTGGACGCGGGTGGCTAAGAGTGCTAGAGCATTATAGGAGATTACTTCTTTCCTCCACCTCATTTCCCGATCTACTCTACCCTCCTCCCCCCGTGCCCACCCACCGGTGGGCCGATTCCATCGCGGGCGTAAAAGCAATATAATGCGCGCCGGGGCCTTATGCACACGGAGTACAATTAATTATTTTTAATATCTGTGCGTTGCGTTAATTTTAGATTTTTCATGTGACACAAAATTTGTTCCCACTTGCGCTGTTGGGGCGCGTGTGTTGTGGCGCGTGCGTTTACGTGTTTGCGTACCGAGGTGCCAGTGGCCAGCGGTGTACGGATTCGGCTCCGGGTACTGCTCCGATCCGGCCAGAAACGGTTCAGACTAGGCGAGGCGTTGATGATATTTTGAATTTTCCTTCCTAGGTGTTGTGTTGAAGAAAATTTTTCGCCAGCACACCAAAACTGACGCCAATAAATGTGGAAAGAATGACAATTTTTAGAGCATTTCTTTCTGTTTTATTTTTTTTTTTGACTGCCTAGCATATGCAACATCCTCTCGGAAAAAAAGGAGACGCGTTTTATGAAGGTGCTTGGCACGGTTTTAATGATTGGTAGCGTGCGTTTTGGTCCCTTTTACGAGAATGTCTCGCACCTAAGCACGGTTCGCTGTTGCTTGCTTAGCGTGCTGAGTGAAACGCGACAAACGCTGTAATAAATTTCATTAATTACTCCCACGCGAATAAGTAAATCCAGTGCGTCCAATGGTACCAGCAACTGTCGCTGCCTGCGACTGTGACGGGTAAAGGACAAGTGTTTTTTGGGGGTTGCTTATGAGCGATTTTTTGTTTTTTGTTTAGCAACATGAGATCATTTAAAACGTGTCGCTGACTCGTATGGAATTGTGCAGAAATAAAACCATCAAACCGTTCACACTTGCCGGTTTGCGTTGAAAAGCAGAAAATGGTTTTATGCACCTTGGCGATGCACTTGCTGCTGGTGCATTTTGTTGTTCTTTTGCTCTTCCCATTCGGTGTTTTTCGTTTCGTTTCCTTCGCTCTTTTCTTAGTGTGATGAACAACGACGAGACGAGATGCATCTGTTCGGCCGCGAACATTTCTTCCCGGTGCGGTGTGCATCATGTACACGTGCTTCGCTCAACGCACGCTCGTCGAATCGCACAAGAAGCAAAGCAGGAAAAGGAAAAACCTGGATCGCTGCAGAGTGGCTTTGGAATTTCCCCCAGAACATTCTCCAACGAGCAGATCATCGCGGGAAATACCGTAACCGGAAATAATTATGTGTTGCCAAGCCATGCTCCTTCAGCATGCATCGTACTTTTGTGCTGCTGTATATGTGTGTGAGAAGGTAGCATACATTCCTTTGTGCAGTTATGCTGCTGCATGTTGTGATTCACGATGCAAGAATGAACTTGGTTGAAAAGGGAAAACTGGTCAGCGGTTGCGGATTTCATTCATGTTTTTGCACCGAACTTTGGCTGATTCATGAGATGCTGGGTAACGAGTTTGCCAACGGAAAGTAAAAATGACTTTGGGATGATTCATTCCAACCGTGAATGAATCAGTCCGACCATTGATAGTAAAAATGCTTTCAAGGAAAGTACCATACCACTTGCTGTTAAATATAAGTTTTTGAGCGGCAAACGAAAATAAATTTCACACACTTTTATTTGCAGCTTTCGTGACAAGAAAAGGACACAATTTATGTGTATGATTATTATGGGAATAATTTAACGCATCAACAACTGACTGTATATTCTACTGCCTCGTAAAGCGTGCGTGCCCGTCCCGAGCAGCGTTGCGTCCGCTGACTGTTGGTGGAAGAATGTAATAAATAATTTTAATGAACGTTCTTACGTAAAGTTCCCCTTAAAGTTCCATCACAACATACCGTACACCGTAAAGAAAGGGAAAATAGCGCCGAAGAGACATCTTTAAATCTTCATCATTCGTCGTGGCTGTGACATTCAACGGTGCATGAGTCGATAATTCCAGTTGCCAGTGAATTGCCCAAACGGATGGGCAATACGAAATGCTTACGGCCCAACGGCCAAAATCTGTCGAAACATTTCTGTTTCTGTTACGGGGCTGTGGGGGTTTTTGAAACTCATCAGATGTGGATTAACTCCTTTTTTCCGGGTTGTACACCAATGTTTCGAATGTTTACTTTGTCACCGGGCGCATAATTATAGCACTGTTGTGGGTCGTTCACTGTGTGGATTAGGTGAAATATCGGGCAAGGAAAATGCTTGTTGGTTGGGCGTTGGGAAGGTATCCGCCATTTCCTCCAAAGAGTATAATCCATTCACTTTGGAGAAGTAGTGTATCATTTGTACAACTTGTTACTCAATTTCCACAGTTCATTTAATACTTTCACAAAATATGAAATACTAAACAACCGCAACTACGCAAGAACTCTTCCAGTATTCTAGAGTTACTAGAATATTCGAGTTCAAGTCTTTAGTAGGTTTAGTAAAGTAACGTTAAAAGAGAAGTTAGGATTAAATCAATAATTTAACTATCGTCTAGATATTCTCCCAAGGATTCTTTAATTTCTGAGTATTGTTTCCTAGAACTCTTTTTGAATTGGTTGTATCGTTAAAAATGTATGTTTGTATGTAAAAATGATAAGATACCAAGTTAAGATAGAAATAAGGGTAAATCATAATGGTTAAGACATACGGCCTGAAAAATGTACAGTGAATAAAACAGAATCTAAGTATTCGAATCTAATTTGTTTTGTGTACAACGGCATAACCTTATTATAGATGTTTTATTCTAAAAATGATAAGAATGGAACTCCTGTTTTTCTGGTGAATAATATTGAAATAAATAAGACATACTTGTCAAGAATCTGATCAAGAAGTTCTTCGTTAATCATGAAGTATGGAATGAACTTTACTGTATCTCCAATATCTGACCTGCATAAAGTTAGCTTTTTCATCAAGTAATTGCAGTACATTTACAAATTTTCCCCATTGCATGAATCTTACTTCATGGAAGCGTACCGCGAACAACAACAAAAAATCCATCCCATCCCGAACATAAACCGAACATAACTTGCTCCACACGGTGTACGCTCCACGTATAATGCGACTCGCGCATACTGCAACAGCAGTAACGTGTCGGATCGCGCTAGACATGCGGGGCCAAAAATATATACATAGAAGTAAAAAAACAACAACGGACCCCACCCGAATTGATGGGGCGCGTCCGGAAAATTGTCACTTGCGATTGCCATCCAACAACTGGGACCGATCTAATAGCCCCCGAAGCGTTCTTCGGTGCGCTCGTATCCAGCCACTGTCGCCCTATGGCCAACTTTTATTGGCACCCGGTATGGGAGGGTCGGGGCACTGCAAGCGGGAGGTGGAGCGAAACAACGCACCAAACCGTAAAACTCAACAAACAAAAGTTTTGTGCGTTTGTCCAAAAATAAAATGCAATAAAAGTGTATTTGCTCTCCCGCGCACCTCGTATTTCTTGGGTTTTCCGCCCCGGGAGAAGAGGTGATCGTACCGCGAGATCACCGTCGATGATCACATGCAACCGGTGGAGTGTTCGATTTCTTGTCCCAAAACACGTGGACCTTTGACGCGTGAATCTTTAGCATTAAGAGTACTTAGTAGCAAAAGGGAAAATGTATATTATTTAGATGAAATTAACCAAAATAAAAACGGAGCACTCCAGTGCGAAAAGATTTTAATCCAATTCCCAGAAGTACCTGCGTGCTGTATATTTCATTTAATTACACTCCACCCAATGCCCGAAGGAAATGTAAGCATGAATCAACAAATAAGGTCGATTATTTTGCAAAAAAAAACCCCTTCGTTGGTCAATGCAACAAAAGAAGCGCTCCGAAAAAGAAGAGTGAAAAGAAATTGCAGCACTCCCCGTAATAAAATAAAAATGGACGCTTCTAGAATTTTTGCCAACCAAACAGCAACGGCAAACAAAAGGGTTAGAAAGCAAAGGGTGGCATTCGCTCACACACACCGAAATAGATGGGAATAAAACAAAAAAACCGAATCAAGCGTACCATGCGAAAAGGGACGGTATCGCCACTTCCTGCATGCTGTATGGCAACGCTATAGAACATTGTGGTGGGACTACATGCAGCTTCGTTTTGCGCACTATTTCACACTAATTTGTAACTGGTCGATCGTTTTGCTTTTTTTTGTTTCTTTCCTTCTTCGTTTCATGGTGCTCAACTCACTCACCGAATTCGTTACTTGCCCCATTTTTACCGAAAGCATTGTTTGAACCTTGTGAACATTAATTTGCAAAAAACACAATATGCCGTGCACCTATCAACGCATTGCTGGCCCGGGATGGCCGAAGCAACAAACACAACATGGCGGGCTGAGAACAGAATAAATAACTAAAATTAAAAAAAAAACAAAGCAAATTCCAGGGGTCCTGCTTCCTGCACCTTTTACCTTTTTTTTTTTTTTTTTGGAGCAAACCAGCGGATATGATCATGCTATTGTTTGATATCGTATGCTTATCTGTCTCTCTCTCTCTCTCTTGCTTTCAAGAGAGTCCCAACGATCAGCTAGAGGGAATCCCTCCGAGGGACAGCTATAACATTCTAAATAACATTCGTCCACAATATGGCGTACGAGCGGGCGCTCATGTTCAAGCCATCTAAAGGAAATCTCCATTTCTCCAGGAACTCGGCGGAATCGGCAAATCTTGGTTCCACGCCCAGACGGCGGCTTCTAACCGCTTCTAAGCTCTCGGCGCAACAAAAAATAAACCCGTTTGCTCGGCCGATTCGGATCATCGATCTTGCCGATAATATGTGGGCCAGTGTGAGTGTTCACATGTGTATGTTTGTGTTCCAGCTTCCTTTTGCCAGTTTACCGTTATTTCTCAAGAGTTTGATACACCAGCTACCAGGGAGGGAGGTTAGACGAGGGTTGTTTCTTTCTTCTCGAGATTTTGCATCAATTTTTGGACGCCGAAGCTTGTGGTTTCAAAAAAGGTGTTTTGCAACGCAACGTGTTCGAGATCGGCAAGATCTTATTACGGCTTCCCTGGGCTGGTTTTTGTTTTTCGTTGTTGCTATTGGTTTTACTGTTGTTTTTCTTGTGCAAGATCGCGTGTGCGATGTAGTCCCGTGCTGGAATTAGCGAAAGAAAAAAATCCCCCACCCAAGTGCCATAATACCTTTTCCTTTTGCTAACCTTAATTATGATAGGGCACCGAAGCCATTTAGAACGGTGCTAAAGGAAACGTAACCGGGCGCCAGACGGTTTCCTTGCGCGCCCGGANCGGCAAGATCTTATTACGGCTTCCCTGGGCTGGTTTTTGTTTTTCGTTGTTGCTATTGGTTTTACTGTTGTTTTTCTTGTGCAAGATCGCGTGTGCGATGTAGTCCCGTGCTGGAATTAGCGAAAGAAAAAAATCCCCCACCCAAGTGCCATAATACCTTTTCCTTTTGCTAACCTTAATTATGATAGGGCACCGAAGCCATTTAGAACGGTGCTAAAGGAAACGTAACCGGGCGCCAGACGGTTTCCTTGCGCGCCCGGAAAGCGGAAAGTGTTTATTGCGATAATTGTATCCTCGCAACCGTTTGCATCCATCGAATGGGCTGGTGTTTAATATATTGCAGAATCATTTCTCGGTAGTGCCATATAACACCGTGCAATTAAGGCACTATCGTGAGAAAGCGGGTCCGCTGACGGTTGGCTGCAAAATCACAACCATTTGCTTTTGGGGAAGATTTTTCTGTTTTGTTGCCCTTTCCTTCGGTTAGTCATTGCTCAATTGCTTACGCTTTCCACCACGCAATCGGTGAGTGAGAAGACAAGGAAAACAACAGCTAACATACTAAAATTTTCAACAAACATGTATCACATCACACACCTTTCCGCATCGGTTGGCCGTTTATTTATTTATTTTTTTTTTGGGGAGGTTGATCGCTACAGCCCAATATGGTTCGCTTTTCCGTTGGTGCTTTTCCTTCGGTTGGTTGAATTTTTCACCCGATCGCGTATGAGGTAAGACGAACATTAGGCACCGAAAGGCAAAGTGAGCGCAGCAGCACAGGGAAATTTTCACATTTGAACATCATTAAAAGAAGTTTGTGTGCCTGGGAAAGGCATGTGCCATGGACACTATTTAGCACCCGGACGTACAAGGTGACAGCGGCACAAGCCAGCCAGCCGGGGAGAGAATGTTTGCCATAAGCCTAAGTGCTGAGGGGGTACCTTCCGTGGAAGGCAACCGTGAAGCGCGACAAAAACGCGAACGAAACAAAAGAGGCCAAAAGAGGCGACCGATCGTTTGAAAGACAAAACAAAAACCACCCCAAACCAACAAAAAAAAAAGAGCGATACCTCAGGCACATCAATCTTGCGCTCAAATCTAGATTTAATGACAAAAACTAATTACACTTTTCGGGGGGACTATGAGTGTGCGTGTGTGTGTGTGTGTGTGCGAGTTAGGGGCATAAGAGGGAAGTGTTTCAGTGCTGCGCAACTTCGCAACGTAACGACGATGCTAGCGCAAACGCAATCGCACTCCGGCCGGCACGGTATCTAATTTCAACTTTCTTTGTTGCTTAGCCCATTGCTTTTCGGTCTCCATTCGGTTTGACTTGTTTTGGGCAACGTTTGGGTTTGTCGGGTGGGGTTTGTTTGAAATTTGAACTATTTTACCAAACCGTGTCGAAAAGTGTCCAACTCCCGCAGAAGGTAGAATGTTAAATTATGATTTTGTGTTTTATTTTAATGGTACCGTTTCATTTAATAAATACAGTCGCTAACAAAATTATGTAAATCTTGGAATTTTTAAAGCGAATAAAATTAAAATGAAAAAAAATAGATAAGAATAATGCTCTGGAAAGTTTTACACAGCGAAAGAATGAGATTAAAAGCCACCAGCAGGACGATTGGAAACAAGTAAAAAAAATCCTTTAAAATTTTCCTTACATTCCTAGTTATAACTGCTTTCTGGTACATTTACAGATTCGGATCTTAAAAACTACGAAGGATTTATGGTTATTTTCATTGCATAGTCACCAATTGTGTAATACTTGGTTTTATTCCCTTGTTTGTACTAAAGCACCATCAAATTTTATTGGTTACTTGACACAGCTTTATGGCACAAATATGCAAAGTATGAACGAACCAAAGAAAAGATTTATTAAAACATTTAATACAGAATAAAACCGAAAACTTGAATCGTATGATTGCGATTTTGATCTTATTTATTAAGCAAAGGTAATACACAGATATTAAAAACTGATTCTAAGAACACTTGGCTTTAATGTTATGGAGAGCAAATTTCGATTTGGCGATTATTAATGAACTGTACTATTCATTAAAACTTGTTTCAAAATTATTCATATTAATCTCAACTTTAAGTTGTATTCTTAACAAAGTATTGACCACTAAAAAGCTGAGTAACAACCGTTTTATAGTTTAAAACAATTAATGTAATTTACCTTGCTAGTGCTAGTGTCTCTAAATGTACGGAAACTTTTCATCCAACCCACCCCGCATGTGATCGAGCGATTGCGGCCAGTTACTCGAACTAAATCATTTCGCTAGCTCCTACTAAGACCGGCACTTCTTTGTCCGCTGTCCGTTGCGCACCACAAAAACAAAGACACGGTAATGATAGGAAGGACCATTGCAGACGTGAGGGACCGCGCAAACGCAATTGCGGTCCCCAAGGGTGATGGGGGGAGGGAAAGGAAGGGATGGAAGGGGCATGGAGAGGGACTGAAAGCAACCGACCGGGTGGGAGACATTCGAGATACTTACACTCCGATAATAACAGCCGCAGGGAAAAGTGATTAGCCACGAATATGATTATTATAATCATGCGTACATCGGGGCAAGCGTTGATCGCACACGGCGAGGGAAAAAAAAGTGGTGAGATCAAGGTGCGCAAGCGAATGTACGAGGAATCCGAGTGGAGTGGAGCGGAGGTGGGTAAAGGTGTGGCAAAGATGGCTCGGGGTACTCCACAGTCACGCTTTCCGGTTCCGCGAGAGTGTCAAGCGCTTGCTTGGCCGATTTCGTAAGCAGCGAGCCCTTCGCGCTAGGTTTCATGGTGCGCGTTTTTTTGTCTGTTTTTCTTTTGTTTTTTGGTTAATTTTTCGAGGGTGTTCGTTCGCGCCGAGATTAGAGTCTTACGTACATACCTATGATTATTACAGCTCACTTCTTTCGAGTGGTCTCGTTTCGGGGAGTTTTTTTTTGGCCACCTTTTTTTTTGTTTTTAGTACGTTCGTTTGGAGTAGGTTTTATTTTCATCGTAGCGTTTTTTTCCTCTCTTGTTTTCACCTGTACATGCGTATCGATCGTACGCAACGAACCGGGAGTAAATTAACGATCTTGACTATCAACAACCGAAACTAAAAAAAAAACTCACGACAAAATTTGACAAAACAGAATATCGCAGAAGAAAGCCCCGAAATGAGCCTAATGAGAAAATGTAATGACAGTCATTTTTTGTTTGGCTTTTCGCCGTAATGATGGCTTTGACAATTGTTATTGGATTGGTATGGAGGGTTGTTGGAAAGGGGGGGGGGCAGGATTGCATTGGTGAACGGAAGTTGCCGTTAGTGCACGGTGTATGTGTGTGTGTGCGTGCACGTGTGATGAGTGGTGTGAGGTGGTGGACATCTGTGACACGAATAATGTGTTTGCTTTTGCGCTTGAACGCTTTGCAAAATAAATACTTACTTTTGATGATATTAACGTAAGGGTTGGAGACGATTCCTGCAAAGAAAGGAAACAAAGAGTCTTTAAGCTGATGTGTAAAATAGATGATTTGTGATATGATATGTTCAGTTTAAATCCCCTAACAAAGCAAGTACAAATCTTACAAGAATAAGTTCAGTCTTTTTTGTCTTTGCATTTGCAGGTGAACTTAAGCAAACAGTTCCACTGTCAGATTTTGCCACCCTGCGATGTACAGCGCCCGCTACCTTCGTTTTGTCCTTCGCCATTCTCTTCTGCTTCAGTTGCAGTTTGAATAATTTCGATTCCGTTTCGAGAAGCTCCAAACCCAAACACTGCTGCTCTTATTATGTGCGGGTTAATTATTCAAATGGCTAATTACTCATACAATAAACGCTCGGCTGGGCTCGGGCGGATGCGATTCGCCGCCCGTTTGCCGCCCGAGCTCGCGCTCGTCACAAGACTTCTCACGGGGCGCCAAACGAGCCAAACATTGAAGTAATGCCTTCACTTCCTATCGTAATTGTTTATTTAAGCCCTCGGGCAAGGAAGTACACGCGGGCGGGGGTTTTGTTTTGGCGAACATTGTTCCATCCGAGACAAAGAAAGAACGTCTGGCGGAAGGAGTTTGCCCAAAAACAAAAAATGCGAAACGAAACGAAAAAGCGGAAGAATTACTGCATTTTTTGTTTGACTTGATTTAAAAGTTTTATGACATTGGCATTGAGAAAACAAAAGATAAATTAAACCCTGGTAAATTGAGTGCTTCATTCTAATAGTGTTGCATCTTTTAACAGCTTGATTTCCATCGAAACTTTGCAGCTTTTCGGAAGTGTTATCTTGTGAAAAACGCTCTGAAAAAACACGAATTTTGCCACCCATCTTCCAGAAGTCGTTTATGCTTTACAGTGATGCTACCCGAACGTAGCCCCGAAAGACACTTGAACAGATAAAATAGTTGCACGACGGCTTATGAAAGACATAAAACGAAACGCACGAAATAAGGCACGTAATGAGTGCCACGCCGGAGGAGTGAAAAAAATCGTAAAAATGCACCATGTTTTAAGCAGCATAAAACAGACAACCGGAACGTCCGGGGGGGAAGGGCAGGCCGGGCATAGAGCACAACGGCGGCGGGATGCCGCTTCATGCCCGGTGGCCGGTAGTAAAATAAAAAAAAGGAAACACGAGCACACGCTGCCGAAGCATCGGGTTGACATTTATGAGCGTTTTTAAGAGGCACACATCCGACACAGGCATTAGACTACGCGGTCTACGATGTGCGACCGAAGAATGTTTATGTTTTATGCCGGCTCGAGGCGACTCATCGTTCACTCGTTTGGTGGTAGCCACGTGATAGTCATCCGACAGGCGATAAGTAATTGCATCGGTGTACGAGGTGTGAATGTAGTGATAGTGTGACACATATCCGAGGGTAAAGTGCGGCCGGTAATTTAAATTCGTTCAATTTTGATTAGTTTTGTTTTACAGAAACCAAAAAAAATCACACTAAATCATGCTAAACGAATTCTTTTTTCCTACCTTTATCATTTGTGCACTGCTCGCCGAGAATGATAATAAATGGACTGAACCATTTCCCAAAACGGTCCCGACCGGGTACCGCCGGGTAGCGCTTATTGTTTCATTAAGATTCCACACATTCGCATTCCACATGCGAAATGCGCATTTCAAAAATTGAACCTGGCTGAATGAATCGATACTACCCCAAATGGCAACTTGAGCATCGCATACCATGTAATGTTTTGGGGGCAAAAAAACAAAAGATATCTCGAAAAACAGAAGATGCACACACACACACACACAAAATCATACAAGCAAACTTACGCGCCTAAATTATGCATACGGATGAAACTCGGGACATACGGAACGTCCATACACACACACACACACACACACACACACACACACGAAACGCGGAAAAGCATCGATTTAAAATCGGCCAAACTTCGATTTCGCCCGCAACTTGGAACCGCTGCGATTGCGAACCCATTCGGCTCGTTCGAACCAGTGGCTCGAGTTGAAGTAGCAAACCTGGAGCGCAAATACATAACAAAAATCCGCCAAATCGAACAAAAAATGCACAGAAACAGGGCCCAAAACTTGCGTATGCCTTCTTTTTTTCACCCGGTACAAACACTGTCCTTCAATCAATGGTCCGGCCGAGCCGCAAATATTCGACCAAAGTGGCAAGCAAGGGCCACAAGGGCAGGGTGAAGCATAACCTTAAGGTTTTTGGGGTGAAAACGAAAATGAAAAGGTTCAAAATGGAAAATTGAATTTAGATTGCTTCATATAAAGCGCATGATATCGAAATCGCTTCATCGAAGGCGGCAAATGGTTCGGTGTTTTATTTTTATTTTCTGTTCGTTGGTGTTTTTTGGGTTTCAGCTTTATGTAGGGCATATTTTCTTCCCTTCTCTGTGCCATCGAGTCGACTATTACAGTTTAGTTGCTTCCTGCCGTACCTAGGGATGTCCTTGAGGAAATTTGTTGAGACGCGAGATATAAGAACAACAACTTTGCTTTTCTTTCAATCGCCAGGAATGTGATGCTAAACAAAGGCGAGCAAACGTTTCGCCCACTGATTGTCTGGGCGCTTACGAATCGACAGCACTGGGGTTTCATCGTGACTCATAATGAAGCTTTAACAATAAAAGCCTCGAATGCACGAATGCTTTTTGGAATCGAATTAATAGTTGTGATGTGTTGTTTTTTTTCGAGAAATAAAAGTAATTTATAAATATATTTAAGACCGACTGTAGTACAATGCACAACAAATGTTCAAATGCTTTATTTAGAATGAAAGGCAAAGTTGAAGATGTTTTTTATCCGCTTAAAAGTAATTCCTTGATTGATAAATTCTTTTTTGATAGAAGTAATCTATTTACAACTATATTAAAAATTTTAAACTGCTTAAAGCACCACCTAATTATATGGTTTCATCGGTTATTGTTGACCGTCTCTTCAATTCTGGAATGCAATTATCAGAATTATGATTCAATAGTAATGTATTTTTGAAAAAATTCAAATTATATAATTATTTTTGAGTTTATATGATATAATGGTGAATAAATGTATTTATTTACTTGTATACTATGTATTTAAATCATTTGATAAAATAACTATTACATAAAGTATACATTGAAAATAGAATGAACTATTTCTAGAAGATTTTATCATATTAAAGAATAACGAAACTTTTCTCTTCGTTTATGACTTTTATGCTAAATAAAAAAAAAACGATCTTGTAGCTCAGTTAATGACATTAACATTATCGTTATGAGCATTACTTAAATATTGAATCTATAAAATGCAGTCCTTCACAAACGAAAATAAATACCAAACTAATATTTGCGATCCTTTTTTTTCTCTTTCCACCGCTTCCTAACGATATATCGTATCGTCTAACTACAACAAACAGATCGAACAAGTAACACGTACGGACGTAAAGTGTGCTGAAACAAGCCACATGCTGTAAAGTGCAAAAGGGACAAGTTTGGCCACGGCCAGCTAATAACAAACCCGGGACCCGATTGAAAAGGACAACCCGACCGGTACGTACGTGTGTAAGAAAATGCGGATGGCAACTCATAATTGATGATCGTAAAGCAGCGCTTAAAAGCAACAAATAAAAAAAAAAGCACAGGGCAAAAAACAGGCAACAGCCTGTGTGTAACAAAACACAGCATCGACATCGTTTGCTGCCCGACCGAAATCCCCACAAAAAAAGGAAGAAAAGAAAAGGACATTAGGATAGGACAAAACAGGACCGGAAGGTCCACTCGGTCGCTCGCTCGGAGGCTGCTCTCGTCGAATGAATGCGAGAGCAAACAACAAGAACAACAAGTACACGTCGGGACTCAGTACGTAGCGTTTTGGTCACGTTGCTAGGTAACGCGGTATGAAGCGTAGCAGCAAGAGAATACCATCGAGACGACTTTTAAAATTGCTCCGCTCGAGCAAAACACAAAAAGCTAAAACAGCGGACCCTGACGGTTTCGGTTGCATCGATGACGCCCGGTCGGTTGAGGTTGGGTTTGCGTCGATAAATTGAACTAATTCCAGGAATTATGAAATGACCGTGCGAATGTGGAACCGTTTTTGGTGATGGTGAGTAATATCGCGGAACTGTGCCTCCACCTTAAAATAAGTGCCGCTTTACCTGTAGTTTAAAGAAGTTTAAATTGGGAATGATGCATCATTTATCGATAGTAAAGATTTCCTGTAATTCTTCAAAAGTTTAAAATATTTGTTTGTATTAACTACTACTCTCAATACTACAATGACTTCATGATCTAAAGCTCGGACATTTAAGCACATTTCGCAAATAGAGTTCCAAGAGTTTTGTGAAGCTCTGTAGCGTTAGATTTTGTATTGCTCTTCAGTAAGAACAAGCAGGACCTTTACCCGAAATAGAGTATTCTTCAGCTTCCATTTCCATTTCCAAGTAATAGTTGGAGATCCTAATACAGCATTCGAATAAGTTCAAGGCAATGTCTGCTCAGCAATCATTATCTTTTTTGAAGTGGAATATCTAAGTTCTCATGGAATATTTCCCGAAGGTTAGGTAATAATTAGACAATGGGAGGAAGTTTGCTAGAAATCGGGAAAGAAGTGAGATTCAACGCACTAGCTTCTATCAACGTAGTGATCATGTGGAAGATCAGGTGCTTTAATACACGACATATGAAGGTCCCGAATACCTTGACGTCACGGAAGAATTAGATATTCTAGAGGAACTCTAATAGATTCACTTCAAATCTAAGGCGTAAACTCCAAGAAGTGTTTCGCAAGGCATTCTTGGATATTTTGTGCCAGGATATTCACCATGAGATATTTGGATAACTATATGCTAGTTCCTGTTTTGCTCAATAACAGCCCAACAGTGGGAATTACGTTACGTGCAATTACCTGGTACTTGTATCTGGGTGTTATGTGTCCTAAGTTCTTCTCTACGTTGTAAACATGTTTTGAAGCCAAATACCTGCTCTACTAGTAAGGAATGTATGTAAACACTGAAGAAACAATTTTATGCGGAAGTAAACAATCGACGCTAGATAATCTCACATGCACAACTAGCTGAAATGCTATTCCACAAGGTACAGCGATCACACAAATCAGCTTGCAATTATTATTATTTCAATTGTTTCACCCACGAACAAGCCACGTAATTGTAAAATCATCCTGCTGCATTTTTTCCCCGTTCAGCAATCAATTTTCTAAGCTAACGAGCAAGAGAAACCCAAAAAGAGAGCGAGCAGCAGCAAGTTCAAAGTTCTTCACCTAATCGCTACCAGCCGAGAGCCAGCGCAAACAGGCACTAATTCACGTCACGGGCAGGCAAAGATACCGTTTTCCACAGCCCACGGTAGAGCATATATGCATAAAGTTGTTTTTATTTCCCAAAAACTATCCCACCCCCAAAAGAAGGAAAACAAACAGCCAAAACAGTTAAGAATCCGCTCGGTTGCTGTTGCTGCTTTGCGCGTAAATAAACGATAAATGCTTCAAAGTGAACACCAAGCAAAAGGCAACAAAAACAACCAAAGAAATGATATTCAAAAACCAACATATCTACCCAAAAGGCTCACTTGCAGCCATGGGCAATTACCTGGCAGCGAGCCGGGAAGCGCCACCGGTTCAACTGGCTCAACTGCACCGTTTACCATGGGTTAAATGGTTTGATTAATCAAATTATTTTTCCGCTCCGTCAGGGAACCGTTTGGGAATCATTTTTACTTTTCTTTTCTTAGTTCACTCTTGCCCATCTTGCAATATTTGCTGTGCCTGTCCTGTTCCGTTCTGCATGGAATTAGCTGGGAGATAAAAGTTTGCCCCCAAACGAATAACAAAAAAAAAACGCAGGCTCAATCCGTTGTAAATCGGTTTGGTCGTTTGCGTAGAAGCTGATTGAAGCGATCGCTTGAACGCTTCAAGCAAGAGAAATTACTATAACAAAAAAAAAACAAAACAAAAGAAAAACACTGAACAAGGCATGGAAAATCGTGTATTTAGCCGGGAAGATACGGAAGGCATAGAATGTGAATAAAAGATTCTCATCACCTAGTCTAGTGGTGCCCCAAACACTGCCTCACCCAGTGCAGGAGCATAAATTATGCTGATCAATCTTGCCAAGTGTGTGTTTGTGTGTGGTGCTCCCAACAATGGAATCATCGTGGTGGCAATGAGCTTTCCCCGTACACCACAGTACGCACTGTGCACAGAGAAAATCAATAAAACGTGTAAAAAGAGGTACGGTGTGCCCGGGATGAACTAGGTGCTCCACCCCTGCTCAGGGGGTGTTTATGGAGTAATTATTAAATTGTTTACGCGAACAATGCAGCCGGAATCGATTTGCTACGCATTGGGGCAGGAAGTATTTTTACCATTCCACTCGGTCCACCCCCGTCAGCCACCCACCACCAAGGTTTAAAGTTGTACGGAGGGAGGGCATGAGTTCTCACAGCAAGGGAACAAAACAGCAGGAGCAAGGAGAGAAGAAAAAAAAAAAACTCTTTCTACAAACAGTTTTCCAATTTCAATTGCTCGATGTGCGTTCGATTATCGTTTATTTTATGATTACACACCTCTTGCGCTCACACCGGGTGGTTGTTAATTTGTTTATATTTTCTTCACCACCCAGCCTCCTCTCCACCAAATTGGAGTGGATTAGGAGGGTGGGTATGTTGTTTTTTTTTTACTTCATATGCTTGTAATTTAACCGTTCTAAGTATTTTGCTCACCACCGAAAGAAAGGCGTGAAGAATGAAAAGGTAAATAACGAAAAAAATCATTCTTTGCAATATTTCAACGAAACAGAAAAAAAATTAAACAAGAATTGCACGTGGTGGGAGAGTGTTGTGCCTATTATTTTCTAACCGATTTCAATCACATCACTCAGTGTGCTGGTGCGATCATTTCTTTCCTGTTTTGCAACTGCTCGCCCGATCGTACCATTGTTCGATCAAATTTGTTCCATTTGTATTGTTTCTTCTTTATTTCGCAGCGATCGCAGACCGCTTCCACATCCGAACAGTTTCCTTCCCGTGCAGGCGCCAAGGAAGTCTGGCTAGGTTTGGTTATGATGTTCCAACTGAATGCAATTTGTTTTAATCGATTTTTTTGTTGTTGTTTAATCGTTTGCATTTTTGGGTTTGCTGCTGAAGAAGAGAAAATCAAAGCGAGCAATCAAGCAGCAAACGGGCAAAATGGACCAAATCGGGGTGATGTGATTTATCATGTTAAGCAATGGGGTTTTCTTCACGCACATATGGTGAAACAAAAAGAAAACTTAGCTTCATATTTAAATAAAACTAAAAATAATCAGAAAAAATTTTAAGAATGAAAATAAAACCTCTAACTGCAGCCAAACCGAGGAACAATTTCAACTTGTTTTCAACCTGCAGTCGTCATTTTTAGCCCTCGCACACTGGTACCGGTCGGTGTGTAATAAATTCTAACCACCAATGCCGCCCTAATGGTGCACATTTCCCCTGAGGAACCGGTGCGTAAGTAAAGCGTTTGCCACTGTGTCACGTACGAAGATCATACGATCGGATCGACTTTTTATGGCTCCCTTTATGCTTTGCATGAGTTGCACGCCCGCAGTTAGGTCGTGTGTCGTATGCTGCTGCGTGTGAGTTCCTTCGTGCGCACCTTATGGACTGTGTCAGCAGCGGCATGGGCGTTGATGTAAAATATTATTTCATTACAATAGTCGTATGCCAGACGTGCTCAAAGTGGGTGTGCTAGTGGGCCCCGAATGCTAGTACCATTTTTGGAAATTAAAAATAGCTCCCTACCATGGTGGTACGATGTACCAGCCGCAGGTGATGGCAACGTAAATCAGCTGCAAGGGATGTATTCTGTGAAAGTATGAATCAACCTGAGCAAATTTGTTTGTTTTTGGTAAGATAATTCCATATTTTAAAGATAGATTTTACCTATGTAAAATTTGTTGACTAAAGTAATACAAATTGTTTGCAAAGCGACAGAGATGTACATGAAGGAATATCTAATAAGGTTTACCAAGAAATCTTAAGAATTAGAATGCGAGTAAGAGTAGAATGCGAGACGTCTTATAAGCAAGAAAAATTACTTGAACAGATAGGAGGAGGCAAAGATGACTCTTATATCTTGCAGAAGTATCGAAGACCACTATTCATATCAGTGATCCATGATCTTTTCCAGAAAACATACTGAGAAGGTTGACCCCAACTCTACAATAGATTACAAGGACTTTTTTAGTTCACCAACAAGTTGATCGCTGAACCGAGGAGAATTAATGATTGCTGTTGTATCTTTCAGACTCATCACGCGTTTAAGGTAAGACTGTCTAGTGCTCTGGAAATAATCAAAATTTGGTGGAGATGCTTAATAAAGTGGAAAAATTCCGAAATTCTGGATGTCTTTACCCAAGAACAATCTTATTTAATTGAAATGTTGCTCTATACCAATAACTTTCAAATAAAAACAAGCATTCCTGTTAGAATCACATACAACAAGAGTCCCAAATATGCACACAGAACGTGTTTGCCAACTACTGGAGTGCACTTCCCGTCACCAAAAACTTGCATGCTCGCCAATTCCCAAAGCTACCAGGACGAATATTAAAGTACTGTGCCTTCATCATCGTACCCTAATCGATGTAAAAACAAAGAACCCATACGCATGTGTGGGTCCCTTTGCTGAAGCACTGTTTGCACACTTATAAAATGGTCAATGTTTACCGGCATATTCTTCCTGTGGCTCTGGCTCTCGCTTTCTCTCTTTGATCACACGTCATCGAAGGTGGGCCATCCTGTGTACCGGGACGAGTGTCGAAAAGGTACAAATGAAACAGAAAAAAGGGAACAAAAGTGCACTTGCTAGTCGGCACTGCTGTCATTAAATTGTCGATAAGCAAGTTCGGTGCATCTTTTCCAGCGCACATGCAGCACAACGAACAAGGAAAGTCTTTCACTTCGACAGCGTCGAAACAATGATATTTGTCGGTTTGTGGACCTTTGTTTCGCTTGGTTTTTTTTTGCGTCTCCTGTTTCGTCCTGAGCCCGTGGAAATGATTTATTTTCTTTCCGGTTGATTGCTATCCGTTCCGACCGATCAATGAGCACCGGATCGCCGGACCCATCGCTCGTACTCATCTTCCGCCTCTTGAGAGCAACCATATTTTGCGGCAACGAGCAAATACGCACATCACCCACGCAAAAGGAAGCGTAGAATAACCATTGCCAGTCCCAGTGCCTTCTGCTGAACCATTGTCGGCGTTGCGCTTTGGTGCACATTTTGTGTCTCTTGTGCTTTGTGTGTCTCGCACCTCACACATCTGCATGCAGTTGCACTTGCAAGCGACTGTGCAGCAAACGCTGGGCGCTGTTGTATTTTGGTGCCGGCGTTTTAATGACCGCAATTCGTCACATGCTCAACAGGCTCAACAGCGTGTTGAGGGGATTCGGTTTCCCTTTGGCGTACACTCGGTTTGGGTTTTTATCGTTCGGTTGTCGCTGTCGCCCTTTTCTGGTCGATGCGCGCCGTCTTGAGTGACAGCCAGAAGTGAGAAGTAAGGAACGATTGCAACCCGCGTGCAGTACGGATGAGCCGAGGGAGTCGTTAGATATTTTTTTTTTTCTGGAAAAACTCATTAAAATCAGCCAACTGAAGTGTTGGTGTGCGGTGAAGATTTAAGTGTTGCGGCATATGCATGGTTTCTTGAAATATGCGGTGCAGTGCGTACATTACTTACGCGATGCATTCGCTCCGACAACCATAACGCGTTATGTCTCGTGTAGCAAAGGTCGTAAAAGTCGCATTTTAGAAGTAAAAATAAATCCACTTGTTTTACTTTTTTACATTTCTACGATCTTCAAACTCAGACATAGAAAAGATCGCGTTTTCTTTGAGGTACTTTTTGCAATCTAACTTTGTTTGAAACCATTCATAAATATCAATCACCAAAATCCACAATCTCTTGAACAAACAAAGAGCAATTTTCTACATGTCATCACTCCTAGACGATCCGTTTTGCGTGTGCGTTTGTTCACATTTCTAAACCTTTGTGTCTTCAAACATTGTTTGACACATTTCCGGGTGCATCGAACTGTGACGGTGGGTTCATGCGTAATGACCAACGATAAATTCACATTATTACACACAGCCGAAAATGACATCGTAAAACATTTAGCATACCTATCCCGTGTGTCAACGCGATGCAACGGGGAGGAAAAGGAACGACCACCTACTTGTTTCACCATGCCGGACTTTCTAAGCAAAGCTCGCACAAGCACAATGCCACTCAATTCTTCGTTCTGCCTTAGTTGCCCTAAAAGGGGAACGACGGTTCGTTGCTTGCACCCCTGCGCAAGTCTTTTGATGGTGATACCCAACCGAAGAAAGCCCAATTAGCATCGCGTGAATACAAGATCGGAGAGCGAGGATCGTGCAGCCCGCGGCCATTATCATACATGGGAGGGCGCAAATTTGTCAAACCGTACCGTCCTTGTAGGAGAAATGCATCCCCACGGCAAAAGAAAATGCGCCGGTTCCCCTATTGAATCAATTATTCCAATTTGAATGCGTTGTTCACCTGCGCCTTTGACATGGAGAGTTGTTATTTTTTCTTGTGTGTTTGTGTTTTGCTGGCACAGTTTATGACCAACGGTCGGTATGTAGATTTGTTGGGAGTAGCATAATTGATGCTATTAATTTTGTTTTGAAAAACGAAGGCATCTTTCTTTTGTTACATTATTTACCACACAAAAAAGAGTCGAGCACAATTATTTATGATTCGGGTTTTCGGAAAAAATAACCACCGTCAAAAATGGACACACATTCACCACATTCGAAATGTGGCAATTTTCTTATCATACTGTTGTGCTACGATGCGTCGGCGCTGTTTCCTAGCCGTGGTTCATTCCTTTCTATCGAAATAATACGTTAGCCACACTCCATCTTACACAGAGCTGAGAAATTTCGCAAATCAGAATACCCCGCAAAACGTATTAAATTTCTTCCGCTGCCTTACGCCACCGGCGGAATGTTTAATCGTCTCCGTGCATGCATATCATTTGCGTGCTGTATTTAGACTTACGGTGGTACGATAGCAAACGATCGGGTGCGATTAGTGGTCAAGAGAGAAGGAACGAGGACTCCGTGGAATCGAGAAAGGTAGCTTCAATTTATGACAGCTAGTTTTTGTTGTTTCGCTGGGTACAGTTCGCTCGCCAGTCCTACGGTTGATTCCACAGTTACTCATACCGGGCGCTTGGGTAAGGAAAGAGTTTTAGTTTTCGGTTTTATTTCGTATGGTTCGATCTCGGGCTGTTACGTTCTGCATCTGCCCCGAAAAAAGCAACGACCCGATTGAGAAAGGCCGAAAACGCGCCGAACCCGGTAACTTCTTGCCGATGCCCATGTACCTGTCCCAGTGCCAGCTCCGTGTGCCTCCTGTCAGCGTACAAACTACAGCATGCGCAATCGAGAGAAGAGCAAAATCCAAGCGGTTTTGCCGATGAAGGGAAAAGGGAAAAGGGCGCAACGGGGCGATCGTGAAACCTACGAAATAATAATCGTACCGATCGGTTCTTTTTTTTTCTCTCCTCTCGGTCGAGAATATTGGTCGAGAAATTTATTGGAACCAGTTTTATCCTTCCCATTCCCAGTTTGCCAGTTCCATCTCACCCGCATCCGTACACGGCGTAGAGCGTGTTTTCTTTCGCATCGATCGCCTGTTGCGCCGTTGGTCTAGGCCGTTCTTTTCTTTTTGTTTTCGCCTTGGCTAGGGCTTTCTTTCGCCGCTTCGTTTGCTCGCTCGCTCTTTCCATAAGCATCAAACCGATGTCCGGTGATGTTCCCTTATGCTCAGTGCCACCCCGGTGCCACCACCGTTTCCACCGTGCTGTCCACCGCATCCAGCAGCGTGTAGTTTTTTTTTGCTTTTATTTATTATTTCTGTATTTTTTAATTACTGGTCTCTACGCTTCCTCCACGGTTCGATTTTCATCATCCGGTTGGTAAATGACACATACAACCAGGGGCAAACTGGATGGCTGGACGGTATAACGTACGGTTGCGCGATGCGGGCCTCGGGACGGTGCCTAGAAAATGGCCCCGAAAAATAACCCCCGGGGGATCTAGGCAACACTGGTCGGCCAGTGACCATGGTAACGAACATGTAAAATTCCTTCACCTTACGCCTTCCCATTGTGGCAGACGGCTTTACCTGCTTTTTTTTTTTCTTCCCCTCTTAGATTGGTTTGTTTCATTTTTCTCTCATCGTTTCGTATGTTCGTATTCTTGACAGTTTCTGCTTGCGTTTCGGTTTCCCAAACCGCCCTGTGGCTCGTCTTCCTATGGGTATGTAGCCGTGCAGAAGGGCATTCGGGATACTTTCGGTCTAATTTGGGTTTATTATTTTCGATTATTTCTAATCGTAACTGTCCCGAAGCCCGAAGAGCGGAGCGAAAGCGATCGAGTGACAGCATTGAAGCGAATGGAAATAAGGCGAGACCCGCGCACAGCGAGATAAAGGGGAACGCAACGACAAATCAACAAACATTAGTGGTTGTCTAGTTACAGATTAATTTCCAATGGTAAAGGTATTTGAGAGCTTTGACTTGTGAAGCGCACCATGGCTTGCGTGGAGTTTGTTTATTGCCCGTGCGCTCGTTCGAGTTCGAGATCGGTCGGATAGGGATGCAAAGGAAGGAATAAATATCCTATGAGAAAACTTGGTTTAGAACATGATGGTTGATTACCGTGCCGGAGAGAAAGTTCGAATAAATTACCCGTCGGTGCTTTCTTTTATTGAAATTATGCCCGTTTGGATGCGAAAGAAATCATGAAACCATGTGCAACAACTATAAGGCTGTGGATGTTCGTACCATATTACCAATGCATCAAGACCGTGAGAATAAAATAGTTTTTCCGTTCTGGAAGTCATTTAAGTTGAACTGGAATCTTTCTAAGTACATCTGGTATTCTTTTTTGAATGTCGACTGTGATTTATTTTAAAGCTATTTTGTATGATATACTGAGTTCCAGAAATGTAAACGATTCCAGATCTATCTCTATACATTTTGGTTCAACTTGAAAAGAATCAAGAAATCGGTTCAACTACTTGAGACTATTGGGAATAAAACAAAATTAGTACAGGATTTTATGCAAGTTGAAGTGGAATGTTTTTAAGTAGATCTGGAATTCTTTTTTACATGCAAAATTCTTTTCTATTTTGTATCAGTTCCAGAAAATGTAAAGGACTCCTGGTCTACCTCGATATATTCCTCTTCAACATGAAAACAATCAATAAGTTTGTTCAACTAGTTTTCCAGCTAAAAAACCCTGATTGTTTGTTGTTGTTCATACTAATATCGAAGTAGTAATGACAGCAATTAAATATTTTAATTTCCGTTTTTTTTTTCTTGCTGATTTAGCTGGGTCTGCAAATAAATCACGCTCCACAACCTTCGGTGCTTTCCTGTACCGGCTTTAATCGAATTGAAATCAGCAACACCGCTGCCTAATTAACCTTGTATGCTTCCGAGCAACAAAACCCGAGTTGGAAAATATCATTCAATATGTCACATTACCTTGTACCCTTCAAATAGATTGCCCGTTGCGCTTAGACGGCGAATCAAACATTCGGAACAGTTACTGGCCCAACTCCAAAAACAAAAGTACCAAAAAAAGTATCAAAACATAAACGTGAACGGATGAAGACAACAAAAACAAAAAAACAAAACGCTCACCACGGATTCCCACCGAAAAACTACCCGCTCGGCAAATCACTTTTTTGCCCCCCCCCTTTTCCTAACCCCAGTGCTGAATAGATTGCGCCCAGTGTGGCCGATCTTAAGTGGCCACAGAAATGGATTACCATAATTACAGAGCGCCTCAATGTTCGCGTTAATAGAAATAATAATTTTACCCCCTCTACTTCCTCCAACCCCTCATTCCCCTCCACCCCTCCACTCATGCACCCTCCCCTTCAGTGCCACGCTGGTGACGGGCCGTGCTTTAGTTCATTTACAATAATTGAACATACTTCAAAATCTTCTTCGCTCCCAAGTTCCAAGTGTTCGGCGTGATTCGGGCACAGGATCCGTTACCTGATGCGCGCGCGCACATTCTCCATCCAGCGTGTGGGATGCAAACGCCTGGACAGCGCAGGGAAAGCAATTGGCGGCCACTCAACCGAACCGAAAACTATGATGATGACTTGCCACATTTGTATCAATTACTCAGCTGCTACCGATACCGTTTCGGGTGCCGCGGGACCGGCGAGACCGTGGCGTCGGCGGTGGTACGGTCTGCGCCACCGAAGAAGCCCAGGTCGTAGATCATGAAAGCAAAGCAGAATAATGCCATTATTGTGGCCTTTTTGCTGCTGGGCTAGGTGCGCCCGGTGGTCCTGTCCCGTGGCGGTAGGGAAGGCAAGTGACCGCAAACCTTCTACTTTTTTTTTTTTACTTTTCACCCTCACAACGGGGCAATTGCAAGATGACTCGGGTCTTGGTCTTTCTTTCTTGAGGTGCTCACCGGTAAGGGCCACTTCACTGGCTAGCTAGCTTCACCCACTGGACCATGCAAACACATCACGGCCGATTATGACGATCATGACCGACAAGTATGCTGAAGAGGACGATAATGACGGTGATCGCCACTTGTTCCCTTTTGAAGGGTAGAAAAATGGCTGTCAATTTGTTTAGAAAACCATTCCTTGCCCCCTTGGGTGCCTCCTTGGGAGTGAAAGAGCATAACAATTGCCCCTCCGCTTTGTACGCCGCCCAACAGCATAGGAAAGAAAAAAAAGGAGCATAATTGGAGGCTATCATGGAGAGTGGAGTGCTTTTTAACTAGCTTCATTTACACCCGTTTTGCCCATGGATCGCTTGTGCCCAGATGCACCTTTCGCGTGCCGCGTTACTACGCCGGTGCGTCGCCAATTGAACGAGAGCGAGAGATAGATTATGGGTGGTCATTGCGTACGATCAGCAAAACATGTGTGGAATCGTGTGGTATCGTTTTTCTGCCATTTCTTTCCGCGGTTAAAGGCACGAGATACATGAAAGTGAAACTAATCGCTGTACGTACGGTTCTTCTAAAACCTCGGTCCGATTTGATTTCCATGTACCCGCAATCGGTGAAAAATCAATCCTGAAAGTACGGCGAAGGCGCGCTCGAAATTTAGATTGGAGTTGTAAATGGAAGCTTAAGGTAATATCCGGATGGAGTGACGTGCCAACAGAAGAAAAAAACGGTAATGCGAGCAGCACGATGCGCAGTGCTTAAATCGCGAGTGAATCGCGCAATCGGGAAGGTAATGTGAAAGTATGTCGAATTTCTTGTTTGTACAGCTTCAATTACGTGCCGTAAATTATTTGGCACGCGTTTCTTACGGCGTGGTTTTGATTTGGGGAGCACATATTACAAGAGTGTTGTAAGGGTTTCGTGGAAATTGAAAATGAAAATCTTTATAAATAAGTTTGATATGGAAAGTACAAGAATTTCAAGATGACAAGGTTGATGTTTCACTCGTTTTTATTATTTTCAAGATAAAGTGGAACATGTACAGATAGATCTGCAATGTGTTGCATTTGCATTGTAGCATTGGTACATTAAACCCATGAAGGTAAACAATTTTTGTCGAAATCATATTTTGAGCAAGGTACAGAAATTAGAAGCTATATTATACAGACCTTGATGAAAAATTTAATTGCACTAAGGTATAAAGAATAATAAATATTACATTCGAAGTATATTCTTCAATTTCCTTGTCAGATCAAAAATTTTTTATGTACCGTGGCGATCATTTTCAAAAATACTGTTTGTGGTTAAAATACTAACTATCATTTTACAATTATCTCAAAAACACAAATAGGCGGAAAAAATCCTTGTGCATTAAACGTTTTATTTTAAATTTCGTCTGTTAAATGCCCGATGGTGATTATTTGATTTCTAGCTGCAAAGTATAAAGTATTTATTTTATTGATACGGGTTTCAAATGTTTGCAAATGTTCAAATGTACCAAAACCTTGCCATATTGTAGACATTCAATGCAATGCAATTGCAATTGCAATATACAATCTAAAATATTTACACCAACCTTCACTTACATCTCGAGTTAACAGATTTTTTAAAAAGCAACTAACAGCTCTAGGGGAATTAAACTTGCACAAATTTTAACCTATTTCAATCTCTCTATCTCTCTCTTCTGCAGTCGATCGATCGGACCCTGCCCCGGTACACAATAAATAGAGTTTTTCTTCGGAAATTAGATACGCCGCATGTTGAATTAATACTAAAACGCGTTGCAGACCTTCGTACCACAGACATTAAGTAACGGAGACTAGCGCACGGTACAGCAACTAGGAAAGGAAGTTCACTTTCAATTTAAACATATTCACCAGCTTGCCGGTAGCGGTGATCGAAACTTTTTGGCCGAGTTTGCTTTGCCCTGCCCGGTTTGGCACTTGTTATGAAAGCGAAAAGCTCCCCAAAACTCATTTCTCCGGTGACTTTGGCCAGCAGGCCGTACACTGAAAGGAATCGGTTCGTTCCGCTATCGTCATGGAAGCATCCCATCACACAAAAAAGGCAAAAAATCGACCGCCTGTCTGCATGGAAAGGGAAAGAGATGTTTCGGAAAACCGAAAGCGAAATTGCGTGACCACTTTGGTGGATAAAAATACCGGTACTCTACCGAAAATGAGCGCTTGACTCATGTTTGGTGAAATGGAGTTTGAAAAAGAAAAGAAGGTGGTAAAACATGACAAAAGAGGATTNGCCAGCAGGCCGTACACTGAAAGGAATCGGTCCGTTCCGCTATCGTCATGGAAGCATCCCATCACACAAAAAAGGCAAAAAATCGACCGCCTGTCTGCATGGAAAGGGAAAGAGATGTTTCGGAAAACCGAAAGCGAAATTGCGTGACCACTTTGGTGGATAAAAATACCGGTACTCTACCGAAAATGAGCGCTTGACTCATGTTTGGTGAAATGGAGTTTGAAAAAGAAAAGAAGGTGGTAAAACATGACAAAAGAGGATTTAAAAAGCAAAAGTAATAAATATTTCACACACCAACACTTTCGGTCGATTAACATTTGGCGATTGCGAATGGAATTAAGGTGTGGATTCAGCTTTTGCGTACAATTTTTTGTTGTTGATTGCGGGTTATTGCAAATGTTTGCGAAGGGCTTAACCATTTTCGAAGGTCAAAATGGTAACCTCAACCCAAGAGTCAACGTAATGTTGCTTCACATTTAAAAAGATTCCCGTGCGAAATGATCGATTATCGCATGGAACAGTAAATGACTCGGAGAGACTCGGAATTCATTCCATCGAAAGCATAAATAGGATGTACGTTTGGTTTGGAAATCAGCAGGAACAAACACTCGATTAGGCCATACAACAAACGGAACTTGCAAACACCCGAAAAACGAAATACACACTCCCAAATCGGAACCGTCGATCGTTTGTAATCGTTGCGTGCCGTTCAACTGCGACAAGGAACAATTTTACGATCACCGCGCTTACCGTCACCTGTACCTCGCCCTTTTGAGGATCGCTTGAACGCGAAGTTTTGCCCTCCCTTTCGCCGTGAAAGTATGCGATGTACCATCGCTTCAACCAAACGTGGTGGACAATCTACTCCCAGGGCGCTGGCAAATGGCCTGGGAAACACCAGCCACATACCCCACGGGAACGGAGAGCGAAAAAATCAATCAAAACTAAACATCCAAAACACAAGTGCCCCCGACGAACTCTTTGCAACTCCCGCACGCATCCCAACAAGCTGTCTTGGTCCGCTTGCTGGCCGGTGGTAATCGCTTTCGTTGTCGTTATCGAGCCATCGCGTCTGCCAAACGCTTCCAAACAGTCATCAGTCATTTCCTTGACACCGGGAGGACGGTGTAACAGATCGAGGTCGCTGAGCATGCGAGCGAGACAGAGGGCGTATTCGTTGCTATCGTCACAAAGCATCGCTCTTTACCTGGGACTTGGGGTACTTGGCTTTTTTATTTTTGCTTAGTTGGCTTGCTCAGTGTCCTCAGCATTTGAGGGACTTGACTGCAGAATCCAAAAATACAACCGAAAGGAATCTCAAAAAAGAGGAAATTCGTGTGAAATATAATAAACGAATTGCAGTAAATCTTGAAGTCTTTGAAAGGGTTTGTAAGTGTTGTGCATTAAATCCATCCCGACGTAGAACTCGCATTACCTTTCTGAACTGTTTCGACAACCCATCGCAACAAGTATCTGCATGGTGCAATGAAATTGAAACGATTGATTGAACCTTTAAAATTAATTAAAACCAACCTATTCCCGTGTCTCGTTGAGTGTCTCGGTCAGTTGGAAATAAAAATAGCCACAGGGAATGATGAAATGTCTGCCACGAGTACTTAAACCCAGGAACTCCAGGAACTTCATGGTTTAATTTTATGAGTCTCTCTCTCTCTCTTTCAATGGATCAAGTGTCTCGGGAAGTTGAATGTACTTAAAGATCCAAGAAAATGAATGTTTAAATAAGCACCGAAAACACCGAAACATTGAGACTTCCACTCTAAGCGCGGTCTGTCGATCGATTAAATGTAAGAACTCTTCTGGAGTTCTTTATTCTTGTTTTACACCACTGACTACCAAACCGGGTGGGACGAAGAAATTATACCCACAGAGCGTTTTGCTGTTGACCTATCGAATGTCAGCACCTTACGCGAACAAAAGACGTCACGACGACCTACACTATCGTCAAGTTCATCACTAGCCAACCCCGTCAGCCCGGTGAGGCTTTCAACGAATGCGTAACATTCTGCGCTCCCGAAATAAATAAATAAAAAAGACGCCGTTATACGCTGGCGCCTCCGAACCGGGTTGGATGATGATGATCTGCCCATGATGCAGCAACTCACACCCCCTTTCGTGGTACACACTCGCGCCACTCTCATTAGGGTGCCTGCTGAAAGTCTCAAATAAGAAGGAAAGAACATACCTTTAGCGCATTAAAAGCACCAAGCTTAAGTACCTGCGCGATAGGTTCAGATTTGGATCGGCGGCCTAGAGTGGCCGCTGCATACAGTGGTAGAATGATTCCGATTCTACCGAGCCAGGAATCGGGGCTAATAATTACAATGATTAGAAATGAAATGGCAGAAGCTTGATAAAAAAAAACAACGGTCGCCCGATTGCTTCGCGAGTAGTCACAACGGTCCAGCGCGTGTGTACTTCGGCCATCGCTACCAAGACCCTATGATTACAAGTGGATCCACCAGCACCAGCACCCCGTTGGTTGTCCTGTCATCGAAGGGAGAGTCCCAAAACAGCACCAAACACGGTCCTTACGGTCCACATCGAACAAGTGGCGATCCCCGAGTCGCCCGGCCCGGCATCGTCTAAAAACGCCCTGACCCTGCACGCACAAACTGCGCACGGATTGGAAAGGTGCTGAGTTGGTGAAGAAAACTCACGCCTTTCCTCATCGCGGGCGCGCGCCAAATATTCGCGGACCGTCGCTA
>STHB01000003.1:17216757-17274760 GCA_018908115.1 Anopheles rivulorum | reverse complement strand
GGGGAAGCAATGCATTGAGACGCAGACAAATGGAGTTTAGTTTCACACACACACACATACTCCACTTGGTATTGGGATTTGCTTTCCAAGCGAGCGATAAAAAGTGTGGTGTAGTGATGTGTTGTTATTTTGGAGTTGGAGCAGCACTCTCGTCCAAAAGTTTGAAGTCCAACCAGCAGTCTTTTTTTGTTTATTGGGTGAGCACAAGAGTAAGGAGAATGGAATAGAGTGGAGGAAGATGAAGGGGGAAAGCGATCTGGAAAGGTAGAACACTATCCAGTCGGGAATCGGGTAGCATAAGCCGAAGCTCAAACTGGGGAGTAGCGATTGCATGAAAATCTGAGCATTGGTAAGCGTTTGATTGATGGACAAGATAAGTCGCGCGGCCTCCGGAATAAAAAGGAGGGAAGGGATGAGGCAGGGAAAGAGCGTAGAAGGCGCAACGGTACCACGGCGATATCGTGAGTACGTCGGGATAAGTAGGAATCGTTCGAAACGAACCTGTGGTTGAGTGGCATTCTTGAGCAGCGCAATGGACCGAACGGACGAATCATGTACGCTGGTAGAATTGCTACATCGCTAAGAGAAAATAAAAAGGAACTCTACGTCGGTGGCATTTTTATCTATGCAGTGGGAGGAATGATGTAAAAGCAAAGTTCATAACTAATACGGAGAAGGAACTCCAAAAACAAAAATGCACGAAACATGGCGCTCTCCAACGAGAGTGCGGAGTTGTTGTGTGTGTGTGTCGCACTAAAAGTTAATGGTTGGAATTTTAAACGGCCACGGCCAAAATCCCTATCCACCGTGTAGTTGCGAAGCTTAAGACGTAATTAAACGACAACCGAGACAAGAATGTACCACACATAAACAAAAACTAACCAAAAACTCCCTCCATCTAACGAACAAACGTACAAATCACCAAATCACCGTACCCGCACGATCACGCACACACACATACCGGGGCGATGAATAAAAGTTTAAAAAATTTGCATGAAAATCGCATGCTAATAAATCTGTTTTCTTGGCTCCAATCTCAGCCGGGTACCACTGGGCGACCCCGGTCCCGGACCCGGCTCGGTCCAACATCACTGAAAAACCATTGCTCTCGCGATTAAACCCACCCGATATCTATTCACTTCGGCAGCAACAGCAGCAGCAGGAAAGGTGTAAGGAAGGGGTGAAAGCTACAGACACACAGCTACACAGCATTTGCTGATTTTATTTTGTTGTGTATCTGTTAGAAATTAACTAAGTTTGGCATCCTGGAAAGAAAACGGCCCAGGCGTTCAAGAAAGAGAGAGAGGGAGAGAGCGAAACCTTGCGCAGCAGTTCATTAATTTGAGCTTTATTTCACCGATTGTCGTTTATGCGCTCGTGTCGGTGGGTAATTTTGCCATTTGCCAATCGTGTGTTTATGTGTGTTTGTGTGCGAGTGAGTGAGGGAGAGAGAGAGAGAGAGGGCACTATAAGCCTGTATCTTATGTAAAATGTTAACCATTGGGCTTTAATTAGGTTGGAAAACTAGCATTCGGTTGCGCTTACTGCAGCGTAATTATAGCAATGTCGCTGCTATATGCTCTACTTTGCATATTCCACAGCAATCCAGCACTAAGGTCGGCTTTACCGTATAAAAAACTAACAGCCAAATAGGTGCCATTTGCGTTAACAGTATCGTTTCGGTAATCTGTGCGAAAGCAAAGCCTCAGTTGCCGGCGTTCCAGTTGTCATTCACTTCTCCTCCATGGTGGAACCGTCGCGCGCCTTATCGATTTGGCGTTTCGCGTAGAACGCCGGTAGAAGAACAGATTCAGAAGTGCCATAAAAATTTACAGCCCACTTCAAACGGATGCTAACGGTTCATAACGACACACCGGTGGCTTTGCTTCATTTGTAGCCGTTGTTTTTCCGTTCGTTTTTGAGCCGCGCTGTCGCCGGATGGATGGCGAATTTCTTTCGAAAAACCAGGACGAACAATATCGAACAGACGATTGAACCGATGCGATGCGATGACAATTAGCCTGCCACACGGTAAGGCTGATTTGCGCTGGTAAATTCTTTTCGGTTCGGGTGGGCGAAACAGTATCTTCTTAACCCGGAGGCGGGCGCTATTGTCAAACACCAAACAGATCGCTTATCTAAGTGAGGTGTACAGAGGGGGCTTTTGGAGGCGAGTAATTTAAATGAGTGCGGAAATTAATTTGAAACTATATCGTTGATAACTTCAATTCGTCGCATTAGTGTACATTAGTGTACAAATCGTGAACTGAGCATATAATCATGCTTTTTCTGTTCAACAAATTTTAAAAGCAAGTGAAGTTTGGAAATTGGTCAGGGATACTAACGCGATTGTCTTAAGCATGGTGCTTAGAGTATTTTACCAAAAATGAATATTTAATATAAGGTAAACAAATAAATTTGACAAATTCCCAAATTCCTCTTATTAAAAGGATTGTCTATCAGTCTAATGCATTTTCACACCATCCTAGTCTATTGCGAAGAAGATCAATCCTAGCCTATTTGTGATTTTCTCGTCGTAAAAGAAGCGTAACCCAACATGAGTGTTCTTGATGAAGTATTTATTGAATGCCGCCAAGTCTTGAGTACATAGAAGATGAGGTAGAATTTCCCAATCACTACTCACCAAAAACGCATTTAAATTACGAAGATTAACTCTGTTAACTCCAATACTATTTTCTATTCGTGCAAAAGTCTATCGAAACCTCCTGTAAAACAGAATGCTGAGAAGAATTATTGCTATTTCCGTAGGTCTCCCCAACAAATCAACAAATTCATCGAGATCGTTCAGACTCTTCAGATGCTGATCGATCTTTACATGCATTTAGACTCTCTACTGATCTCTTACTTTAATGGGTAAATGAGATTTCTATAATAGGTAAACTCCATTAATATAATTTAAAAACACAAAATATGGTCTGCTATGCGACACTTAATTCTAGTATGAAAATAAAAATAAATAAATTGAGAGTTCCATCTAATTCTTATTATAATTTCTATGTTTCTGTAATGTCACATGTTTTTGTCACAGGATCATCACTCCTATTTAGTAATACAAAAACTATAACAAATATTGTTCTACATGGTACGTTCTCTAGAGTTTTCGCCACATTTCTTGTAGTGTTAAATTATTGTTCATCACTTTTCTAATTCTTTGCTCAGACCTATAGAACAAATTTAAGATGAAGCAATAGTTAATTGTGTTTTTGTCTTAAGTTTAACCGGTTTGGATAAGCATAAAGCACATATTTGTTTCTTCTAAATACCCAATCAAATCTCAATCTCAACCACCTCAAGTAAGCGTGTCGAAGTGTACATCAATCAATGTGCTAGCTTCTTTCAACATTTCTCCACAAAAGCTAATAAAAAGTTCAATTACAAATGATGCTTCGTAAGAAAAAAGGGGAACAATGGAACCTCTGCAACGATAATCCCGCCGCGTACATACACTACAAAATAAACACACCACACGGCGTAGACGGTGGCGTCATTCCCATGCTTAATCATATTTCACATTCGTCCCGTCCACGCGTGATGGCCTCATCAACATCGGTAGCAACATTGGATCATACGGCGAGCAAGGTAGGGAAAACAAATCTTCATCATGGCAGATCAATTAATAATATTACCACCAACCTCAACCTCCGCCAGCAAGTGTTGTACCCTATCTGCAGAACCTTTCTTTCACTATTCTGGGAGGAAAAAAAAACACATAATTCTAATCCCTCAGTACATGCAGCTCCCGTCCGAAAGGGAACACAACATTTCGTCCGATCGTCCTAACCAGGTGAGCCACCTCACCGGGCAATCAACTAAAGAATCATTACTCATTTTTTTAAGTAGTTCAATAGCACATTAACCGAAAAATCTACAATCTGTTTAGAATGCTATGGCCCTCCCCTTCGTTCGCGCAACCCGGCCATTGCCTCAACAATCAAAACATACTTACCCGGCCGGTGGTGGTATGATTGAACGTTTCACTTCCCACTGGAGTGATCGCCGGGCGCGGGATGATTGTCATGAAGATGGAGGTGTAACACACACTCAAGCAAGCAAAAAGAGAAGGAAAACGCAACGCAATGCTAGTGCTGAGGGCACTGTGAGTGGACTTATTTCTTATGATTAATTGTTCCCGCAGCTCGATTCACGTGGATTTGCTTAATGGTGTGGATTGTCTTCGTCGTTCCTCTTTTTCACATTTTTTTCTCTTCTGCCGGCGTAGTTGAACACGAGCAGTTGTGGTCATTTGCCGTACCACTGGCATCCATCCTTTCGTCTGCTCCAAGCCTGTCCGTTGGCTTGTTTCTTAATTTTCCCTAGAACACTCACCTCGGCACAAGCAAACGTGGCAAACGTAATTTAAAGTACCGGCCCAACAACCAAAACACCTCTTTTAAAAACATACTTACATATCACTGCACACATGCGGACCGTTCGGGAACGGAAAAGCGAACCGGGCGAGAGTAGGGCATCTCAATTAAATTCCTATTACTCTACTCGCGCTCGAGGAAAATTATTCCGCTCGATACACCGAAACCCAAAACTATCCTAGCGCATGCAGGCTAGGGTTCATGTGTAGCGGGTGAAAAGTAAAAGGTTTTTGCAGCAATGAAACAACGAACCGAACATAACAAAAATAAAAAAAAAACACACGAACAGTACAAGCACATACCACCCCGGTGTGGAATTGTGTGTGACGAAGTGGATGAACGAATAAAAAAGTAAACAACTAATTTTCCAATGGTAGGTTCATAGTAAAAAATTGTACCAACCCTTACGCTACGGTAGGAGAAGGAACCAAGTCAAGCGGAGACAACAAGAGGGCACACCAAGGGTGGTGTAAACATCGGGTAAACCGTAGCTGGAGCCTGCGTAGTTCATGCACATTAAATTTCAATTAATCATCGGTTCAAATTTCGTGCACGGTCGCGGCACGACGCACACTCAATCGGTTGGCTCCTTTCTAATTTGAGCGCAAAACAACCGCACAAAAACAAAGTACAAAACAACATACATGCAAATATTGAAGGGAAGGTGGCAAAGTGTCTGAGGGTGCTTCTATGAAAAATGATTTGTCTCCCCCCCTCAATTTGACAATTGATTTAAAGAATGAAACACTTTGCTAATCATTGATATAATATTGTGTGAGTAGTACGCTTTTAATCAATTACATCTGTTTGTCCCTGTTCTTACGAACAATCTGCTCCATTAGAAGCTGTTCATGGCCGGTAAGATTACCCAGTGGTCCGCACCACGCACTACACAATAATACAACATGGTAAAAGTGTTGAATTTAAGCCGTTTTTGGAATTCCAATTAAGAAGCCAAACGTGATCAATGAGGTGGAGAAAAGCGAAAAAAAGATATGCGGCTCAGATGGTGCGGCTTTTTCGGGGCAGGCGAAATCTTTACCCCCACAACAGAGATAGAGAGAGAGAGAGAGAGAGAGAGAGAGAGAGAGAAGGAGGGGAAAAAGGCACTCCAACTATGCCTCACTATCAACCGAAGCGCTGGGTTCGATCGCGCCCCCCTCTGCAAGCCCCATTTCACCCCCATTTCGCTGCACCCACTGGTCGGGATGGTTGGGTTTGGATTTAAAATGCCATACTCATTAAAATACCCAATACACCCCGGATTCGATAGCACTCTAACCATCCCCGCTAACAGTGAATCGTTGACCATCGCGCGCTGCCATTGCCTCTAATGACATGTGCATGATGGGCGGGGTGGGTTTGGGGTGAAATCAGGAGAGTGAGAGAGTGAGAGAGCGAGAGAGCGGAATTCAAATGAAGAACAAACGGCCCGTACGGACGTACGGGAGCGAGACAGCCAGGGAAGCACTATGTCGCCCTCGGATGGAACATCCCTCACCCCATTGTACATCCACCCTCCCCCCCTCGTTCAGGGAGGGTTTTTTTTTTGGTGCGGTAATTTTATACAACCAGAAATAAAACAACCAAACGCACAAACAACTTATCCCAGCATCCGGCAACGACATGCACGAGTTTTTTTCTTTCTTTCCTTTTTGTTGGAGGTTTGCTGGGTTTGTGTTTCCCGTCATCCGTTTGTCGTCTCCTTTACACGCTTCTCCCGCCTCTGAATTTCCCCCGCACCCCACCTGAAGTACGCTCCAAGGGGTTCAAATGGTTGCGGTGCTGCCTAATGCTGTCCCCCAGCGAAAGGATTCCAACGGTCGAGCGAGCGACGAACCCCGGCGTGGTCCAGCGCACCGTAAAGAGAAAATCGAAGAAGATAAGTCTAATAAATAAATCGAATAAATTTATCTATTCCGTGTGGTTGCTTCTCCCATTTTCGGTGGTCTCCCAGCCACCTTTCTCACTGTCCCCAATCCTTCCTTCTTCACGCGACTCGGAGCTCCACGATCGTACCTAACCTTCCCACTGTCGATGCCCGCCGCTCGATCGATCATTTCCCCCCCTGTGCTTGGCCGATCGTTCCCCTCTCGACGAGGGTGGGGTGGTGGTGACGACGGGAGGAAATAAAAGAAACTACGCCAACAACTCTAAACCGCACCAAGATTAAATGGTCAACCCCGGTGGATGGGGAATGAGGAGGAAGGGTTTTTGGGGGAGGCGGGAGGCACGGTTCCTGTACCTGCAATAAACTTTACCACCTTCGGAGCCAGCAGCACTAGCCGGGTCTAGTGTTTCGCTATCGCCGGACGCCCCAAACTAACGCCGAATGCCGTATTGCCGTGTGTGCCGTTTGCTGTCTTTGGACATTTTCTAATCTATCTTTTACTACCGGTGATATTAGTTTTGGATGCTGCCCGCGCTCGACTCGGCACAAAACTGGGCTGGCATAGAGAATAAGTAAAGCGCTCGGAGCGCACAAACCGAAATGGCTTTGTAGCATCGTTTGAATATTGTTTCCCCCTTCCTACAGTGGAATCCCGTTTATTTGGGTGATTTTTAACCGGGTGTTCGATTATTCGTGCTATAATAATTCCTTACATTATTATGTTAATTCATACATTCTCTTGTTAATCGTGGCATATGTTAAAGTCTTATAAAAGTACTATAAATAACTTTTCAGCAAAGAATACTAATGTTATAAACTTAAATAAACAATTAGTCTACTATCAAAAAACGCCGGTTATACCTTTTATCCGTGTTGTTCCCATTATCCGGTGAACGAAGATCGACCGTATAACAGTTATAACATTTGTTTACCATCTTCGAAAGCGTATAATTATGCATGCAATCAGTGCATCGTGCGTCGTGTTATCCGTCGCGAACACATTTCGCCAACCAAAACCAAACGCATCAACACCACGAAACGAACAGTTTGCCGATCGCCATCGAAACGAACGGTGTGGCCCGAACAGCTTCGCGTGTCCCTATTTGCGTACGTTGTGGTGTGCCGTGGTGCGCTTTCTCCCGCCCATGGTCCTAATCACGCTAAACCAAACCGATCAACGATCGAACCAGCAGCAGCAGCAGCATCAGCAACCGTTTGGCATGAGTACAAAAGTGTAGCGGCTAAATGAGGCGCGCTTATCGCGCGGCGATCTTTCGTGCTCGCGGGACACGCTACCATTACGGTGGCACACTGGGGGGAAAAACGTGGCGGCGGGTGTGACTTTTATGCTGACCAGGAGAAGGAGCGTAGGTTCCCCCCCCCCCCTTTTTCCTTCTCACCCGCGCAATAGTATTCCTCTACCTCCGGTTCGATTTATCGGGCATATGTTGACCTTTTTGGACGATTGTATCGCTCGGTCACACTCGCCATCCATCCGCACGGTTTCGTTGGCACGGTACATGTACATCCGCACCATTACCGCAGTGTGGTGTGAGTTCACGTAGTGGGTTCATCTGGCTCCGGTCACCTTTACTCCCAACCGCTCCTCCTTGAAGATGGTGATAGTTTTATCACATTCCATTTCGTGTTTTGTTTCATACGAGCTTAAGGAAATTCTGGCCGAAAATTTTGCCTCCCTTAGCCGGACTTTGTTTTCTTCACCGTTCGAAAATCTTCAATTCCATTCCACCCCCCCCTTCCCATCAGCTCGCCTTTATTAACGGCACGCAGTCGGATTTTCTTCCTTAATTCGGGTGTAATAAAATTTATTCATTTCTATTCCGCCATCGCTTGGGGTTTTTTTTTGGTGGTTGTTGTTGTTTACTGCCACTCTCCAATCCTTATTTCTCATCTCATTGAACCAGGCACTGTGTGGAAGGTTTCGGGCTTTTTTTTCCCCCTTTTCTTCTTATTGCCCGTAGTTATAATGCCCGGGCAAGAATGTCGGTGCCGCGTCGTCGATATTTATTACGCGCGGGCTACTTCACGAGGCTGTACCTTCACGCATCATACCGTGGCCGTGCGTCATTCTAAAGCTAACATGACAGCAAAAACCTTTACCAAAAACACTGCTGTGTGCTGGTTGTTTTGCCT
Organism: Anopheles rivulorum; assembly: GCA_018908115.1. Lineage (NCBI taxonomy): Eukaryota > Metazoa > Arthropoda > Insecta > Diptera > Culicidae > Anopheles > Anopheles rivulorum. The sequence goes on along the minus strand of STHB01000003.1, from coordinate 17,266,327 downwards.
TTACCATTGCCCACGGTACCATCGACCGGCGTCCATTCCGTGATGAGGCATGGCAATCGCGCAAGGTGTGGCGGAAGGCAGTGGAAAGGGGGCACAGAAGTGACAGGTATTTATGCTGGCTCAGACACAGTGCACACCGGAACGGGACGAGAAAAAGGTGCCCGTGGTTTGATCAAAGCCAATCGTGCGCCGTGTCGCTTCGATCTGCGCTACGCTGCTCCGAAGAAAGTGCTCAACATCGGGTGCAGGTTTATTAATGGCCGTGTTGATAAAAGGGGGAAACCAGGCATAAAGGCAACCCACAGTGGGACATTTCATCTTTCGGCGATCCACACTCCGTCGCCTATTCCCTTCTGCATATTTTCTTGTCACATTAGAAAATGTTTTGGGTTGGTATCGTTGTTGCTATTGTTGCTGTTGCTCAATTTTAATTTCTTTAATGCCTCCACATAGCAGTGACCATTTCGACTAGCAGTTCATATAGCACTGGGGGTGAGTTGGGTCCATCTGAACTCACGGTTCCGCAGCCAACACAAAACAAGAGAAAAACAAGGTAAACCCGTAGGTGTGCTGCTCCAGGGCGCATCAGACGACCTGCGCTGACCGTATGGAAATGTTTCCTTTTGCATGCAGCCGTTGCCGTTGCGTTCGATCCCGTGGCCACCAGCACACAGTTTTGGGACAGTTTGAGCGGGCCGCTGCCCGAAACCGATCGGACGTAAATTAAGCGCGGTAAATCATTAGTGATTTACTGTGGTGCACATTAAACGCGATCCGAAAAGGCCGGCCTGCGGGGATGGCATAGTTGAAACATGGGTGGGTTCTAGAATAAGGAGGGGGAGGGGAATGTGAGGCTGCGTGGTAGGTGAACATGTTTTCTAGCAGGTCTTGTGTGTGTTTCTATTTTCCCGACTGCAAATCCGAGGTCGTAGACCTTTGGGGCATCTTTGAGGAACTCTAGGCAACTCTCGGCGATTCTGAGCTAGATGATAATTATTCTTACGTGAGACTGATTTATATTGATTTGAAATAAATAGTATTCAACATAGATTTCTTGTTAAATTTGAGAGTTATATTCAAGTTGTAACGATTTTTTCCATAATCATCCATGTTTGCATGAAGAAGGGCGATTATTTATTGAGAGTACCAAAGCACCAATAATATGAGGTCAATCTTTTTGGAAGAATTTCTAATAATATTTTTCTCGTTCTCGTCGCTACCAAAATGTCTTTCACTGCATCGCAAGGCCATAACCACCAACCACGAGCATAATCCTTTCAACCCACCGTACACCGCTAGACCGCTGGACAGAGGATAAACGTTTTCGGTCGTTAATAGTTTGGAAAAAAAGTGTCTGTAATAAAACGTTTCAAGCCGAAAATATAATCAGACACTACCCTTGCTCCACTCCCTCGTATTGTGTCCAGTACCATGATGGCACCAAAAACAAACCGGTAATGAAAGAGTCAAAATGCTGGGCAGAGCGGAAGAGCTACACGGCAATCTAAAATCAAACCACACGAAATCCTAGGCCGTGATGATACTTTTTTTTTCTTTTGGAGCCCTACTCCTTCTCCTACTCATTTTCCCTTTACACGTTTGGGTCCTAGTTGCACGCAATCTTCGCCTGGGCTATGGGCTTCACCACGGATGATTCAACGCATTAGCAACGGAGGGAAAGAGGAGGCACGCGTGGGAAGGGAGGCGATGGTGATAAATATTTATTGCTTTTGATTTTTAAACTTGAACGTTTGATTTTTCCTTGCTTTTTTATGTTTTCTCTCCATTTGTACCGAGCGGGTCTCTCGGGGAAGGGGCCGTACTAACGGACAGGAAGGGGTCAATATTTACTTCCACCCGCCTCCCTCGACCCACCTCCCTCCCTTTTCCTGTTTCATCTTATCATCCCCTTCCCAACAAAAACGCCCCAACAATGGCGTCGACTTTACTCGCCAGCGTTTAATTCTCACTTGTTTCAGACTCCATAAACAATCCGAGCGTCGTTCGTAGTTTGGAGCCTAGTTCCCCAAAATTGCTGAGCTCAACGGAGGTGAGCCAAAAAACTGACCAAACGGTTTGACGCTTGGCCCGTTCGAAACTGGGTACGCGGCGAGGCTTTTATTTATGACACATCCTTCCCTGCTGCGGCCAGCCCTAAGGCCGAAGCATATAGTCTCACTCAAACACCACTAGTTGGTGTTCTAAGCGCACAAATATTTCACCGCTGCCGCGTTTGGCCGAATAGATGTCCACGGCACATTAGGCAGTGCGAAGAAATGCCCATAAATCCTTCCACGACCGGCATTCGTTCACCCGCCAGAGGCAATAGAAAAGCGCACCGGTGAGTATGGGGTTTTTTTTTGGGAGGCACGTGATAATGAACTCCTGATGGTGGGTGAGACCTTCCCAACTGCAGAAGGCTGTAACGGATAGAATGCTACTTTATGTGCAACCCCTTTTGGTGCGCTATGCTTTTTGGACATAACTCCAAAATGGATCGATTACATGATGATTCCAGACGACCTGAGCAACCCGGTAGGTACGGGGTTGAACATCTCGAATGCCGCAGTTATGAGTTTCGAAACACATAAAACACATCGCTATTGATGCACATAAATAATGATGAAGGTATTTAATGATAGTTGCTAGTGGGAAAGAAAATATGCCATCCAGACCTAAGCTGTTCTTGAAGTTATTGCACGAGGCATCAGTGATCCAGGAATTTATGCATTCATTTTTACTATACAATACTCTGGACCTAAACCCATATACAGCTTCTTTAAGATCAGTGTAATAAATAATCTTCCAAAACATAAAGCAAGCTAGAATAACGTGAAGCAAACGGTAAAGAACTGGACACACACTGGAGTTGGCGTCATGACAACGGAACGAATGTGAAAGAGAAGCAATACAGAAACGATCGGTGGGTTCGGTTAGCTTTTATTACTTTATGACACGTTAGACCAGTGGAGATCAATTTTTTTCTCCTTTATTTGAAAAGGTACACGTACACGCACACAGTGCTATTGCGCAAGCAAAACGTACCCTCTTACTAGATGAAGCTTCGGTATGACAAGCGGCAGAGATCGAACTACGATCTCCGTCCAGTGCGGTGATGTGCGAGACCTGTCAGAAGCGACCTGTCCAGACACATTCTCGCACCATCCCCACATGGTGTGCTCTGTATAGCGACTGCCGAGCTACTAGAGATCGGAGCATTTTGGCCGCTCAGGTCAACCACCTAGTTTTGACTTTTGTTGTAGTTGCCTTCTCGGCAACAAGATGGCTGCATGGGTGTCGCGCGCCGACTTCCCAACTCGACTGTCTATGCCGATTCCATTTAATGATGGTGCACAGAGCAGGTCCTCAACGCTACGCTACACACAGCTAATTTATTTATAATTGAAATCTTTGCTCCGGTGGCAATCAAGCGCTGTAAGTTTGGCGTGCGGAACACGGAAGAAGCATTTTTAACAGTAATATTTTATAAGTTTCATATTTATCATAAACAGTTTAATCGTACGAATGCTATTGAAAGTTGTAATCTAATAAACTGAAAAGAATATAAATTAATCTTGAACATCTTAGAGACAAACAACTCTTTTCGAAAAGCTTCTTCTTCTGCTTGGCCTCAATTTCCATGGAGGAAGAAACACAGGGCACAGCATACCTTCGGACAGCAGTTGATGTTACTTCTTTGCTCAGGATGCCGCCGTACGGCATTCGCCGCTGTGATTGTTTTGCCGAGTTCTGAACCAATTCCCATTCCATTCTATTCGCTCCCTATATTCCGCACGTCCGTTTTCACCAAAACAGCAAGTGTCATGATGATGACCGTGATGAGGATTGAACCGCAAACCACTAAAACAACTACACATTCTCGATGTTCATATAGACCGCCCCGACACCGACTCGCACGTACTTATCCTTCCCCGAAGAAGACGGCGAAAAAAACCATCATTGCATTTTGCTTTGCTACCACACACATACACACACACGGAAGGGAAGAAGGATTTTGAAAGCATTCCCGTGTCCCGAATGGACCACCGCCTTGCACCGCGACCCGCTACCGAACGGGTCTCTCCAATCTCTGGCTCCGATATATCCGTAATGACTTTCAAAACGGTCCGTCCGTCCGTCATGCCCATCCATTCCCGCTTTACGCACACGACGACCGTGTGGACCCGTTGGAGCCCGTTTAATCCATCGAGTAGCATCGAAACGAAGTTCGGAAGATGGAAATTAATCCTTCTCGCCCTCGCTTGCTTCGTACTGGCTGGGATGGCCGGGATGGCAATGGCGGGCGAACACGTTGAGTAGCGAATATTATCTCACTCAATTTCGCAATTCTGACACTTCATCGCTCGTTGCTCGGGCAAATTGTTTCAACTCTTCAAATTCATCGTCTCGCTGGAATGGGGAAGGAGGAGGGTTAGCATCCTTGGGGAAGGGGATGCCATTACGGGCATTAGACGTACAACGCGCTAGTGTGTGTGGCTGTGGGATTGCGGCGAACAGTGTGTTGAGGTATAATTATAATTTACTTGTCATATCTTCATCCGTTTGCCTTCGCCCAATGGAAGGCATTTGGGAAGGCGCTTTTGAATGCGTTTAATAGGTTTTATCGTTTTTAAATATTTTTGTGTATTTTTGAGGTAATGAAATAAAGAAACATTTTTGTAAACAATAGTAATACAAAATTTAATAATTTCATTAATGCTAAGTTATGTGTACAAATTTCCCCGATCTAAACACGCTCTATATCGACTCAGAACGATGATCCAGTATTCAACATATTGTATAACTCAATCAAACAGATCCATCAGAATTCTTCGTAAATTTACTTTTGAAAGACCTCCAATGAGTAATGAATGTCCCTTCAAATTTGCAAGTAATCTCTTCTTGTACCTCATCACCATTTTGTAAACTAAAATGTGAGTTATGTTAATAACCATATTTGAATAAAATAAATCTCTTGTTATATTAAAGTTTTAATTTAAGTAATACATTTTGTGCACATCATATGCGATGTAAGAGATGAAATTCATTTGATTCGCTCTATAAATAAATCCCAACTAATCACACAGACAAGCTTTGAAAAGTAGATTTTCAGTGTCTTCAACTATCATTTCCTGGTTATCAATTTGCAAAAAATCACACACACGTGCATGGGATGAAGAAGACAACCTTAAAGTATTGCTTTCCAGCCCAAAATGTCACTTCCGCCCCGAGTATGAAGGAATCCGCTATGTTGACCGCCGATAGTTTTCCTTCATTTCGGGTCGTCGCCTTTGTTGCCATTGCTTCTTATTCAAAAAGCGCCAACCTCAGCTATGCGCTCGGCCCATCCACTCCCAAAATCTGATCATATTATTTACATCCGAAACTGTTTACTTCTATTATATGTCGCCCGAATCGTCTTCGTGCCGTTTTTGCTGCTTTGCTTTCGATTCGACCCATACATCGCCGAGCAGCGTGTCGTGGGAAAGGCGTACACAAGTCCGGTGCTTACGATCACCTCGTCCCGAGGTTCACCCAACGGCGGGGTTTTTGAATATGAGTATGGAGTGAAAACAACAACCAAAAATCTAGAAATAATCACAACTCTACGCCGGGCTTTTGGAGAGAAAGGTATCGAGTGGGCAAAACATACACAACAGAAAACACCACAAAAACCTTATTCCCACTTCTGCTCAGAAACCACTGATTTTGGAATATGTTTTGCCTCTTTGTTTTGTGTCTCCTATCCCTAGCTTGCCGGATGGTTCCATCGATGGTGCAGGGACTAAACTATTAATTACCGACATCGTCGTCATAAATTAATCCGCTTGAAATTACATCTTTACGGGATGCGAGAGCAAGAGGCAATCTACATCACCAGGTCCATGGTTCGGGGTTTTGTGCCTGACAAACTGCCCGGGCTAAAGGCTAAGATTAGCCGATAAGCTCGATAACAGTGCGGTAATGACCAATAATGTACGCATATGCGCAGCATCTCCAACCCGTTGCTGCGAGCGAAAGAAGGTGACACTCCGGGTGAATCGGTTGTTTCCCCCCCAACAGGGTGTATTAGGATAGGGTATAGTTGAGGGAAATAAATGGGAAAACGCGTTGGATACCTCCCCAACGCGGACAGGACGTGGGATGTGGCAGTGTGTCTCTGCTTGTTTTTTTTTTCTCTATAAATTGGTTAAAATCTAACGAAAAACGAACGATCGCCGTGGATAGCTAGAGCAGTAAGAGTCCAAACAAAAAAAAACACTGATCTGCTTGGTATTACTGTTCCGTTTCTTCGCACACATACACTAGGGTGGCAGAAACAACCCTTACATACACACACAGGCCAATATACCGTACGATGCTGGGCCGAACAACAATCGCTGTACCCGTGAAAAAGATGAGAAAAATAAAATATTTTAAATTATTCAAATGCGATCCTCCAGCGTGGTTGCGGCGTGGTGAGACGATTTAAAAACTATTCACTACCCGGAAAAAGAGGCCCCAATTTTTTGTTATTTTGGTTTGCCGGCTGGTGTGGTGTGGACTTGAGGTGGACGGACGCAACACAACATGCGACTCCAATCGGAGTCGAAGGAAATGCTCGAAAACGATATAAATAAGGCACATAACCGTACGGCACCTGGACCTGTGCTGGTGTGTGAGGACTAGAAATAATCACACGCTTTTTACGCTGTGCCGCACTGTTTTGGGATTATCGATTTTCGAAATGTGACCAGTACTGGGTGTGTGATGGGTTCGAGCCGTAGGATGAAAGGTGCAAGATGCAAGAAAGGAAAAAGACGATTAAAATTTTCGGTAAATGATCGATTTGGTACAATTACGTAAAATGTATCATTAACTTAGTTTTGGTTTGCATTTTATTTTCTATAAGAATATAATAGAAATATATAAAATTTTTAATACATGTCAAGTCTTACAATAAATTAAAATAGAAACCCCCATTTCAGATAGCTTCTACGCAGAAAACACAATTATGTAGGCGAAATAACAACCCCTTCTTACTAGCCTTTGTTGTGATTTAATTGACCGATCGAACGATACAGCTCCAGCCGCTTGCTGCAAATGGAGATCGTCGCTAGAAGATGGACGACAACACCGTTTGCACGTTCAAAAAGACAACCTTTACGCTAGCAACAAATTGAAAAAGGTGGTTCAAAGTGACCCGACCGTTCCGATGTGCGCGATGTGGAGACGGTAGGATGGGAAGTAGGGGCTGGCAAGTTTGAATTTAGCTCCGAAGTAAGAAGACGAAACTATCCTAGCACTAACAAGCAAGCGGCAACAGCGATGGAGGCATACGGGAGAGAGATTTTCGATATGGTCAAGCGACGAACCCCCCCTTAAAAACCCAAATCGAGAGTGTCACCGGTGCGGATCTCGCGCGGGCACATTCCCACCCTTCCGGGGTGGATCCGGGTGGATTAATCACGAAGGGGGCTTGGTGGCCGGCATGTGCCGGGCGGTGAAACACCGAGTAAAGACTTTGGAAATTGTTAAAATATGTAAATGCGAGGCAACAAATTTTATTTATTTTTGACATCATTTTCATCTCGTGCGCTCACACGCAAATGGGGGGGTAGGGGAGGAAGGGGGCTGATAGCGTATGTGCACACCTTGTATGTGTGTAGTATGTGTTCGTGTAGTATTTTTTGTCGATCTTAAGTTTTGAAAGTTTGCCTTTTCGTATGTAGACGAATTGATGGGAAGCGTTTTGTTACGAGGTATGCGCACTAGCAGCCATAGAAATGTGATCTATTTCGGGTTTGTTTGCTATAATGGCTATAAAAAAAGGCGTTATCTATTCGTGCGGCTTGCTGTATGCGAGCTGAAATGCTTGCATCTGCCATACACGATCGCACTAAACTTAGGCTTATGGTAAAATACCATCCTATCCGATCATATATCGTTAGGGCAATGAAGAAAAAAAAACCCGGATGATGCAACCAAGTGATCTATAATAGCAAAGAAAAGTTTTTGTTACATAATTTGAATGGTTTTCCAACCATTGCCGAAAGTGCACCCATTTTATGCTCCAATTGTTGTGATCCGATGTTGTGTGAAAGCCAGTCTTAAGACACAGGCATTCAATCTCTTGTAGCTTTATTTGTTTAACGATATTAAAATGCCACTCACACCACCAAACAACTACTCGATCGTGATTCACAAACTCACCACATGGTCAAATTATCGTCCCACAAATATTTGTGTGAATATGATCATGCAGAAGGAAAAAAAAACCCCAACAACAACCGCTTCCAATCATCGGCCAAACAAAGCAACGAGATCCCGCCGTTTACGCGCATTGTTAATACGAAACCCAGCAATTTGTGGCCGACAAAATGGCAATTTAGCTAAAACTACACCATCGTCACCATTACGGGAGGGGGCCCACCATCGGGCCAGTTTGCCGCGTAATGATTGAAATTTTATTTATTTTCGGTAAATTACACAGTCGATCTAAACACACACACACCAATGGGGCACCATCAAAAGAAATCGATCTCCGTTTGATCGGTTTGAATCCGCAGTGGTGTTAGGAGAAAAAAAGCTAAATAGTGTTAAAAAAGGTACACAACGCCACGGAGTGCACCATACAGCACCGGCTCGGCCGCCTCATTATTATGTTTTATTTTTGCCTCAGCTACCGGGGTCCCCCGGTATTGGTGGTATCCGTTCGTACGAAGGGGGATTGGGAGGGCGGAGGGCAGGGGGTTTCCTTCACGGATTTTATTCACACCTTGAATTCAACCCTAGTTATGACCATTTTTCCCAATTACGCCAATTTGGGGTTTCGTGCTCCGATGCAAGAGCGAGACAGATTTCGTGGCACGGGCCGCATGTGGTAATGAGATGAAGTTTGATTTTATTGCCCGCCGCGATGACGTTTCACTCAAACAATTACGACCGGGCGGGCTGTACTGTGCACCTGTGGCTGTGTGACTTTAATGGCGATCCGATCGGGTGGGGTGGAATTTCCGTGAAAATGTGTAAAGCACACGGGGCAAACGTGTATCGACCGCGTCATCGCTGGTGCCCTTTCCTGTCACATAATCGACCGAATATGGGTCCGTGGAAGTCGGTTGCATCAAGCTCGGCAGTTTGGTCTGCGTCATGTTCGTTTCAATTAGCGGACCAACAAATACCCGCTAGCCGCTACAGCCAGTGCGCGGCTATTTCGTAGCAATTTTGAAGGTAACTTTCAATTAAATACCATTCACGCTACGCGGATCGGGCTCGGCTTTGATTTCGTTGCGTTTCGTAAAGTGAGATCTGCATTCGATTTACGAACAAGTTGAGTAATTACGTGATACGTAACGCTGTTGTGGCAGTGCAGGGATGTTGCTATATCCGACCACATTGTTTGGCCAGAGAAAAGCGTCTAATTCTTGAAAACTTGTAATATATTGAATGAATGTAAAGAATTAAAGCTATTGATCATCTCGCCACCAAATGAAAACACGCTTTTCTCCGGAGATATAATGTGCCCGGCTGCTGGAAGCTAGCCATCTTCATCATCCGAACACGCTCGCCTATATTCGCGCTGAGTCACCGCCACGAGAGTCATTCAGCCGGCAGGCGATCGCCGTGATCACTTGTCACATTTACGTTCCTGCTTCGGCTTCCAGGCTACCGAATGCTCCAGCGCTCCAGCCCCAAAACAAGACGAAATCACTTGCGTGCCCTTTGGCAGGGTTTTTGGACCGGCCAATCGCCGCCCCATCACGACTTCTGTCGCCGTTGGCTGTGCGAACTTTCACGCTTTATTGAAAGCAGCTGTTGACACGGCCTGTAACGGATTGTATCTTGATTATCGCCCGCTTCTGTGCCCTCAGATCATGCCGCCAGCTTTAATGCGAACACGTTTATCTCGCGTAGAGGTGTGTGTTGACCGTTGGATAAAAGAAAAGCCCGGGTAGCACATCGTTTTTTAATCGAAAAGTGTTAAAGGTGGAAACATATTTGCCCACTAATCTCATCACCTAATTATGATCGTGGATGGACCGTAGATCCAGTCACGGGGGTTGAAACAATCGATCTACCGGATAGATGTATGAAACATTTAAAACACCATACAACACTGTTTTTTCCAACACTGGACACGGTTCCTCTTGAGCGATAGAACGGACTTTCGATATTAGTTTGTTGGAAAGATAAACAAGACGTTGCGAGGGAAACGCTCAAGGACAGCCACTTGTCAAAGCGATGCTATCCACGTCATTTTCAACACAAAATTTTTACAATGTGCTTGACGATCGTCTACCACACTTTTATGGCAGCCCATTCCATTCCGATCCTACACTGACATGTTTATTTCCGCAAACGAACATTAAAAGATGGTTCATCAATGCTCACACGCACAGGTTATAATCGCATAATCAGTACAGGCTCACCCGACGATCCGGTACGGGTTTTGATGATCTTTAAGTATCGGCCGCTAGTATCGACATACTAAAACACACGTAAAAAGTGTGACATTCGCTTACGAAACCGCGATGATTGCTGCGCTGCATGGCTGTTGCCTATGTTTCATCGTATCCCGTGGATTGGGAGCGGTGAAAAAATCGCATTTTTCGCCCGAAAAACTTGACCGAACCGGTACGATCGATATTTGCTGGATGAAACACGTTTCCCACCCCGATAGAAATGTACTGTCCTTCTCCACTTTTTTTCTCCTCATTTTCCTACGCTTCCTTCCATTACTTCACTCCACGGGGAGTGGCAGTTAAAATTGAAGAGCTCAAGCAAACAAATAAAACACACACACAAAAAAAAAACACCAACTCTTGCCACCCCAAAATGGAGCCTCTAATGACAATTGCGTCAGTAAAGCCCGCCTTCTCGGCCAGGTACGCAATTAAATATAGCTTCGCATCTTTTTTTGTCGGTATTTCTCGTGCGGAGCGGGTTCGTCTCTTTCTTCATCGCATGCGGCATAGATGTCTTTCTATTTGGAAAGCTGCCCTCTCCACATGTGTTCCGTAAGTAGTATATTGTGATCCTCCTGCTTACTTGGCCTTTTTTCCCGTTGGCTTCTCTTGCTGGTGGAACGCACCGCACAATGGGAAGGCGTACGTTTTGGTGAGCGTATTTGCCTTTTTTTTTTGTTGCCTTCTCAACATTNCCTATGTTTCATCGTATCCCGTGGATTGGGAGCGGTGAAAAAATCGCATTTTTCGCCCGAAAAACTTGACCGAACCGGTACGATCGATATTTGCTGGATGAAACACGTTTCCCACCCCGATAGAAATGTACTGTCCTTCTCCACTTTTTTTCTCCTCATTTTCCTACGCTTCCTTCCATTACTTCACTCCACGGGGAGTGGCAGTTAAAATTGAAGAGCTCAAGCAAACAAATAAAACACACACACAAAAAAAAAACACCAACTCTTGCCACCCCAAAATGGAGCCTCTAATGACAATTGCGTCAGTAAAGCCCGCCTTCTCGGCCAGGTACGCAATTAAATATAGCTTCGCATCTTTTTTTGTCGGTATTTCTCGTGCGGAGCGGGTTCGTCTCTTTCTTCATCGCATGCGGCATAGATGTCTTTCTATTTGGAAAGCTGCCCTCTCCACATGTGTTCCGTAAGTAGTATATTGTGATCCTCCTGCTTACTTGGCCTTTTTGCCGTTGGCTTCTCTTGCTGGTGGAACGCACCGCACAATGGGAAGGCGTACGTTTTGGTGAGCGTATTTGCCTTTTTTTTTTGTTGCCTTCTCAACATTCACGGTAACATTCACAATAACGATTCGCGAAACAAGTGGCGTTCGTTTGTTTCTATTGTTTGGGGTTTGTTTTTCTTTCTCTCCCGGGTCGATCTTTCAGCACGCGATCGGAAGCGATTGTTTGTTTGCACGGGCAGCATTACACTGTATTGTTTACTGCTTGAACGGGGGTTTTGTTTGAAGAAAGTGCTTACCATTTGCTCCAATCCCACTGTTCCATTTCGGTTGTGCTTTGTGCTCTTTATTCTTGGATTTTTTTTGTTTTCTGCCTACACCTTTAATAGTCACTCTTTTTACGCGTAAACCATTCAAGAGCATATTTGAATAAGATCTGTGTGCGGGCAAGCACCTGTGGCAAGAGCAGTAGCCAATTGGAAGCCAACAGACGAACGGCGAATGGGTGGTACAATACGAATGGTGTGTGTATGTACATGGTAAATAATAATTTTCATAAGCCCAATACCTCCAAAAGCCGAACCACAACCGAGTAAGCAGTGGATTGGTTGAGTAGGGCCACGCTGCGAGTGAATGACAATGGCGTCTCATTCGTGGTATGAAATCTAGCGTTGTTGAGGGAACCACAAAAAAAAACCCCCCGTAACCGAAGGCTAAAATAGAAGGCCGAATGCAGCTGTTTACTTCTAATGAGCCTTGATCGTGCTGTGCCTAGCCGAACGAAGCAAAAGATTTGAACATTGCCGAACGGGTTGTTAAATTCGAATTAACGAAACATCAACCCATTGACGCAACAGACGTACAGTTAAAATTATTCGTTACACCCATGCAACCGTTTTGTTTTGCTGATGAGCTGAAAGACAAATAGAGAGGCAGAAAACACATGAGCATGTGATTCATTTAGTGGACAAAAAAAAATAGTTTTNTAAAATAGAAGGCCGAATGCAGCTGTTTACTTCTAATGAGCCTTGATCGTGCTGTGCCTAGCCGAACGAAGCAAAAGATTTGAACATTGCCGAACGGGTTGTTAAATTCGAATTAACGAAACATCAACCCATTGACGCAACAGACGTACAGTTAAAATTATTCGTTACACCCATGCAACCGTTTTGTTTTGCTGATGAGCTGAAAGACAAATAGAGAGGCAGAAAACACATGAGCATGTGATTCATTTAGTGGACAAAAAAAAATAGTTTTCCACTAACTTTTATTTACACAATAAAGCAACATTTGGTAAAATAACCAATAAGGTCAAGTGGGATTTATTCGTTCCTTATAAACTGCTGCAGAGCAACGCAAGATACACATTCAATTTCAACATCATGCTAATAACACTCCAACACATACACACACACCAGTACCAATACTAGCGATGGTTAATCATCCGATTTGAATGTTTGACCGAGAAATAAAAAGAAGCGAAGAAAGAAAGAAAACAAAAACATAACAAAAAAAAACACCAAAATGCGATTAGAGCCGAAACCGAGCTCGCAGCACCGGCTCAGGTGGTACTCCTAAAACTTGTCCTATTTGCATAATACCCGAACGCGAAAGAAAAATTAACAGCACACACGCTACGAACCTTAAAATACGGTTCGCTTTTAATGAGCATCTTCTTCGCGCCAGTACGATCGTATGCGTGACCACAAGTTGTGATCGTGCTGTCCCGTGTTGGGAAGCTGTACTCATGCTGATCATGCACGACGCGTGCAACTTAAACCAACTATGCTACGGCATCGAACCAGCGGCACCACCTTTCGGGTTTTGGTTCGGGTGTGAGACAAATTTGGTGGTGAGAACAATACAAAAACGCCATATTGAACTCACTCACCACCCACCTTTCCATCCCGCAACTCGTTCCCCGCAACCCGGCTCAACCATGAACCGGTCCGAATTGATCCCCGAACGCCGAGGGCCGAGTGAGTTATGGCCGACGGAGCTCACGGTAGGCTCACAAACTCGCTCGTATCGTTTACGCACGCTTGTCGTTATTGACTGCTAATCGGCCAAACCACAAACGACATGTGGCTGCTCTCTACACACTACATTGGGCAGGGCTTTTTTTTCTCTCCACGAGATCCCCGCAGTTCGGTTTCACGATTGCGATGCCGATGATGATGCTCCCCGTTCGCGCACGGGTAACAAATCGATTGCGTACGCCCCATTTCGATGGACGGATCGCGCTGGTACCGGGTCCGAGCTTAATCGAGCTGTCGATAGGTTTGGCTGCTTGCTTTCGGGCGCTCGCGCAGCACACTTTGATTAAGGAGCCCGCTGACGGATGATCGACATTCGACAAATCGTTCGGAAGCGAGCGCACGCTGTAGCTGATGGATGGCTTCATAGCCCGTTGGTTCGGGTCCCGTAGCTAATGTGTGGCGCATGCAGGAAATCCACAGAATAACACCAAAAATCGATGATTCAATTGGTTTCAAGTTTAAATGAAATGGTTGTTCCCAAATCATAATATTAGTACAGACACATTTACGTTCAAATCCCAACCTATCCACTTGTTTTACACTTTGTCACTTTCTGTCGGATTGTGAAAGTCGTACAAAAGCACTGGTTTTGCGATAGATTTGTGGTAGGTGCAGTTTCTGTAATCGACACTTCGTGTGAACTTCGTCCGAAGATCAGAAGTCAGGTAAGGTGAGCTTATGGTTTTTTTTTATGAGAAATTTCTCCAATACAGGCTATTGACAGTGAAAGAAACAGTCGAACCGGCCACGATCCCGGGTGTAGAAAAGAAGATGGTACAAGCGAAAACAAAAAATTGCAACAAAACAAAACAACCCTGCTCCGTTGATCGCCCATTCGAATCTCAATCTCCGTGTTGCGGAAATGATTAATTCTTCTTTGCCGAAGGTCAGCACGAAACCGTTTAACCTCGGCAAATGCTTAGTTACGATCGATTCCTCATCAGCCAGCGGTTTAACGCTGACGGGCCACGAGCACTGAAAAGCTTTGGGTCAAACAGCTTCGGACAGTGATTTTGACGCAGAAAGCGTTTAATAATTAACTGCCCCAATGCATTGCCTTTGGATGGTCTTGCCGAACATAACCTATAGAAATGTTGAGGAGGGTGTTGGTGACCTGGACGAGTTTATTTTTTGCATCACAATCTTGATATCTTCGCCATCTATGAGAGGTCTTATGACATTTTGTTTTCACGGAGTTGTTATCAGTATTTCACTTTTCCAATTCGCTCTACCAGGAACTCTATCAGTACCACTTCCAATAAGATTTCAAATGATTTGCACTGAGTTTACTGTTCAAGATTTTTCATGTAGGAGTTCTACACAAGTTTTACAGATATATTCAATGGTAGTGGAGATATAAAATATAATAAACATCGAGCTATCAAATGAGTGACTGGAAATGAGGTAATTTTAAGACTGGTGATTTGAGAATCTTTAGAGGTAATTGATTGTCTATTTTGCTCAGTCTTTTAGAACAAATGATCAATTCAAAGTAACACTAGAATGTTCGTTGGGACATTGAATCTGCAAAGTTAATTTTGGAGAGGATCTAATCAATAAGAACAATTCCACATTGTCTTCTACATGTCCATCTCCTCATCTTGAAAGAGCAATCCAGAAATGGTTCCATCTTTCACACCTCGAAACTTGAAAATCCCTGCTTTTGTCTGCCCCTTGCCCCTTTAGCCATCGGTTCGGCATCCGACACGATCGGCTGTTTTGACGGGTTGGATTGTGACGCAACAATGCGAACATAGCGAACAGCACGTTCCGCGAGGGCATTTGACCATTCACGTTTCCTTCCTTCCGTTTGTTTCGCGTATTTTTCTGTTTCTTTCACTCGCCCAATTTCAGTGCCTGGCATAGAGACGTAAAGAATGAATGGACAACTTCATCGCCACTTGATCCATCAATTTCAACCGATTCGTGTCAAATCAAAGCCACCGAATACGGATTAATCCATCGGCCGTCGGTTGCTGCTGCTGGGAAGGAAAATTGGTACCGAACGCTCATTCGGCCACCGGTTCGATTGATATGTGGGACACGCGTGATGGGAGCTTCACAACAAGCAGAACAACAGAGCGTAAACAAGATCCTGCCAACATGCAGCAGATCGTTTTGTGGCGAAGCATCCAAGAGAGGTTTGGGCTTGTTTTTTTCGTGTATGTGTTGACCACTGAAAGAAGCAAACAAAAAACCAAAACAAAAAATCTTCCACCCATTAAGCGAAAGGAAAAGTGGAAAACAAAATCACCGAACGAAAAAGCGAAGCGTATCATCGTAACGGGTGACGTTTTCAGCCGTTTTCGGGACGAATCAGCGGCAGATATAGTGAATGGAATGTATCGATCACGTATGTGGGCCGGTTATTGACGCCGAGCAGTCCGGAGCCTCCGTCGCAGCAAGAGCAAACCCGGAACCCCCGCGCCAAAGTTGTTGACCCGAGACATTTGTTGCGATTTGTCCGCGGGCCGAAACTATTTCACACCTCAATGGGTCAGTAGGCCGGTCGCGTTACTTTGCGTTGGTGTTGCGGCAAGCTACTTCCCTGTATCTCCCATGTGTATATGCCATATGGTCAGCAATGTAATCAACAAAAACAATCTTTACACGCTAATATACGATAACACTTCCTAGCAGAATTCCGTTTCGGCGGCCAATGGGATAAATATCACCACTTTCGCACGCTTTTTGCTTAACATTTCGTTGCATTTATTTATCTTTCTTTCTTTCTTTTTTTTGTGTAATGATGCAGGTGCATGCTATAGCTTCCTGGTAGCAGTTATCTAACAAAGCGAAATCGTATTTTGATTGTTACTTCCAATTGTTGCGAAAATCTCCACCAAATTGTCCACACTGTGGNAATCTTTACACGCTAATATACGATAACACTTCCTAGCAGAATTCCGTTTCGGCGGCCAATGGGATAAATATCACCACTTTCGCACGCTTTTTGCTTAACATTTCGTTGCATTTATTTATCTTTCTTTCTTTCTTTTTTTTGTGTAATGATGCAGGTGCATGCTATAGCTTCCTGGTAGCAGTTATCTAACAAAGCGAAATCGTATTTTGATTGTTACTTCCAATTGTTGCGAAAATCTCCACCAAATTGTCCACACTGTGGCGCATACGCATAAAAGGAAAAAAATGAAAACACACCAAACCTCTTACCGATTTCACGTAATGTATGTGACATTTCGAAATGTCTTTTAAAACCGAAGCAAGCGCGTGTCGAGCTAGCTAGCAGCTAGCTCAAATATAAAACCAGAAACTACAACCAAACTAAACCAAAAAAAACAAAATCACATCACATCAAATATTCAAAAGATAAATAATACCCCCAAAATTAACATCTAAACCGCTGATCGTTACTGCATGCCAATCCCTGCCTTGATTTCCATCGACGCGTACAAGCGTCCCCACCTAGGGTAACGCACGATTTGGGCGAAATCATCACACGCCGAGACCCTGATCGCAGCAAGCGGATCGTATTCGATCGCACACGAGCGCTTGTCCGCAGTAAGGCACACGATCGTAACACAACTTTACTTCAACTTTACCTCACATTGACACTAAAGTTTCTCTCTTGCCTCTCCCTCTCTCTCTCTCGCTCTTGCTTGTTTTCTCTCTATCTTGCTATCATAAAACAGACCACTCCAAGAAAACTCCCAAACAACGCAACCGAGCAAAACGATTAAATACGAAATTCCTAATTCCTACAATCGATATCGCGCCATTTTTTATGTTGCTTTGCTTAGATATCCACCCCGGGTTTAGAAGGCACACAACAACAAAACAAGAGTTGATGTACTTTGGGACATAGCACACAGGTCCGTGAGGCCGATGAAGGCCACGGTTGAATATAATTACGCATCTCCTGGCGACAAATGCTCAACATTTCGGTTTTTTTGTTTTCAAGGATTTGTATCTCGTTCGACGGTTCGGCACATTGTTGCGATGCGTTCGCGATGCGATCGCACAGCCCACACAGCCGCACCGTAAACCGATCGTCTTCATTAGATACGTGTTTCGTGTTTGTGACTCATTAGCAAATATTTCAATCTTCATTTGGCAGGCCGTCTTCAAGTTTCGCCCGGCGTTCCAGCCGCAAACCCAAAACGCGGTCCCGGGAAGCGCTGGTTTTCATATCGCTGCCTGGCTCCCTGGCACTCTGGTACTTGCGCTCTCTTTCCTGCCCGTAAAGCAGTGAGCAGCCGAAACCGATAAAAATGGTGACTATAATTTTTGCGACCAAAATGACAAAATGAATAAATACTGGCCGGGCTATAAATTGAATGGTGGAACATTGTGGGCCGGCACGGCAAGGTCCACGCGGCGATTGCGCTGTCCCGCGATGGTAATATACGTAAATATAAAAGAAATAAATAAAGGAAGGCAAGAAAAACCAAAAAACAGCACTACATTCGAAGGCCAGCATCACATAATGATATGCAAAAAAGCAAACGACAGTACATAAAACCGAACCGAAGCTGGTGAGCGGATTTGAATTTCCAACTGTACCGAGCTAGTGCTCGTTCGAGCGGGTATAAATACAGCGCAGCTTTCTCGAAACTTCCACGCGGGGTGATAAACTTGTTCGCAAGTTAGCTGCTTTAAACTAATTCCATCAATCAAGGACAATAGTTGGAAAGAAATTGCAAATCGATGTCGAATATCGTCTAAATTCCGCACGTCTTTAGGAGAAACAAACACTTGTAACTGGAATTAAGAAAAAAAAAGGATACAGCGTTGTCTCTACCGTGGGAAACAAATCGGAAATAACATTTCTCATAGAGACATATGAGTGATCTTTCGATTCGTTCGCATTATAACGTCGCACTATGTTTGTTTTTCGGGGGAGGGTGACCGCAAGCCAAAATCGTGCCTTTTGGTGCTATTACATACGGGCCTAATCAATTAAATCCAAGTAGAAATTTGCATTTTATAGTGCAGAAACTTGTATTACAATATTAGGCGTGAGAATGAGAGAGAGAGCGCGCGAGAGAAAGAGAGAGAGAGAGAGAGAGAGAGAGAGAAACACAAACATTGGAACATTATTGTAGCATGTTGCTCATGTCACTCACATGCTGGTCGAAGTTGTCAGTGTTTGATTGCAGCGTGTGTGCTTTAGTAGAGGTAGTAGTAGTAGTAGTAGTAGCAGTAGTAGTAGTAGTAGTAGTAGTAAAACCATAAAGTAGCTGCCGTCATCACTGACCTCCCATAAATCATTGCACTCCTAGTCAATTGTTGTTTTGGTGATTTTAGCGATGCAATAACAACTCTCAAGCGGATCTGCGCTGTGATCTAATACATACATACGATCAACTGCAATGTCTTAAAAAGTGAACGGAGGTTTATTTCAAGGGGCTATAAAAATGACACTGTGACACTGAGACGGATGAAGAACGATTATATGGTTCAGAATATTAATGAGCAGAACCATTAAGGCATATAATTATCTTTCCAAAAAGTGAGTCATTTATTATAATTTGTACAAAATTTAGGCACTAAAGTCTGTTTGTAAAATGTTCTCCAGAACAATACACCTTTTTGTGCGATTAACCTAACCCGAACACACATGCATTAAACCAAGATCATCGTTACGTCGTGCCTTTCTCTTTGCTGAAAAAGAAGTTCCAAGCGATCAACCCTTGTACGGTGGGTGAGACAGTGCCGGATGATCTTTACCTTCACGAGATAAAGGAAGCCCAAATTACCACGTATTTTTATTCATTAATAATCCACCCGGCCGTTGCCATCATTTGGGAGGACATAACGAAATCATATGAACGAAGAAACAAAGTCCCAAGAGCTAAATAATACACCCATGGTTAAGAAAAAATAAATATCTCCCCCCAAGAGACCGGGGATGCTTCTCATCCGGTGCTGCCAGGGTGACGAAGGATGGTCCAAGAAGTGGTATCGAAATTAGAAACGTTCCAATTATCAAACCTGCAGCCGGTGCGTGGAAGGAGAAGACGAAATAAATCGACCTGTCTCCAACTTTTAATATCAGCACTTAAACACCCCGATGGCTCGTCTTCTTGGGCCCGTGATCTTCCGTAGTCGTGATATTTTTTTTTTTCGAGGGGGGATCAAATATTGAGAAGCAGCGAAGAAGCGAGATTTACCATACAAAAAAAAAGAATCTTTGTTAGTTGTTAGTTGGCAGCAGCAAAAGTGTAAAAGCGTTGCTCCGCATTTAACTGATACACGGCATTCAAATGAACTGCACGAAATTGTTTCACTGAGAGCGGAGGTTTTTTTGTTTTGTTTTCGCTTTAACGTTGCCGAAATGTTTGCTCACTAACCTTTTGGATGCACTGGTGAGCCCGGAGGACGCACACCGATTGCTACAATTGTGTTTGACGTTTGCCGCCCGACATTAATTATCGCGGCTGGTCTGCTTGGCAATGCTTTTTCCGCTCACTGTTGGCGTTAATTTCTTGTCCTCCTTTTTTCTCTCTCTCTCTCTCTCTCTCTCTCTCTTTCTCTCTCTCTCTCTCTCTCTCTCTCTCTCTCTCTCTATGTTCCCAACTGGGCAAGATGAGACACACACGGGACGGGAATGGCCTAGTTTGAGCAATCATTACAGCATACTACGGCATCACCCTGGCAGTAAGCCTTTCCGCCGAGTGATAATTACGGAACGTGCTCTCGGCGATCTAGCGGCACGGCCATGCAATGACACTAGCGTAAAGCGCCACCAGCCGTACCATCGAGTGGAAAAATTAACATCAACTTATTTTTTTCCCTCCCAGTTTGCCGTCCCCTGCTTACCTGCAGTTGTAGCGTTTCCTCGAATCCGTCCGGAAACTCGGTACAGTGGGTGTCCAAATTTTGGGATAGCGAAGACGTGAGATGGTGTCTCGCGTTCATCCCAACCACCATAGGAGCAGCCGACAGCGGGGCAGGGCAGGGAAACGCGGCAAGCTCGGTTCCGTATTCCGTGATGATGGCGGTGGTTATGTTGCTCGTGTGGGGGAAGTGGACCGAAAACCTTCGGATAGCCGTCGGATCGAGGACCAACCTACCAAACACTCGTACGGGTCCTTCCCAGCACAATACGGTGCGACAGCTGCAGATGCGCTTGGTGCATCTATGTGCCACTGCTTATCAATCACCAACGCACCACATACACACACACGTACACATGCACACACACACGCACACTTCACAAATCTGGTGGTGATGGGGAGGGAAATACGACTAAACACACCACATCCAATCAACACTTTGCAAACGATTCGTTTATGAACGATTTTTTTAACTAATAAACAGAAAAAAATGTAATAAACTAAAACACTAGTCGATGGCTTGGAGCTACTGATAACCTTCAAACATTACACCTTTTGCTGGTTGCAGACGTTTTGTAGTATCGTTGAGATATTCCACTTTTAACTTTGCACAGATACACTACTACCTTCTAATGGGAAACGATTTCAACTACTACCGCATAGTACGTCGGGCTTGAGAACACACAAAAAACACTTCTAGCTTTCTTCAATGAGGCCAATTTCGTGCACGGAAACTACCATCCACTTTTTTTGGGTGTTAATTTTGTTTATTGGGACCATCGACTGGACCAAACGCGTTAATCATTCAACACTTATCTGCAATTTATTACGAAATTGAACAATAAAACATTATTGAAAGGTTATAATAAAGGATAAATTACGGCTGAAAGTTCAAATATCATAAGATGGAGAAATTCTCAAGAAGTTCCTCCCAGAGTTTGGGTTTTTTACTCATTTTTCTAGTATTTTCAAGTCCATTTTTTTCCTTTTGTACATGTCCTTGAGCAAAAGCATACCAAAAAGAACAGAATATTTGTCACCAAAAACTGTCTAGCCTGACGTAGTCACGAGCACGAGACGATCAATTATCGACTAAACAGATTGTAGCACGCAAAGACAAACGGACGGAAAGGGCCTAAGAATTGTTGAAAGAATATTGCTCAGTTCCTTTTTTTCCGGATAGAAATATTGAGATTTAACTGTGAAACGAAAAGAACTCGTTAAAGTATCTTTCAATCTTGCCCAACAATTTAAAGGCATGAGGACATCCTCGGGGAACGTTATTGTGCTATTTCATGTGTTCACTATTATGATGTCCCACATTTTTGCTTGCACCATACTTCCCCTGTCCCTAACCAGGCAGAAAAAGGTGATTCTGGCATGACCAACCTCCCAACGTGTTTGTACACTCTCTCACCGGGACATATGTCCTGGATATGTCTTGTAACGACGCGCTTGCTCACCGTTAGGCGCTCCCGCTCTCGCAGCTCATCGATGCAATGGGTCAACTTCCTTGCCTTGTGTGTTCTTCCATTTCCATCTTGCCGACCTCCCGCCCTTCTCACCCTTACCACCCACCACATCCCACCCAAATGCAAACGGTTTTTGCCCCGTTTTTAGAATAATCGATAATACGTATTGCAGTATTTCATGCTAAGTAGGCTGGCCCTACCACCCGGGCCGATGATACGCGATACATATATATCTTGTGCCTGTGGTCAGAGCTAACGTCAGCCAGGGTTCATATAGTACGCACCGCACGGCACCGTAGCGCTGCCGCAGCGTCCCAATGGGGCCGAAGACACACCTGTTATTGCAACTTTAAAAATGGACAAAAGAAAGCCGCATCGATCATCCATACCCAGCTGTGCGGGAATACCAATCCTCATTTCCATTTCCAACTCGCTTTTATGCTAGGGAATATACGCATGCACACACACACACTAATAAGTGAGACAAAAAAAAAACGCGGTCAACTTGTGAGTGTACGTGATTACGTAATTGGCGCTCGAGGCGCGTGCTAAAATACCGGTGTGGCGCAATTATTTTGTACCACACACCGCCATACTGCACACCACCAGGTCCTTACGCCACCCGTGGAGTAGGAAGGAAGCAACAGCAAGAGGGAAGAGAAGAAAAAACAGAACTGAACCCACAGGGCCATAATTAGGGCTCCATTAAGGGGCACACTCGGGATCAAGAAAAAGCAACAAAAACAACAAAAAACAAGGCCGTGCAATGAGCTTTTCCTTGGTCACCATGCGGTTGGCGAGAGTGAGAAAAGCTCACCCATCAACCTCACTCGTCTAGGCGAGCGTGTGAGAGAGTGAGATGGAGTTGAGAGGAAAGCAAAAAAAAAGGAAAATAAAAATATGCAAACCGGAGAAAATGTCATCAAGCGCAATGTGAGGGTGTGTTGCGTTTATTTCAATTTCCCTTCACCGCCACTCAATTTCCATCTCACCCTCCTTCCCGCCCAGTGGGATTCGCTTTCAGAAAAGCGTCAAAAGCGTTTT
The DNA here is from genome assembly GCA_018908115.1 of Anopheles rivulorum. Taxonomy (NCBI): domain Eukaryota; kingdom Metazoa; phylum Arthropoda; class Insecta; order Diptera; family Culicidae; genus Anopheles; species Anopheles rivulorum. The sequence goes on along the minus strand of STHB01000003.1, from coordinate 17,243,336 downwards.
GCAAGGGTGCGGCTGATGCGTGTTCGCTAGGTCAGGGAGAACCACGAAGCCGGCACTACCATCGTGGCATAGTGTGCGGCGTGTTTGTGTGTGTGTGTGTTGCTGGAGAGCGAAAGTCCCCCGAGCGAATATTCGCGAGCGAGCGCGATCGGATCAGATAAGAGGATGCGAGCGCAAAACAAAAAGAAAAGGGAAATAAAAGAAAGAGAAACATTCACCACCCCCACCCACGTGGTGGACAAATTTGGAGATGTTGCTGGATGTTCTGGTTGTGGTGTGGGTGGTCGTGTCAAACGGGCCGATACTGTTTACCGATCGAAGGGCTGGTCGGTTGGTACGGGTCATCCCGTCGCCGACCGGTATCGATTATCGTCCCGACCACACACACACACACACGCACACACACATACGCAGCGCTGTCAAGCGCCTTGCGGTTGACGGCGATGAAGTGTCAAATGAATCAAAACAAATCGAAACGACGGCACGGTGTCCTGTGTGCCTGTGTGTGCGGCTCTGAGCTGGAGTGAGTGATCGATAGGCAGGGCGGAAAACGAAAAACGATGCTTTAGCCTTCTTCTAACCGAAACAGCCCAATAAAGCACACATCCACCGTGGCACAGCGACGGCACGGTGCCCGTTGCCAAAAAATTAATAGGTGAAAATCGAATTACCGCTTTTCCGGGACGAGGGCGAGTCGCCCTTTGCAGCTGCCAGGCGACGGAGAGCAGACGAGAGAGAAAGAGAGAAAGAGAAAGAGAGAGAGCAAATTGTATGAACACAGGCTCCCGCTCGCCGCTCGCTCTCGCCATCCGGTTGCGCAAAAGCAAACACACACAGAAGAAAAAAAGCAACACGAACAACAAGGGCACGTGCCGTCATAATAATGCCTGGGAGCAAGCTGGGAAGATACATGGCGGCAGCCCGAGACAGGTGTGCCGAGCGCGAGAAAGATGTTGATTTAATTTATGATCACACGATGGCATCGTAATTCGATTTATACATGCGCTACACCGGATCGGGCCGGGAGACGGACGGTTCCAAAGTCACAGGCTCGACAGGACGTATCACCTTCTTTGTGTGATTCTTGTTTGCCTCTTACATACCCGCTTGAATTTTCGCGAACTGTTTTCGGTGTGAAATTGGCATCCAAACTGGCTGTGTTCTGTGAATGTTTTCAGAAAAAGGACAGTCTGAAAGTCTGAAAGTCTTGAATGATTGCAGCAAAACAAGCCTGTTTCAGTGCACGATGTTGGACGAAATATCGAACAAACGTTCTAAACTGTTCAAACGAAACGACTATTTGCCAGAAATAGTAAGAAATCCTAGCACTACAAGCTTCGTATCAACCCCATCCTACACCTGTATCGGCCGGGTTCCTCAAGTCACTCGTCGCCCAGCCCACAAAAAACAGCCCCCGAACAACCGAAAGTGCTGTCGATACAGGCGATGATGGTTTTAATTCCTTCGATTTCTTTCCGTGTCAGTGATTTGTCCGTGAAACATCAAAGGACATCGTCGTGCTTCCCCGTGCTTCCACGAGCGACGGCAGGGAGGGGATGTTTTGGCCAGTGAGGGGAGGCAAAAGCCGTTGGTCGCTGAGCTGCAGACGAGGAAGGAGAATCGATACGCGAGCTGCTAGTTGCCTTCGGTCCACACCAGAGGGCACTGCTTGTTGATACTCGATTGGGAGGCGGGTAAGGGGTGGGGGTAAGAGGGAGTTTTTTCTTTGCACTTGCCACCACACACACACACAAACACTCACAAACACAGATTTGGTGGAAAAATCGTTGCGTTTGAGGGTTTTCCAAGCTTAAATGCATAACCTGGGGAACCTTCAGTACACGATTAATCGTTAAATGTCACCTCATTCTTCACACGTTCATCCACCTTTGGATGAATTTGCTGCTACGATCTGGTTACTACGATCAAAATAATACCCAGCAATTCTGCTGCTCCAATCGTCCCGATGACCTACACGGGAAACGTTCACATTACGCACACCGATAACGATACGAATACGCACGACATTTAGCCGCTTGTTACGCACTCTTCCTCGACACCAGTTTGCACTAGTATTCTACGGAAATACATTTATTGATTCACACTTTGTGGCCCGATTTTTTTGGTGCTGTTTTCTTCAACACTAAAAGACACTAACGATAGAACATTCTATTTCTCTTGCACCAGGCGAGCTACTTTATCACACATTACCAAACGGCTTACGGCCACAGAACACCATAATCAATACGGTGCAAAAAGGGGGCCACCACCCGCGCGTGCCACCAGGCTCGAGTTTAATTTTCACACACCAGAACCTTGTTGACCTTATTCCCACGGAATCGACTTTTTTTTCCTCGAGCAGAGTGGCTCTAGCGCTAGGCACACTAACACAACCGCAACCCCCTATACAGGCCAATCTTCACCCGTGAGGCTCGGTTCTTGTAGCTGGGTTTATTGGTTTCTAGTTCGCTGGCCAAAGGCGTTTTTTCTTTCTTCCTGTCTGCTTTGGGGGGGGGGGAGGGAGGGGGAAACCGGCCCAAAACTCACCTGTGCTCAACGGGGTGCGCTAAGCAAAAACCCCATTTTACGCAAGCAGAAAAACCAAAACACTTGCACTCTTTTGCGTGTGTTTGTTTGTTTGTTTGTTTCTTCTCGCACTGGATCCTGGATCAGATCACTTTACCGACCGAATGTGTGGTTGGCATGGGCCTAGGTTTGCTTTGAAACGCATTTCACTTCAGCACGGGGGAGCACCAAAAAAACCGAACGAGCGCGCGCGCTAGCAAGAACTCCACATCAGCAGCCACTACTAAGGTACGGGCTCGTGGTACGACGACGATGGGCGATGACAGCGTTTCGCATCGACGTTACGCCGCGTTCATCCGTGTGCATGTGCCGTGCCGTGACAGCGGTAATGAGCAACCCCCGGGTCGCCCACCCATACACCGATACGCCCAGCGAGCCACGCAATCCGCCGTGGCGACCGTTATACGCTCACACAAACACAGAGACGCAGGACCTGGCACCCGGAGACCTGTCACCTTGTACGGCGGCTACGTACAACGGAGGCTAATTTTTGCTTGCGAGCGGGAAGAAAACAATCGCACTGTCGGCGTATACCGCGTATACAGTCTGGCCAGCCAGGCCACAACACTCACCCCAGTATGGGTTGGCTTCGGTGTGTTCATGCGTGCTGCAAATGAACTCCGGCTGTCAAAAGTGCTTCGCGAAGCGGTCGGCAGCCGTTTTGCTGCTGCTGCTGCTGTCAAAATCCCCGGCCAGAACGTAACCGGGGGCTGAGACTTTGCATTCCGGTGGCGCCATCCGGGCCGGGTCAAAACCGATTTTCCCCTATTTCTAACCCACCCGTCCCCATCCCCTTGGTTCGCTGGAAATGCTCATACCGTTCCAGCCGCTTCCAGTACAGCGTTATCGTGCGTCGCAAGGTTCCTGGAATGGTACGAGTCGGCGCAGTGCGCACACACGTTCACTTCCAGTGGATCCGTATCCCCAAACGGTACCATTCCATTTTCCAGCCAGAAAACACGTGCTTTGCTTCGGGTGGTCTCGTTCCAGGGGGGGGAGGGGAAAGGTCTCCATCTCCCCCCCCCCCCCCCCCCCCCCCCCTACGTGTTGTGTTCGGTTTTGGTTGACACAACATTTATCTTGTCGATGATAGATTCAACCCAATTCCGGTTGGAGCGCTAGTGTGGCGGACGTTTCATATTTCAAAATGACAAACAGTTTAACGGACTTTTCCTGTATCATGCCAGGGCTAGGACGGTTACATTACAAATTTTTCACGGGTGAATTTAAACGAGTAAATGAAACACTTAAGCGATGAAAACAGTGGTTCACACTCAGTGAAAACGCTCATTCCTCGTGAAAGACTAGGCTGCTCCATCGGGAAAATTTTCATGATATTAATTTTATTGGACTTTTGATATACTGTATTAATATGTATTAATATTTTGCTTTGTTTATTATCGCTATTTTAAAATAAGGATTAAGTTTTGCTTAATTTTTGCGTCATGATTTTTATTATTTTTATTCATGTTTTTTTTTATTTTTATTGATAATTCTATGATAATTTTGAAATATTTTGATAACGTTTTTATTCATTAATAGAAATTAAAATTTTATCTCATTTGTATTCATAAAAAGGCAAAGTTTTTTTTTGTTTTTCGTTTCTGACTATAGTTTAAAATTTATAGATTTTGATATAAAATTTAAAAAAATCGTTATCTTGTTTCTTTAATTTGTTTTCTTTATTTAAGTCCTAGCATACTAAGCCTACTATTTCTTCAAATTATACAAAATAAATGTCGACAAAAGAAAATCCTTTCTAAAAATTGATTTTGCAATACTTTCTTTTTCCGTAACCCAGGAGAATAGAAAATGGTGACAAATTTTCGCTACGCACCACTTTTGTGCAAGCTGCAAATAAAAACCACACCTTTCCACCTATTCGCAGCATAATGCTCTTACCCAGCGTTTGGAGCACGCACGTAAAGTAAATGTGAAACTATGCTTAGCCACCCTTTTGTCAATATAACACCTTCGTTCACACACATTCCTCTTCATCCCCGTTTGACGTGATACGTGCATTACGCGCATCAAGGAAGAAGGAAAAACGTGTTCGTTATGATCTGCTCTACTCCATAAATAAAACTTTTTCCACCCTCGACACGGGCCCGGAATGATACGTCCAATCCCCTTATCCGACCAATCCACGCCGGCCCATCATTACACACTTTCCTTCGCGTTACCTTTTCCCTTTCGCGTTTGATCCGATGTGACGATCGTTTAGTCCATTCGCAGGCAGCAAACGGCCGCCGGTTTGATGGAAGTTTGATGTGCTCTCGAACATTCGTCCATCAGCCGCCCGAAACGCCCGGCTCTAGTGCGTCCGTGCTTCATCAGCTACCTTCGCCGGGTTTAATGATGGCTTCCCGGGTGCCAGATGATCCATCCGACCCACGGTGACCACGGTGAAAATGGATTGAAACAGATGGTTTGCCCCAATAGTGCGTACCGGGTGGGAGAGAGGCTTAGCAACAGCAAACGATTTCAACGATGGGATCAAGCCCGAAACGTCCATTTGCACTATCGATGCGTTCGCCTGCCTATAACCTTCGCCTAAGAAACTATCTGTTTGGAATTTTAAATCTAAGCGTACAGTGTGTTGCCGTTTGTGTGTGTTTTCTTTTACACCCAATAATTTTCCGTGCGTGGAATAGTAAATATTTATTTGCATTTAATCATTGCAATAAGATGTTTCATTTCGCATAAAATAAAGTTTCATTTCACTGTTATGAGTTTTAAGTTTTCGATAACAAGGAAGGTAATTTAATCATATTTTTCTGTAGGAATATTAGAAAGCAAATAATTTTTCAAAAATTTTATTAAATATTGCAAACTCTACCTTCGTTCGATTTTATTTTTATTGTTCCTTGTGTTATTAACTGAATCACGATCGCAACATTTGAGCATCGAATAAAAATTTGAACGAAAAACAATAAACCCCTACCACCCTCCCCCCCCCCTCCCCTCCCATTTTTCCACTACGGTCAATGAGTCACCATGAAATCAATCCGAAAATCAATCGCTAAAACAAACGACCCAAGGCGCTGCTTCCACGGCATCGAGCAACCCATTTGCCCAGGGCAGCATGTGTCAAGTTAATTTAGAAAATCAAATGCCTGCCCAAATTGTACGGCGATTGGCAACCGAAAGCTAGCTAAAACACACCCAAACACACCAAAGACTTGACAACAGCAGCGGCCGAAAAAAACAACAACCTAAAACAATTTCCACTTGCTTTGCTAGGCACTGGGCAGTAGTGCTTTTCTCCGGGTGATCCCGGTAGCATGTTTTTTGCCCTTTATCGCAGAATTAAATCTTTCTTTTCCCCCTCGGTAGCCCCCACCGGTGAGCTGGGCTTCAAATTATTTTCTTCAAACAACTCCCCCCCCCCAAATCCACCCGTCCGGTGATGTTTTTTTTGGGGAGGGTGTGGGGGGGGGGGTTGGAGGCGAAAGAAAGCCGTGCCGTTGTTTTGGCGGATTAGTTTTCCCGCCGAAGACAAAGACGGGGGAAAACTATTCCACCCTCGGGTGGCAATCTTGAAAGCTCGATCAAAAAACCGGTCAACGGATGTGCGTGAAATGGGAACACGGACACGTGGAAAACAAAACAAAACTTCACCCAACATACACACACGCACACGTATCCGGGGTCCTCATTCTGCCTTGTATCAATCGAAAATGGATGTTCCTTCATCCGTTGAGCTCTTTCCTTCTCATTCCATTTTTCGTTTCCTAAGCGAATGCATCGGACCATTTTAATCCAGCCTGGTCAAACTATCGATGGCCGTAATGCGAAGTGGAAAATCTTTCCCAACCCAATAACGCCCCAGCGGAACGAAGATTGCTTTCCATGATGCCGGCTGGGCAAACAAACTTACGGTTCGCGATCGTTTGCACTTTCGGCTGATCCGATGTTGCCTTGCCTTGCGCTCGGTGATCCAATGACCGAATGGTTTTCGCCTACGGTCGCCTGCTTACAATATGGCTTGCCGGGAAAATGAGCTGCTCACGCGTGAAGTAAAGGACTCAGGAAAGAAGTGGCATTTTTCCATGCATCTGTGGAAGAAGAAAAAAACCCCAATCTGTGCGTATGTGTGGGCCACGAGTCAACCCACGATTTGCTTGTTATGCGTGTGCCTTTCTTCCCCCTCTCCCTACTCTTCCTCCTCCCTCCCCACCCACCTTCCCCCTCGTGATGATGATGAAATAACCCCAAAAACCCGGGAATGTTTACGTGTATTTGTGAATCCTCAGCGTCCGATGGTCGAATTCCGCAGGATTCAGGAGTAGGCAAACATTCACGCCATTCTCCCACGCTAAAGATCGGACCAGGGATCGTATGCGAAATTGAGGTGGGGGTAGGAAAGCAGTTGAAAATGAAAATGTATACACGTACACGAAATGGAATTCCGTTCTCTGGCGTCCTTGTGCGGGAGGGGATGAGATTCTGCTCCGGGTTCTTTAACACTTTGCTTACAGCGCTGATCTTCAGTTCGAACCAAACGGCATTGAACACTGGGATGTAAAAAGAGGAAAATGGAGAACCGATTGAAAAGAAGGGAGAAAGGGACAAGGGAGGGAATGAAAACCCTATCGAGGGTTCATCAATTCGTGGCGCTCGTCATTTGGGCACGTTTTTCCACCATTCCGGAGAAGAAAAAAAACCCTTACACGAAATCAGTCGGCATCAGTGGTTTGTTTTAAGGATTAAATCCCAGAAAACAATCCTTCCCATCGTTGCGCCATCCACGGAAATACGCATTGCTGTCTTGCGCCCGCTGCTGCTGCTGCTGCTGCACGGCCGAAAGGCAAAGTGCTCTGCAAAAACAACGCAAATAATAATAAAGCGTGAATGGAGAAACGAAAAAACCGGAGCGCTTTCACGCGGGGAAACAGCCACTTGGGAAAATATGACGGCTGCGAATGAGGAGGCGATAAAATACGATGTTTATTGAAATGGGTCTTACTGCTGCTGCTGCTTACCGCGCGGTTGGGTTTCCGGCCAAAACCGGGAGAATAAATAAGTGATGTCTAATACGTGAATGGGTATTGCGGGGTATTTTTCACTTTCTTTCTTTCTTTCTTTTTTTGGGTACACTTTTAACTCTTTCTAAGGCGATTTTTTTTCATTAAATTGTTTTTTCTTCTTCTTAATTTTACTAATATTGCTATTTGTTAGTTTTATTCTTCATTTTAACGTACCTTTGAACAGTTTTTACTTGTTTTTATTTGTTGTTTATGTTTTATTATGACGACTTAGCGCCGTATTGTCAGTTTTTACTTGTATTTTAAAACTTTTTAATTTATTTTAAAGTGACTTGCGGGAATAAAATTAGGAAGGAATTGCACAACCGTCCAAAAATCTCCTTCCGAAAAGCAGAAACATACCGCAACACTCTCCACGATGCACCTTGTTCTCTTACCCAAAAGTTTCTTTTTATCCCCCCGAAAAAAGCAACAAAACCAATCTACACACTCACATATGCAAACGATCCATCCCGCGAAACGAAGTACATGAAGTAGCTCGGTTTTATTTCGCCCACCCTCCCCCAAAAAACCAAAAAAAAAACACAATCGTCGAACGGAAACAGCTGGCCGCACCGAGCACCGAACTGACTGTTCGCCCATAACGTGGAAAATCACCGCAACCGTAACGAGCTGCCAGCCGAATCCTTGTCACCGTGCTTCGGAGTGAGTGTTTAAAACCTCGAAACTAAAAAAAAAACAAGAGGAAAAACAAAAATACAACCCCCTCATCCCCCCGAACAAAATCGTCCCACCCTCAGCCTCCTCTTCCCCACCACCCACCACGGGCACTTTATCGATGATTTTTCCACAAATAACGGCACACCGGTGAACCCGTGCGAACGGCCTCAACATCATCGTCGCCCTGCGCCCCGATTTGTGTCCATCCCAGATACATAAGGTGGGACTTACGACGCAAGCTAGACGAAAGGGAAGAGCGCGACTGGCCAATGTTGTGGAGTGAAGGGGGAGGTGGGGGCGACGCGAAACGATGCACGCCTGCAATGACGGGGCGGTTGGGAAGAAAGCGCGCAGGAAATAAATTGGCCCGTTTAAGAGAGTTGACTTGCCCACACCAACCAAGATATGGACAAGCGGAGAGAAAATTGACAGGGGGCAAGGGGCATATGTTGCAAGGGAGGTGAAAAGTACCACCATTTGCCACCCATGAGCATGGCGCGCACTAACGCAACCGTTCGTTGTTGCCCCATGCCCGGGGTTGAACGCTTTTCCATTTTTCTCTGTAGTTTATTATTTTCTTGATGGGGTAACAGGTGTTTGGAAAATATTTTAGATGTTCGGGCCAGTACCGCGTGAGCAGCATACGTGTGAATGTGTGCGAGTGTTTGTGTTTTTTTTTTTTGATTTTTTGTTGTTGTAAAATCGCTGTGGGAAGCAATGTTTAGTGGGAACTTACGCCAAACGGTTTGCTTCGTTGCGCGTATTCATGTTCGTCACGTAAAGCGACGGTAGGTAGATTTTTTAAAAAGAATATTAAAGTTAAAAAACAATAACAGCAAAACACAATAGTAAAGTAGAAAAAATAGTTAAAAATGCTGTTGTATACAGAGATATGGAATGAAAAATAATGTTGTTTTTATTTATTTTTTGCTTAGATTTAAGCACAATTTTGTATTTTCTTTAGAAAGACTGTATCATACGATCACTTATGAAACAAATAGTATAAAATCCGTTAAAGAACATTAAAACTTTAAAATTTTCATATTTATGGAAAATTTTAACATATTTTGAATGTTTGAATATTTTAAAATAAAAATTTTATTGAAAAATTCGTACAAAAAATTCAAATTAAAGATCAAAATTTCTATTATTTAAAATCTATATATAAGTGATAATGTCGGAAAAAACCACCTTATTTATCATATCATACACTGCTGATCAAGTATAGGAAGAAAATTAATATGAAACAATGTAACCCAATCAGCGGTATTAACTAAATTAAATTAAATCGAAATGTAAAACACTAAATGTAGACATTAACATAATTAATAATTTAAAAATATGGTGGTTGTGAGAAAATATTACTTAAAAGGGAGAGTTGTCCAAACCAGAATAATTGGCCTAAGTAAATATGGTCTCTGCTATGTTTTGCTAACTTTAAAGTTATGGTGATCTAATCTCAGGTAAGCCAATTTTGATTCAGCCTTTACGAATCAATGGCAACGTTTCGTATCATCTCCCTCCATGGCACTAACCGCACAATCAAAACCACCGGCAAACCAACCGAAATGCTTGGATTTGAAGCTTTTCATCGTTTAAACCACCCAACCAACACCCATCCTTGGCAGTGGCAGAAAACACAGCAGAAAAGGTTAAACATGCAGCAAACGTCTCCCGAACAGCAGCTGACGGACGTTTACCATCACCGGTGGTCATTAGGATCAATTGCACGGCACTTGCACCTTCTGAAGGATAACCCGTCCCGTTCGAAAAAAAAGGGGCCAAACGCCAACCCGACCCGGCCATTAGACAGTTTTGTGAATGGAATTCTAAACAGGATTCGGTGAATCGCTTTCCCTTCGCCAGGATGGTGGAAAAGGTGAATGATTTCACTTGGAAAAAAGGTAAGTGAGTTAATGCAAATTCGAATTTACATTAGTTCTTCTTGAAAAACGGAGAAGTTTTCATTCCTAAATAGTATGTTTATATTTAATATAAAAAGAAAGCATGTTTGTGAAAATTTTATTAAAATAAACAAACAGAAAACAAAATAGTCCATGTAATCACCCAAAACCACTCTCGGTTGGAGCAGCAACGTAGCGCAATAAACAACCACCCCAATTGGAGATTGGACGGATGCACATCATCTAACCTCACATCACTTCGTGCCAGCACGAACTGGGACGTGGCTAGGCAAATTATGTTTTAATAAGATTTCCCACCAAAAGCCCCCCCCCCCCCTTCCCTCCATCTTCATGTTTGGGCAGGTAAATTAGGTCCACTTGATACGCCCTGATCCGTGGTCATTCCGCACGCAACCGATTCCACCATTCCAACCTCCCATTTCCCACCGGACTGTCGTTGCTCATTGACTCTTCCGGTGCAGACGCATGGTTATTGGTGGCTTAAAATGTGGCCTTTTGGCAGTTCTCCCTTTTTTCGGGGAAGTGAATAGTACCACCAAAGTGCTCTTCTGGTTTGGGGTGGATGGGATGGGATGGCAAACTAGTAGCCATCAACCGGTGAATTATACACCGGTCGGCTCTTCAGCTCTTTTGTTTTTACTTTCTTCTGCTCTCCGTTCATCCTGGCTGTTCACTGGCCAAAAAGGCAAAAACCACCGTCAAAACCGAGCATCATTTAGCCAGCCAAACATATCCTGTACCGTGGTGGGCTGTGTTGGGCGGCGAGCAATGCCACCCTAATACGTTCCATGTGCGTGTAGGTGCTGTGTGCGTCTACCACTTTCCCAATGGTCCAGCCCACAATGGTCCTCGGGCTTCCCAAATTCCACAGACTTGCACACGGCAAACGAATGCCGCCACGCAGGATGGTAACGATGTTGATCCGCATTTTTGACGCCCGGTTGCCGTCATAACTTTTCCGTAACGGCCGTTTTCACACCTTTCGGATGTTGAATAGCAGCAGGCCCGGCATCCTTTTTCCTCGCTCGGCACCGAACGACCATCTCTGGGGGTGCCTGAGTGCCTCCGGGGTGGGGTGTTTTTTTTTCATTATTGTTGTTTTTGCACTGGTGAAAGCAACTTTCTTGAGTTCTTCCACGGCTAGGGCGCCCCATTTGGCGCCCCATTTTACCCAAAAACAACACGCATGCACGCAGGAAAGGAAACGAAAACATGGAAATGGAAGGAAAAAGGATGAAGTTTTCCATCCCTTCCTCTCTTCTCGTCTCCCCTTCCCCATCACTCACCGACTCACCTCAGTAAACGGCTTTCCGTCCAGGTTGTTACCACGGATGGATTGATGTCTCCCTGTCTCCTTTTTTCTCTCTCTCTCTCTCACTCTTGCCCTTTCATGCTAGCACGATGATGCTTCTAAATTCACACTTCCAACGGTAATATATGCGTCCCGGGTTTGATATGGTCGTTTTTCCTTTTCATTTTCATCTATCTTTCGATACTTGGAAAACGGATCTTGGACGCTTGCTTTTTTTTCCTTTTTTTCCTTTTTTTCCCGCTGTCTGGGTCGAGTTGGTTCCTTATCCATTCAAATTCCTTCGGCTCACGGTTTGCTGAAGCCATCCAGCGCTCCATCAGCGCACGATAAAGATGCTTCATATGAGTTTTGTTGCTTTTCTTTTCGGCACAACGGTGCGAAAACTACGGGTGAAGTGCAGAAAATAAAAAGGGAAAACCAACCCAACTGATTGCAGACCCGTAATGTAGGGGTGGAAAACATCGAAAGGTAGATGAATGAATGCGTTCATCCCTCAGCATCAGGATCAGCATGACGGTGCTGGGTGCTGAGGGAAAAAAGCTGAAGAAAACAGAAAACAAAAACCACGGACACCATCGGTCGCGCGTCAGCTGAACCCATCCGACGTTTGGCGAACGCTGGCGACTGTTTGGTATATTTATGAGCGGTCCCGGGGCAAAGAAAATTGAAACGAAACGTCTTCTGGCGTTGGTCGGGCGCTGCAAGGACTGTCGGAATCCCCTTGCAAAAGGGAGCAAGCAACAAACGTTACCTTTTCGGATATTTTTTTTTTTGTGCCGTCTTGTCTTGTCTTGTTTGTTTCTCTTTTTATTCAAACGATTTCAAACGAGCGGTTTTTATTTTCGGTTATTTTATTTTTTTTTTTCACCACCGCCAAAGTGGCTCGGGCACATCCACTCAGCGATGGCTCATGCTGACGCGCTTGATAGTAGTTCCATGGCATATCGCACATTCTACCTGTTTTGTTTTGTATTTTTTCGCCGCATGACCAGTGTGGTCATAGAAATGTACATATTTTAGCTTTCCAGGCATCCATTTTCGCCAGAGCTTCATTTCACTTTTTTTTTTGTATTTCCACATCCTAGATCAACTGCCACCCGGTCACAAAACAACCGCAGTACCGCAGATCGGCAGCCAAATTTCTGTCCATCATGTCATAGCTGTTCGTTTTGTTGCTGCTACCAGTCTTTTTTTGGGAAAGCGAAGTTAACGTCTTTGTGCTTTTGGCGAACGAATTTATACATTTTGAATGATGTTTCTTTCCTTTTGCTCAAGAAGATTGTTTGTTGCCAGCGCAAGAAAAGATGCAAAGTCTGTAAAGCTTAATATTAGTCAAAAAATATATTGTTTTTCATTTTATGGAAGGTTACACTTTCAGATATTACTTGTTTGTAAACAAGTAACAATATCAAATAGCAGAATAATAGCTCAGAGAAAGCTACTTTCATATAAATATATTCCAGATCCTGGCAAAGCTTTAGTACGGTTTTACCCAATTGTTCATTTGCGATCTAAGTGTCTTTTATGAAGTGTTAGATCTTTTACATCTAATTTATCCAATTTTGTGTTCAAATTTATTTTGTTTTACATTTTATTTTACGAAAATCAGAACTTGTGCTTAAAATATTTCAATCACTAAAGTATACGAAAATTTGAATAAATGTACTGATTTATTTTTTGACTGATTGGGAATTGTTTCACAGGAGCCATAAGAAAAGACTCCAAGAACAACGTCCAAGTTATATTGCTGGAGGTTCTATCTAGCTTTCCAACAACATGAAACTATGTACTAATTTATAATTGTTTGTTTATAATAGTGATCGCCTGACGGTTCAAGATAAAACTTTTTGTTAAAATAATTTCAAATTTAATTCCAACAAGTTAACAACAGTTGCATTGAAATTCCAAGTAAATTATTGATGTAGTGATCAAATTCATGTTTCATATATGAAGAACTGTGACGAAATTTCCTCACGTTACTTAAATTTTAATAGAAGCAAATATCACACTTTGACGTCTAAAAACTTTTTCATGAGGTATTTTTTTAAATATTTCAAACTTTTATTTGATATGAAATCGCTGCTCTGCAAATCATTTCTTCTACATATTAAAAAATAGACTATTAAAAATATTACCTTAAAAAAATTAAAATATTAGAACAAGACAAAAACTGCACTCTTCGAGTATTCGAGCTAAAACATAAACAAACTGGCTACAATTATAAGTAATTTAGTTTCTAATTTTTTCACATAATTTTAGTCCACATATTCAATTAAACCTTCTTAAACGATAGTAAAAAATCTCAATACAATTCCTAAACTAGATTTCCTTTGTAAAAAATACACAGAAAAATGATACTCTATTTCCCAAACCTAAATGTATATCTTGACTCTATGTATAAGCATTTGTAGATAAGTTTTCATAGTCAATAAAACATATATTTACCGTGATAAATTATCCAAAGCAATTGTTAAGAAATGCAATAAAATGCACAAAATAGAGAGAAAAAACATCACCATCACCTCCAATCCACAGAGACCATTTCCGTCACGTGCGAAACTGCATGATCGTAACACCCAAGAGGTAAACAAGATGTAAAACACACACCAAAAAAAAAAACACAACATAAAAATTGTATCCCTCTTTGTACTCCATTAGCCGCAAACTGTCATCCGATATTGGCCGTACCATAAAACGCCAGCATCCTCGATCAACAGGCACCGAAACCAATTGGTTGAATCAACAAGTCGCCACAGTGCCACGTCCAAAACTCCTGCGCCCATCATTCACAGCCAGCCAGCTTCACCAGCAGCAAGAAAGCGAAATCAAACAATCTCGTGCGATAAAATAAACAGGACGGTAAACAGGAAATAAACATAACTCAAAGTGTAACAAGCCCGGCTGACGACCTATTCCATCAACTGCCGATGACAAACGATGGTTCAATCATTCGTTTATCTCGAAGCATCGGGCAGGCACAGCGAAGCCACTTGCCAGGGCAGATTTTTTGTTTTTCTTCGCCTTCGCATGAACTATTTATGATAAATCTCGCAAGTGTGTGCACAAGTAAGCCACTTTGGGTGCAAAAAAAACCGGAAAACAGGAACAGCATTCACTACCCGTACGTTCATGATCGGACCGAAGCTCAGATAAAGATCACCAACCATCGGTGAAGCGTGTGAGTACGTCTTTCATCTAAAACTAGTTTTACGTCTCCTTTGCTTTTCGTTCAGCACTTTCGCCCGGTAAGGGATGGGGGGGATCCTTTTCGTTTGCTTGTAAGGATTTTTATTTCGGCACCACTTGGGACAGCCCTGTTTTTCGTTTTTTTTTTTTGCTCCCTTGATGATGAAAAGACGACCCCCAGAAGAAGATGCTTCACTATTCGAACACAATTCATTAAATTTTCCATCCAGCACGTACACGGCTGATGGCCGAAAGTGAAACATCATCATTCCGGCATCGAAATTGGACCGGATGCTGTTGCCAGTTGCCACACACACACACACGCACAATGATACCCTTTGGCAAAGGATGTGCGCTTGTTCGGGTAGGAAAATCGCTCCACCCAGCACAGCAACGGCAAGAACTGTGGGAAGAAATTGACTTTGACGTGGTGTGGGCGGGGTGGGGTTGGTGGGTGTTTTGGAGTGAAAGGTTTGGCAATTTTTCCACCCATTTCCCCCTTTTCCTACTCCTTCTCCTCCCTTCTGCCCCCCAGTGTGGTTCCTCGCAAAAGATATTACTTCAACGTAATTCGCTCGCAAACCAATATGCCGACCGGATCGAGATTGCTCCGAAAGCACTCTCCCTNCCATTTTTCCACTACGGTCACCATGAAATCAATCCGAAAATCAATCGCTAAAACAAACGACCCAAGGCGCTGCTTCCACGGCATCGAGCAACCCATTTGCCCAGGGCAGCATGTGTCAAGTTAATTTAGAAAATCAAATGCCTGCCCAAATTGTACGGCGATTGGCAACCGAAAGCTAGCTAAAACACACCCAAACACACCAAAGACTTGACAACAGCAGCGGCCGAAAAAAACAACAACCTAAAACAATTTCCACTTGCTTTGCTAGGCACTGGGCAGTAGTGCTTTTCCCCGGGTGATCCCGGTAGCATGTTTTTTGCCCTTTATCACAGAATTAAATCTTTCTTTTCCCCCTCGGTAGCCCCCACCGGTGAGCTGGGCTTCAAATTATTTTCTTCAAACAACTCCCCCCCCCAAATCCACTCATCCGGTGATGTTTTTTTTTTGGCAGAGGGGGAGGGGGAGGGGGTGGAGGCAAAAGAAAGCCGTGCCGTTGTTTTGGCGGATTAGTTTTCCCGCCGAAGACAAAGACGGGGGAAAACTATTCCACCCTCGGGTGGCAATCTTGAAAGCTCGATCAAAAAACCGGTCAAAGGATGTGCGTGAAATGGGAACACGGACACGTGGAAAACAAAAAAAATCTTCACCCAACATCAACACACGCACACGTATCCGGGGTTCCTCATTCTGCCTTGTATCAATCGAAAATGGATGTTCCTTCATCCGTTGAGCTCTTTCCTTCTCATTCCATTTTTCGTTTCGTAAGCGAATGCATCGGACCATTTTAATCCAGCCTGGTCAAACTATCGATGGCCGTAATGCGAAGTGGAAAATCTTTCCCAACCCACTAACGCCCCAGCGGAGCGAAGATTGCTTTCCATGATGCCGGCTGGGCAAACAAACTTACGGTTCGCGATCGTTTGCACTTTCGGCTGATCCGATGTTGCCTTGCGCTCGGTGATCCAATGACCGAATGGTTTTCGCCTACGGTCGCCTGCTTACAATACGGCTGGCTGGAAAATGAGCTGCTCACGTGTCATGTAAAGGACTCAGGAAAGAAGTGGCAATTTTCCATACATCTGTGGGAGAAGAAAAAACCCCAATCTGTGCGTATGTGTGGGCCACGAGTCAACCCACGATTTGCTTGTTATGCGTGTGCCTTTCTTCCCCCTCTCCCTACTCTTCTTCCTCTCTCTCCTCCCACCTTCCCCCCTCGTGATGATGATGAAATAACCCCAAAACCCGGGAATGTTTACGTGTATTGGTGAATCCTCAGCGTCCGATGGTCGAATTCCGCAGGATTCAGTAGTAGGCAAACATTCACGCCATTCTCCCACGCTAAAGATCGAGTATGCGAGGGCCGTATGCGAAATTGAGGTGGGGGTAGGAAAGCAGTTGAAAATGAAAATGTATACACGTACACGAAATGGAATTCCGTTCTCTGGCGTCCTTATGCGGGAGGGGATGAGATTCTGCTCCGGGTTCTTTAACACTTTGCTTACAGCGCTGATCTTCCGTTCGAACCAAACGGCATTGAACACTGGGATGTAAAAAGAGGAAAATGGAGAACCGATTGAATGGGGGGGTAGAAAGCGTGGAGGGGAGGAAAACCCTATCGAGGGTTCATCAATTCGTGGCGCTCGTCATTTGGGCACGTTTTCCACCATCCCGAAAAGAAAAAAACCCCTTACACGAAATCAGTCGGCATCAGTGGTTTGTTTTAAGGATTAAATCCCAGAAAACAATCCTTCCCATCGTTGCGCCATCCACGGAAATACGCATTGCTGTCTTGCGCCCGCTGTTGCTGCAGCACGGCCGAAAGGCAAAGTGCTCTGCAAAAACAACGCAAATAATAATAAAGCGTGAATGGAGAAACGAAAAAACCGGAGCGCTTTCACGCGGGGAAACAGGCACTTGGGAAAATATGACGGCTGCGAATGAGGAGGCGATAAAATACGATGTTTATTGAAATGGGTCTTACTGCTGCTGCTGCTGCTGCTGCTTACCGCGCGGTTGGGTTTCCGGCCAAAACCGGGAGAATAAATAAGTGATGTCTAATACGTGAATGGGTATTGCGGGGTATTTTTCACTTTCTTTCTTTCTTTCTTTTTTTGGGTACACTTTTAACTCTTTCTAAGGCGATTTTTTTTCATTAAATTGTTTTTTCTTCTTCTTAATTTTACTAATATTGCTATTTGTTAGTTTTATTCTTCATTTTAACGTACCTTTGAACAGTTTTTACTTGTTTTTATTTTTTGTTTATGTTTTATTATGACGACTTAGCGCCGTATTGTCAGTTTTTACTTGTATTTTTAAACGTTTTAATTTATTTTAAAGTGACTTGCGGGAATAAAATTTGGAAGGAATTGCACAACCGTCCAAAAATCTCCTTCCGAAAAGCAGAAACATACCGCAACACTCTCCACGATGCACCTTGTTCTCTTACCCAAAAGTTTCTTTTTATCCCCCCGAAAAAAGCAACAAAACCAATCTACACACTCACATATGCAAACGATCCATCCCGCGAAACGAAGTACATGAAGTAGCTCGGTTTTATTTCGCCCACCCTCCCCCAAAAAACCAAAAAAAAAACACAATCGTCGAACGGAAACAGCTGGCCGCACCGAGCACCGAACTGACTGTTCGCCCATAACGTGGAAAATCACCGCAACCGTAACGAGCTGCCAGCCGAATCCTTGTCACCGTGCTTCGGAGTGAGTGTTTAAAACCTCGAAACTAAAAAAAAACAAGAGGAAAAACAAAAATCCACCCCCCCCTCACCTCCCCGAACAAAATCATCCCACCCTCAGCCTCCTCTTCCCCACCGCCCACCACGGGCACTTTATCGATGATTTTTCCACAAATAACGGCACACCGGTGAACCCGTGCGAACGGCCTCAACATCATCGTCGCCCTGCGCCCCGATTTGTGTCCATCCCAGATACATAAGGTGGGACTTACGACGCAAGCTAGACGAAAGGGAAGAGCGCGACTGGCCAATGTTATGGGGGGAGGTGGGGAGGTGGGGGCGACGCGAAACGATGCACGCCTGCAACGACGGGGCGGTTGGGAAGAAGGCGCGCAGGAAATAAATTGGCCCGTTTAAGAGAGTTGACTTGCCCACACCAACCAAGATATGGACAAGCGGAGAGAAAATTGACAGGGGGCAAGGGGCATATGTTGCAAGGGAGGTGAAAAGTACCACCATTTGCCACCCATGAGCATGGCGCGCACTAACGCAACCGTTCGTTGTTGCCCCATGCCCGGGGTTGAACGCTTTTCCATTTTTCTCTGTAGTTTATTATTTTCTTGATGGGGTAACAGGTGTTTGGAAAATATTTTAGATGTTCGGCCCAGTACCGCTTGAGCAGCATACGTGTGAATGTGTGCGAGTGTTTGTGTTTTTTTTTGTTTTGATTTTTTGTTGTTGTAAAATCGCTGTGGGAAGCAATGTTTAGTGGGAACTTACGCCAAACGGTTTGCTTCGTTGCGCGTATACGTGTTCGTCATATAACGCGACGGTAGGTAGATTTTTTTAAAAGAATGTTACAGTTAAACAGCAAAACACAACAGTAAAGCAGAAAAAAATGTTAAAAATGGTGTTCTACAGAGAGATATGAAATGAAAAATAATATTGTTTTAAGTATTTTTTGCTTAGATTTAAGCACAATTTTGTATTTTCTTTAGAAAGACTGTATCATACGATCACTTACGAAACAAATAGTATAAAATCCGTCAAAGAAAATTAAAACTTTAAAATTTTCATATTTATGGAAAGTTTTCACATATTTTGAATGATTGAATATTTTAAAATAAAAATTTTATTGAAAAATTCGTACAAAAAATTCAAATTAAAGATCAAAATTTCTATTATTTAAAATCTATTTATAAGTGATAATGTCGGAAAAACTACCTTATCTATCATATCATAGACTGCTGATCAAGTATAGGAAGCAAATAAATATGAAACAATGTAACCCAATCAGCGGTATTAATTAAATGAAATCATATCGAAATGTTAAAAACTAAATGTAAACATTAACATAATTGATAATTTAAAAATATGGTGGATGTGAGAAAATATTACTTAAAAAGGAGAGTTTTCCAACTCCAATCCAGAATAATTGGCCTAAGTCAATATGGCTTCTGCTATGTTTTGCTAACTTTAAAGTTATGGTGATTTAATCTCAGGTAAGCCAATTTTGATTCAGCCTTTACGAATCAATGGCAACGTTTCGTATCATCTCCCTCCATGGCACTAACCGCACAATCAAAGCCATCGGCAAACCAACCGAAATGCTTGGATTTGAAGCTTTTCATCGTTTAAACCACCCAACCAACACCCATCCTTGGCAGTGGCAGAAAACACAGCAGAAAAGGTTAAACATGCAGCAAACGTCTCCCGAACAGCAGCTGACGGACGTTTACCATCACCGGTGGTCATTAGGATCAATTGCACGGCACTTGCACCTTCTGAAGGATAACCCGTCCCGTTCGAAAAAAAGGGGCCAATCGCCAACCCGACCCGGCCATTAGATGGTTTTGTGAATGGAATTCTAAACAGGATTCGGTGAATCGCTATCCCTTCGCCAGGATGGTGGAAAAGGTTAATGATTTCACTTGGAAAAAAGGTAAGTGAGTTAATGCAAATTCGAATTTACATTAGTTCTTCTTGAGAAAAAGAAAAAGTTTTCATTCCTAAATAGTATGTTTATATTTAATATAAAAAGAAAGCATGTTTGAGAAAAATTTTATTAAAATAAACAAACAAAAAACAGAAATGGCCATGTAATCACCCAAAACCACTCTCGGTTGGAGCAGCAACGTAGCGCAATAAACAACCACCCCAATTGGAGATTGGACGGATGCACATCATCTAACTTCACGTCACTTCGTGCCAGCACGAACTGGGACGTGGCTAGGCAAATTATGTTTTAATAAGATTTCC
This sequence comes from Anopheles rivulorum, assembly GCA_018908115.1. NCBI lineage: Eukaryota > Metazoa > Arthropoda > Insecta > Diptera > Culicidae > Anopheles > Anopheles rivulorum. The sequence continues at coordinate 17,223,043 of STHB01000003.1, read as the reverse complement.
CACCAAAAGCCCCCCCCCTCCCCTCCATCTTCATGTTTGGGCAGGTAAATTAGGTCCACTTGATACGCCCTGATCCGTGGTCATTCCGCACGCAACCGATTCCACCATTCCAGCCTCCCATTTCCCACCGGACTGTCGTTGCTCATTGACTCTTCCGGTGCGGACGCATGGTTATTGGTGGCTTAAAATGTGGCCTTTTGGCAGTCCCCCACTTTTTTCGGGGAAGTGAATAGTACCACCAAAGTGCTCTAGGAACGCAGGTTCCATCCCTGGTTTGGGGTGGATGGGATGGGATGGCAAACTAGTAGCCATCAACCGGTGAATTATACACCGGTCGGCTCTTCAGGTCTTTTGTTTTTACTTTCTTCTGCTCTCCGTTCATCCTGGCTGTTCACTGGCCAAAAAGGCAAAAACCACCGTCAAAACCGAGCATCATTTAGCCAGCCAAACATATCCTGTACCGTGGTGGGCTGTGTTGGGCGGCGAGCAATGCCACCCTAATACCTTCCATGTGCGTGTAGGTGCTGTGTGCGTCTACCACTTTCCCAATGGTCCAGCCCACAATGGTCCTCGGGCTTCCCAAATTCCACAGACTTGCACACGGCAAACGAATGCCGCCACGCAGGATGGTAACGATGTTGATCCGCATTTTTGACGCCCGGTTGCCGTCATAACTTTTCCGTAACGGCCGTTTTCACACCTTTCGGATGTTGAATAGCAGCAGGCCCGGCATCCTTTTTCCTCGCTCGGCACCGAACGACCATCTCTGGGGGTGCCTGAGTGCCTCCGGGGTGGGGTGTTTTTTTCCTTTCTTTGTTGTTGTTGCACTGGTGAAAGCAACTTTCTTGAGTTCTTCCACGGCTAGGGCGCCCCATTTGGCGCCCCATTTTACCCAAAAACAACACGCATGCACGCAGGAAAGGAAACGAAAACATGGAAATGGAAGGAAAAAGGATGAAGTTTTCCACCCCTTCCGTCTCCCCTTCCCCATCACTTACCTCAGTAAACGGCTTTCCGTCCAGGTTGTTACCACGGATGGATTGATGTCTCCCTGTCTCCTTTTTTCTCTCTCTCTCTCTCTTGCCCTTTCATGCTAGCACGATGATGCTTCTAAATTCACACTTCCAACGGTAATATATGCGTCCCGGGTTTGATACGGTCGTTTTTCCTTTTCATTTTCATCTATCTTTCGATACTTGGAAAACGGATCTTGGACGCTTGCTTTTTTTTCCCGCTGTCTGGGTCGAGTTGGTTCCTTATCCATTCAAATTCCTTCTGCACACGGTTTGCTGAAGCCATCCAGCGCTCCATCAGCGCACGATAAAGATGCTTCATATGAGTTTTGTTGCTTTTCTTTTCGGCACAACGGTGCGAAAACTACGGGTGGAGTGCAGAAAATAAAAAGGGAAAACCAACCCAACTGATTGCAGACCCGTAATGTTGGGGTGGAAAACATCGAAAGGTAGATGAATGAATGCGTTCATCCCTCAGCATCAGGATCAGCATGACGGTGCTGGGTGCTGAGGTAAAAAAGCTGAAAAAAACAGAAAACAAAAACCACGGACACCATCGGTCGCGCGTCAGCTGAACCCATCCGACGTTTGGCGAACGCTGGCGACTGTTTGGTATATTTATGAGCGGTCCCGGGGCAAAGAAAATTGAAACGAAACGTCTTCTGGCGTTGGTCGGGCGCTGCAAGGAATGACGGAATCTCCTTGCAAAAGGGAGCAAGCAACAAACGTTACCTTTTCGGATATTTTTTTTTTGTGCCGTCTTGTCTTGTCTTGTTTGTTTCTCTTTTTATTCAAACGATTTCAAACGAGCGGTTTTTATTTTCGGTTATTTTATTTATTTTTTTTCACCACCGCCAAAGTGGCTTGGGCACATCCACTCAGCGATGGCTCATGCTGACGCGCTTGATAGTAGTTCCATGGCATATCGCACATTCTACCTGTTTTGTTTTGTATTTTTTCGCCGCATGACCAGTGTGGTCATAGAAATGTACATATTTTAGCTTTCCAGGCATCCATTTTCGCCAGAGCTTCTTTTCACTTTTTTTTTTGTATTTCCACATCCTAGATCAACTGCCACCCGGTCACAAAACAACCGCAGTACCGCAGATCGGCAGCCAAATTTCTGTCCATCATGTCATAGCTGTTCGTTTTGTTGCTGTTACCAGTCTTTTTTTGGGAAAGCGAAGTTAACGTCTTTGTGTTTTTGGCGAACGAATTTATACATTTTGAATGATGTTTCTTTCCTTTTGCTCAAGAAAATTGTTTGTTGCCAGCGCAAGAAAAGATGTAAAGTCTGTAAAGTTTAATATTAGTAAAAAAATATATTGTTTTTCATTTTATGGAAGGTTACATTTTCAGAAATTATTTGTTTGTAAACAAGTAACAATATCAAATAGCAGAATAATAGCTCAGAGAAAGCTACTTTCATATAAATATATTCCAGATCCTGGCAAAGCTTTAGTACGGTTTTACCCAATTGTTCATTTGCGATCTAAGTGTCTTTTATGAAGTGTTAGATCTTCTACATCAATTTTATCCAATTTTGTGTTCAAATTTATTTTATTTTACATTTTATTTTACGAAAATCAGAACGTGTGCTTAAAATATTTCAATCACTAAAGTATAGGAAAATTTTAATAAATGTACTGATTTATTTATTGACTGATTGGGAATTGTTTCACAGGAGCCATAAGACAAGACTCCAAGAACAACGTCCAAGTTATATTGCTGGAGGTGCTATCTAGATTTCCAGCAACATGAAACTATGTACTTATTTATAATTGTTTGTTTATAATAGTGATCGCCTGACAATGGTTCAAGATAAAACTTTTTGTTTTAAATAAATAAATTAAATAAATAAATTCAAATTTAATTTCGTGGACAACAGTTGCATAGAAATTGAAAACAAATTAATGATGTTGTGAACATATTCTAGTCTCGTATATGAAGAGCTGTGACTAAATTTCCTCACATTACTTCAATTTTAAAGAAGCAAATATCACACTTTGACGCCTAAAAACTTATTCATTAGGTATTTTTTTAATTATTTCAAACTTTTAATTGATATGAAATTGCTCCTCTGCAAATAATTTCTTCTACAAATTAAAAATTAAACTATTTTATTATCTTAAAAAAGTTAAAACATTAGAACAAGACAAAAACTGCACTCTTCGAGTATTCGAGCTAAAACATAAACTAACTGTCTACAATTGTAAGTAATTTAATTCCTAATTTTTTCACATAATTTTAGTACACATATTCAATTAAACCCTCTAAAACGAGAGGGAAAAATCTTAATTCAATTCCTATACTAGATTACCTATACAAAAAACACACAAAAAAATTATCCTCTATTTCCCGAACCTAAATGTATATTTTGACTCTATGTATAAGCATTTGTAGATAAGTTTTCATAGTCAATAAAACATATATTTACCGTGATAAATTATCCAAAGCAATTGTTAAGAAATGCAATAAAATGCACAAAATAGAGAGAAAAAACATCACCATCACCTCCAATCCTGAAACAGTTTCCGTCACGTGCGAAACTGCATGATCGTAACACCCAAGAGGTAAACAAGATGTAAAACACACACCAAAAAAAACACAACATAAAAATTGTATCCCTCTTTGTACTCCATTAGCCGCAAACTGTCATCCGATATTGGCCGTACCATAAAACGCCAGCATCCTCGATCAACAGGCACCGAAACCAATTGGTTGAATCAACAAGTCGCCACAGTGCCACGTCCAAAACTCCTGCGCCCATCATTCACAGCCAGCCAGCTTCACCAGCAGCAAGAAAGCGAAATCAAACAATCTCGTGCGATAAAATAAACAGGACGGTAAACAGGAAATAAACATAACTCAAAGTGTAACAAGCCCGGCTGACGACCTATTCCATCAAATGCCGATGACAAACGATGGTTCAATCATTCGTTTATCTCGAAGCATCGGGCAGGCACAGCGAAGCCACTTGCCAGGGCAGATTTTTTGTTTTTCTTCGTCTTCGCATGAACTATTTATGATAAATATCGCAAGTGTGTGCGCAAGTAAGCCACTTTGGGTGCAAAAAAAAACGGAAAACAGGAACAGTGTTCACTACCCGTACGTTCATGATCGGACCGAAGCTCAGATAAAGATCACCAACCATCGGTGAAGCGTGTGAGTACGTCTTTCATCTAAAACTAGTTTTACGTCTCCTTTGCTTTTCGTTTAGCACTTTCGCCCGGTAAGGGATGGGATCCTTTTCGTTTGCTTGTAAGGATTTTTATTTCGGCACCACTTGGGGCAGCCCTGTTTTTCGTTGTTTTTTTTTCTCCCTTGATGATGAAAAGACGACCCCCAGAAGAAGATGCTTCACTATTCGAACACAATTCATTAAATTTTCCATCCAGCACGTACACGGCTGATGGCCGAAAGTGAAACATCATCATTCCGGCATCGAAATTGGACCGGATGCTGTTGCCAGTTGCCACACACACACGCACACACACGCACACGCACAATGATACCCTTTGGCAAAGGATGTGCGCTTGTTCGGGTAGGAAAATCGCTCCACCCAGCACAGCAACGGCAAGAACTGTGGGAAGAAATTGACTTTGACGTGGTGTGGGCGGGGTGGGGTTGGTGGGTGTTTTGGAGTGAAAGGTTTGGCAATTTTTCCACCCATTTCTCCCTTTTCCTACTCCTTCTCCGCCCTTCTGCACCTAGTGCGGTTCCTCGCAAAAGATATTACTTCAACGTAATTCGCTCGCAAACCAATATGCCGACCGGATCGAGATTGCTCCGAAAGCACTCTCCCTCACGAGAACACGAAGTGAATGGAAAACCATAACCATCCGAAACCAACCCAACCCAACCCAATTTTCCCCCCGGTGGAGGACGACTGACGAACGATGGCATGATTCAGGCGGCGTGACGGTGGCTGCTTCATTCCATACGGAATGAATGGACGAAATCGAACGACCACTTTCACACCGAATGGACCGGCACCGGTATCGGAAAATAAATTTTTCACGTCCTCCACTTCACATGTGGTGCGTGGAGGGAACCAAACCAAACCAAAAAAAACACACACACACACACAAATCGACCAAAAACGAAGAAAAAAGAAATCGCGCGTACGTCGCAAAAGGCAACAAATGTGTAATATCAAATCAACCTCTTACAAGAAACATTGGAACTGGGGGAGTGCCAGAGGGGGGTTGGGGGAGAGGTTGGAAAAACAAAACACGAGATGGGCAGGACGAGGACAGCCACATCCAACACGTTTGCTGTGTGTGTTCACAGAATGGGCCAGAATGGAAGTAACACGGCCAACCCAACGGGAGTGAGGCCCCCTAGAATGGTGGGCCAAAAATTCTTATCAACTGCAGACCCGTGTTCGATTTGTGACGCCATCGACCATCGGCCAGCAGAAGCAGCTCTGGGGGAAGGTAAATGAGAGGGGGGGGGGGGGGTGAAGGGGGAGAGTGCTAAAAATTGGAAGAAAAAAAACACAGTTCCTTCCAAATGCCATGTACCATGTATCTTACGTTCCACTATCTTTTTTAGTGATCAGGTTTTGCAAAACTTCGGTAAAGCCCCTTTCGTTGCAGACGAAGATGAAAAACCCCGTTTCACTTCTGGCCCACGCTGGAGTTCTGGATCTTCCCGCTCCAAAAGACAAAAAAAATAAAATAAAACGCAAAGTGAAAGCGCAAATGGTGCGAAGTGGATGAGGTTCTATCAACCCTCCCTCAAAAGAAAAAAGTAAAGAAAACTTTTCATTATCCTTGAACATTTCTCACCCATCGACATGGGAAGGCTTTTTCCGAAGGCAGCCGTCGAGTTGGACTTCTGAACATAGGAGAACATACGAAGGAGACGGACGAACCGGCCTCGACAATCGACAACATTTCCCCACAACTCGAACGATATTGAGTTTTGGCTTCGACTGCTTCAAAAAAAAAAAACATGCTCTTTGCCGCACGTCAGGCATACAAGTCTTTCCTTCGGCGTGGGACACGTGGGCACGAACCACACTTACCATGGGGACGGCGTAATGTGCAGCGCAAGAGTTATCACGCGTTCTTGGCGGTTGCGTTATCTCGATCTCGGAAAGTGTTTCGATACGCCAGCCACCCACCACAGCGTGGCGATGGTGGTGGGTGTGATGCGAGCAAGTGGCCGAGATAAATGGCAACATTACGCTGGCACATATTCAATATCTTTGGCCACCGCCAACCATGATCAGCCATCAGCTCTGTTCGGTATTTCGGTTCTTTTTT
>STHB01000003.1:17194613-17208322 GCA_018908115.1 Anopheles rivulorum | reverse complement strand
TGGCTATTCCGACGGTTGATGAAGTTGTTGCTGATCATTCCTGTGCGCTCGTACATCTCGTGTTGATTTGCAAATTATTCACCAACCGTGGTCATTGCAATCGGGTTCGCTGGGCGCTTGATTAACATTCCACCAGAGGTGCAGAGGGTTTTGTTTTGTGGTGTGTGGGAAAATGTGCAAAGTTTGGCGGATGATTAAAGATTGACCGGACCGAGCCGGTCCTTTTACGTGAAGTGAAGTTAATGTGCGGTAAGAACACATGAACAGTGAAGTTTGATGAAATGAGCGGCCAAAAGTTTGTCCTAATGTTGATGAACTTTGGCCACATTAGGTGAGAAAGTTGTGCAATAAACCAACGAGCAGTTGGGAAGAAAATTATAAGTTTTTGATAAAAATCTGTACCAAAACCTAATTACTGAAAATTTTATACAAAGAAATAACACGTTTTTAATATGAAAAGTGTTTGGTGCAACAAAATATCAAAAATGTTTTTTTGCGAATTGTTTGGTACATTTTTAAAACTTATTTTAAAATACATGCAAAATACATGCAAAAAAACGCATCCCGATAGTAATGGGAATTTTAATAAAAATTTTTGATAAATTTATTGTACAATAAAATTCTTTCCAAACACAGTTTAAATATCATTTCAAAACATGACAAATACATTGTTTAAATACCAGAGGGACACACAGCAATAATCTAAACGTATAGCTAGTACAGTCAATACTCGAATTAATTCATTTTTAATGTTTCAATAACATTATAAAATCTAATTTACGAATTTTTCAATAATTGCCGTTTGAAATATATACCTTGATGTATCGCAATGACTTTTTTTCAATTTTTTTCTTCTTTTTTTTTTCAACAGTTTTTGACCACGCAAAAGCATAAATAAAAATAAAAATATGCAAAACAAACATATAAAGAGGAATTTTGTCAACTTTTCAAATAATTATTTACATCTACCAACTCAAATGTATCTTTTATTCACTGAAAACCCGACCGTAAAGCTATTTTTTACTTGCTTCAACTGTAATTTGTGTCTTGAAACACCAAAATAAAAAAAAATTATCAAAATTGTTTCCAAAGTTTAAATGAATTTTGAAAACTATGTTTTTCCCCACCAACACTCTCTTTAAAGTGCCATTTCTTGCGAATAATTCTAAATTTAAATGCAACTCAATGTAAAATGAAACTGCAAACTCATACAGCACAATGAATACCACAACCATTATGTGACAAAAAATTTACAAAAAAAAAAGCAAAAAAATGCACGCGTCAAACCACACTGCACCACGACGACGAAACGAATCGCAAACAGCCGTAAACGCAACGCTAATGCAATCGAACCAAAAATCACCACACCATAGCAAATCGATCCCTCCCAACAGTGCCAAAAAAAACCTTTAATTCTCCCCCGAGCTGCAATTGCAAAAAAAAAACACACACACACAGGGATTGATAAGCAAAAAAAAATCACACACAATCCCTTTTTTTAATAAAAATCGATCCCTAATGTACACGCAGAAAAAAAATTGCAACTTCACACCCTTAAATCATAGAACGGCACGGCAAAAAAAGAAGTAACTCCCAACTGCAAAAACCCATCAGTTCGGTCAAATGGCAATGCCTATGCTAACCTAAATCTCTACCACGTCCCTTTTCATCGACCGACACGCTTGATAATGATAAGACTATCCCTTTTTTGTTCCCGTGCATTGTGCAACGGTGGTTCGACAGTTTCGTTACTTTCACCTATATCGCCTATATCGCCTTCATGCGCCACCTTCAGGGGTGCAGTAGTGCACCCCAGCCCAAACTGCAGCTTCCTAGTTTCTGTTCACAAAAAGCAACAAAAAAAAAAAACAATATCCCACCCCATTCGGTTGCGTTTCGAACATTAATCCTCACTTTTTGCATGCACTTCCAGAACGAATTTATGGCTGAATGGCGCATACAGTAGTGAAGTAAAAAAAAAAATTGGCACACGACCCACTGACCATACACGGCACTGAGGTCTCTGTGAGGTAGCGAATATTATCCCTTTTCGTTTTTTTTTTTCTTTGGTTAAGGGTGAGTTTAACCTAACATTCAACTGTTACCGCTACGGCATTGAGTGCCGTCAGGCCAAATGGCAACCATTTGCAAGAGAAATGCTTTCCCCTACGCGCGATCCTTTACGCGTATTATTAACATCACACAGCGGTAGACACACAAACGTCTCGCTAGGCATAATTATCCCTTTTTTCCTTGCTCATTGTCCCCTTTTTGTGCCCGACCCGGGCCGGAGGGTGAATTGGAGTGTCAAATTCGCATTCGAAATTGGGAAGCTTTGTCACCACATTTGCAGCACAAACTGGAGGCACATGAGATGACATCAATGCTTGTATGATTTTTGGTTTCCCCTTTACACAACTGCAAGTCGATTGTAAGTGTATTACGTATCGTATCGTATCGAAAAATGGACATTGGCTAACGCAAAAGTTCCACCGAAGTTGATCTCTTCCATATCTATTTTTTTATCAATTTAAGGGTACAGTTCAGAGTGCCGCAGCAAGGGTAGCTTCACCAACCGTTCCAAAGATCGAAACGAGATCGTTAATGACACATGCCACAGATAGTGAGGCACACTCTGCCAGGACACCACAGAACATGAGAAGGTCAATGTTCACATCCGCAGACACATCAGGCCAAAAAGCAAGCGAAGCTGATGCGGTATAATTCGCTAACGATAATAAAACACAATACGCTTGTATTGTTGTGTGGGGTGAACAACTCCTTCCAGCAACAATAACAACAACAAAAAAACAGAAAAACTCACACACACTCACAGGGGCCAGCAGGGCGCAAAAAGAAAAGTTTTGTGCCATTAAAAAGATGGCTTATCCGATAGTCCGTTTTTCCGTGCATGCCCACACCATGCTTTTCATCCGCAGCCCATCTCGTTAGCATCGGCCACTGTCGCCGGCCAGCGCACGAAGGAAGATTTATAAGACGACTTTGCAGCATTTTTTGTTTGCCGGGCTGACGCGTGGTGCGTGCCATAAATTATATTCCCCAAGCCATTACACAGTTACGTGTAGCAGCCGAACCAACGGAAAACCCCGCTCAACCCCAATCGGTACGGTGGTTGGAAGCGAAACGCATAAACGTCAACGGTGATACGATCGTGCATGTTGCGACGTACGCAATCGATGCTGTTAAGCTAATTGTCACACAACTAAATCGGAAACATCGAAATGTCAGAGTGTTCGCTGGCATCTTAAACACTTCTTTTAATTACGCTGTACTTGATTAATTGACGGATGGTTCGATTATATGCGCTGCATGGACGGCGGACGTCAAACGCAAACACCCTTCCGGTGGGTTTTGACCGACCGGGAGACATCAAGAAACTGTCCCACCGAACAACCACATCAACACCCTCACCATCCCAATGGCATTGCAGACGGGGGATGCCGGATCGCTTGGACACATCCTTCCGTCACGTCACGATTGCTAAACCTGCTTTAGAAGCAAACGATAGTTTTAATGCTTCAATATATATGTATATTTATGTATATTTGCCATTTATTTTATTACCCCCGCATTTCATTACTTTCCGCCTACGTTCACCGGCGTGGTGCGGCGAGAAGCAGCGACCAGCGCTGATGTATCCCTTCCAGTGGCCGAAAATGAAGATCTATTGGTGGAAGGAAAAAACGGCGAGTGAATGCGTCGCCGAGCATTATGTTTAACGTACGCCATCACACAGCTTCCCACATCTATAACCCGCACCCGGGACGACCAGCAAACATCCCGTTCGTTCGGGGTTTGCTGGGACAAACCTTCCGGTCCAGCACAAGTTGACAACTGTGGGCGCAAATCGTGTCCACCACCAAGGCACCATCTGTGTTGGGTAGCGTCTTATGCTTTGTAGCTAATTTTCTTTGCGTCCATACAACTACGCCGCACAACTACACCGCACCGTTCTTATCCTTCGGTGAGACCAATCAGTCAACGGAATCGAACGGAAAAAAAAGAAACCGTACGTCGCAAAATGATGCGTGTTACGACAGGGCCAGGCCAGCGTGTCCCAAACCCGGGTGGGGGAGAGTTTGACAAACTGATAGCAAAACGTGGCGAATCGAAAACAAAACAACAAAATGCGATCCACCCTTATCCTGCCGGGTCCAGCGAAAGCCATTTTGGGCTGATTTTTGCGCCACCCAGCACCGAGCGTTGTGGTGCGATCCAAAAGTGAACACAAATGAACGTAAATAAAAACAAATTTAATGAGATCATAAAAACTGGATTCTTCGGGGGGCCGTCCTGTATCCAGGCGGTCATGTGCGCCACGGTACTGCTGGCAGCGCTGGGCGATAGCAGATAAAACGCGGTTAACGCGAGAAGGACAGTGTGTGAGAGAGAGAGAGAGAGAGAGAGAGATAGAGAGAAAGAGAGCGACATACGAGACAGTTTAATAGACAAAAGTTTATGTGCTCTCGAGCAAACATTGAGAAGCGCTGCACGGCGCGGTCCGAAACAGTGACGGCCCGACCAGCCCAAACCCTCCCCCCCTCTTAAAATGCGCCCAATGATCCATCATCCTTTCGAGCCATCTCCTTGGCTGCCCGGTACTGCAGGCGACACACACACACACACCGACGAACGGTTTGGCTCCGTTCCGGCTTAACGATGCTGAATGCTGGGCTAGGGCAAATTGTTTGCACGCCCTGCTATTGCCGGCCTTATTCATGAGAAACATGAATGGCGTACTGCTCTCGTCATCCGACCCGCGCTCGCGCCGGGTGGAAATAAAAAGCAATTTAATTTATTAACCAAACATACACAAATAATACAAATCTATTTAATCATAATAACACACGAACAAGAAACGGTCCGATAGATCGGGCCCGGCGTGGAATGGACAGTGTGTCCAGCAGTCCGACAAGGTATCGGACGAGGTTTTTGGCCGACATCAACACACACACACAGTGGTGCCTCGGTCAAACTGGCAAACTGTCGCGACAAGCGTCTTCTTCCGTGCCGGGGTGAGAATTAGCTAAGCTGTGCCAAAAAAAAGGCACACCAAAAGACTTGCTTGTGCGTTCGTTCGTAAATTTATCACATTACTAGCATGCGCGTCCCATGCGTAAGGGATGCGGGACAAGCAATGCCTTTTTTTAATGCTTATGCTAGGGTAAAGAACTCGCGGCAAAGAACTAGCACTAGATTAGATCAGCCGTGAACCTGACCAGCAAAGTAATGCGGGTGTGTGTGTGTACGTATGTGTGTGTGTGTGAGATAGTTTCGGTTGTTTTTTTTTTCGTTTGATCATTTTGGACAATTAACCGAAGGGGACTCGTTTCAATTGATTGTAATTAAGCAATTGTTGCTTCCAAGAAGTAGAGTAATTGTTACATTTACTGATCGCAGCAACAGAGCTAGCTTGAGTCAGTCTCTAATCTTCTAACTGTACAAACATTTATTAAATACATAATCATTCTTTATTACTCATGGATTACTCCAACCGACGTCTATCTCATTGTAGAGTTTAACAACTTATCCGAATTTGGCCTTTTACTCCATTATTCTTAGCATTACTCCTGATATCTCTGTTTGTTTTAGTGTTGCGAAGTGATAGTGTGCTATATTTTGTAATTATCCAACGCTAAGGATCATTTAGATTTAATTTTTTTTTTAATAAAAAGATACATCAAGTTCGTAGGATAATGGTAGGATATCTTTACAGTATATGAAGCTTTTGCAAGTTCAAGAGATTGCAATTATTGTTGAGTTAAATTTTACTAATGGAACTAATTTAAACTCCTAATAGAAAGGATCCAATAGTCAGATGAAAGGTACATGTAAGATACAAATTTAATTCTATTGGACGAATGTTCAGTGCGGGACATTATGATATAATGATCAGGAATGTTAAGCTTGTAGTCAAATATGGTTATAAACAAATTAAAATAACATAAAATCGTTGAAAAATCTAAAAAGTCCTATTCCAGGTTTCTGCAACAATTACAATGTATAGACATGTGTTCCAAGATGTTGAAGTTTGGATAAGATCATAGACACTTACAACGTTTTGAAGTCTCCGTGGACGGCTTCAACATGATAACTTATATCAATTTCTTCAGGTTGTACAGCTACACAACCTCGAAAAGCAATTTCTTCCTTCTTGGGTAGCAATTTCTGCCTTTTATTGGACTTTATTATGCCATTTCTTGAAAGTACATCCAAAGACAGGGCTAAGTGATATTGTAATTAAACATAATTATAATTCCTAGAAGACTTTTTACCAACAACGCTTACGGCAGTAAATCTTTGTCAATTTTAACATCTTAGTTCCTTGGTTCCTTTGTAATGAATCGGTGTTATCTCTGAATATGTTCAAGTGCTGGAGAATGAGAATTCGCGAACTCTCAGAACTTCTCAGATTCCAGGCCGTTCAGATGATTTTTTGTGCTTAATTGCAGCTAGCAGTGTGACCGATTTAATGTTATTAATGTGACACGTGAATTTTAAAACGTCCATAAGCTCTGGAATTCCTCAACTCCAGTGAACTTAATAACTAAAAACTACATTTATTCCAACCGACATTAAAAATCGTTGATTTGTGCTTTCCAGTTGAATATCTTCCTTATTAGCATATTCCGAGGTGGAAAAAACGCATTCCATCACTGATCGCATCATTTATAACAGAGAAAAACGCAAAAAAATCATTTCCTACCATGTCCCTACGAAAATGCCGAATGCTCGCTACCGTATGTAAACAGACATGCATCATTATAATGTCGCTTAACGACCGTCAATTGCCAAAAAAATCGAATCGAATCATTCAACCACCATTTTGTCAGCGATCCAAACCAATGGTGCATGACTACGTACGGTACGGAATCGAACACTTGCGCCGGCAATGGGCACAACATGAACCGTCTTGCATATGAGTTACATCAACAACAACGAACCGACAAAGGAGTGAAGAAAAAACACCGACACGACCCACATGCATAAGCTGCGGCCTCGGTTTAAGGGAAACAGTTTGTAACTCAATCGCACGGAACAATTTCCCCGAACATTGAATCAACGAAGGCAAACGGGGGTAACCAGAAAAAAAACCCAAATCATCCACCATCATACATCGTACCACACCGTTCCAAAATGTCGTGATGATAATAACCGACGATATCTCCGCCGAAATCACTTTACCAAAAAAACCGACCAATCTCTTTGGTAAACAGTCGTAAAGTCGCCACACTAACAGGCGTCTTCTCTTCGCAATTGCTGCTGCTGGCGTTCCAAAATGAAAAAATTGGGAAAATCAGCATCGAAAACATAACGAGAGTTTTCGCATAAAATGATATAAATTACGAAACCATCAGCGAACGGAATGGGGCTCGCTTACAACATTCGTCCAAACAGTGCGTCGCGAGAATAGAAAATTGGTTTGAAATATCGCTCTAAAATGTATGAAATATCTCCTTCTTTCCATTTTGAGAATTGATATAAAGTTTAATAATTAAATTTTACATACATTCCGCTACCTTCAAACGCATTTACGCACTGTTACCGAACGTGCAGAAGAGACAATCCGTCGACCTGCACTGTGCGTCATGTAATGCCCGCCCGAACGCTGGTACGTGTTTCAAGCCAAGCCAACTGATTTTTTATACTTTTTTGTTCTCTATTTCCCATTTTTCTTTTTGCTGTCCATCACCATTTTTTCCCAAACACACCGGTCGAAGGATTACCTTCTTCTGTTTGCCCGTTTTTGCTAAATTCCACTGCAATGTGCTGCTCAAGTGCGCTCTAAATGCATACACGCATCACACTGCTGCTGGCGCGGGTTGCAATGGGCCGCACGTAACGCCCAGCACAACAATATCAACGAAAGAAGTACAAAAAAAACAGGCGCATTGTCCTTTGTCCCACCTACGTGCCCATCTACGTGCCTCTAGTCGCATCTAATGATTATCGACCTTTTTTTTTCTTTGCTGTTCTTGCTTGTTTTTACTTCTAAAGCAACCATATTTTGCCAGTGCCGTAATGTTCCAGAGCAAAAACCTAACATAAGGGTAGACATTTTGCTCTATTATGTTTGGTGTAGATATTCGACGTTTTTTGTAAGTGTAAAAGTCACTTTTAATGGAGAATTTTTGAGCAGTTCAGGTGTGATTGACTGCCTTGTTTTGGGGGGAAAACGGTTTGTTCCGGTGTTGCAAATAAGGTAAAAAGTACGATTGATTGTCGTCTCACGTACCGATCACTCGGCCGGGCTGCTCGGTTGGTGGTGAACCGGTAAAGGGCACGTAAAAACCGACGAAAGTTTGTAAATTATCTTTCAAATAGCATAAGAAAATGGATCGAATTTAATCGCCCATGAAGCGTAATGGTCATAAGATTTTTTGTCTTTGAAATTATTCCAGTATGAGATATTATTTCGCATTTTATCTTTATTTTTATGTTCATAAAATCTCTTTTTAAATAACCGACAGTAATTTGGTATGTTTCGTCATAATAATTGTATTTAAATGTTTTACAAAACGTTCAAATAGCGTTTTCAGGATTATTTTAATTAAAAATAATTTTGAGATAATTACTTTAATAACTGTTGGTTATTGTAAAAATTAATTAAATAACGTACTTTGGAGCAACCTCTCAATGTATTTTTTATCATTTTACCATTTGTTAAGGTCTTTTCCATCATGTTTTAACAACTATCAAGATCTTGATGTAAAATTTCTTTCTTTTAATTTTTCGATCTATTCTGAATCGAAAACTATAAGTTGCGTATGCTTCGGAAACCAAAAAGCCTAAATCCGAAAAAAAAACCCATTTGGTGTTATCTGAATCTCCCGATCAGCCGTTCTTACTTCAATGAGCAATGCTTTGTTAACTTTAAAATCCTATCCAAAGGTGTGTGTGTGTGTGTTTTGTTTGCAAAAGCCTTCTTTTAAAGGAGGCATGAATTTCCCAGGAATGGTGAGTGTTATAATCATATCTGATTTCAGCCAAACCGAACCGAAAGCTCACTCCATTATTGCGGGACAAGAAACTAAAAGGTTAAGATTCGGTTAAGCCCGCTCCGCTCTAATCAACCACTTTTACCAGCACCAGCGGATGTACCTGAAACCGTTGAAAACCCCTTTTCATCCACCCGGGTCAAACGCTGACCGGCTGAGGCCATCTTTTGCATTCCTAGAACTGTGATTGAACCGTGTCCGGCACTCGAATACGAATCGCAAGCGCAAACACAAACAAAAGTGCAACAAACAACGCTCGGGCGAAGGAGTAAAACATTATTGCAAACACTTTTTTTCACCAAGCCGGACCGTTCCACATGGCACACGGTTTATCCTTACCGTGTCGATCGAGTTCTGCTCAAGACCTCTTTTTTTTGTCTGCTGGTTGGAAGTGCCATTTTGTTTGGCGATTTCTCGAGTGATCTTGTGTACGCTCTTTGCTTCATCTATCTTTGCCCATAACCGCTTTATGACCGTAAACATTCCAAACAGTGGAAGCAGGTCAGGATGGACAAAAGATTTAAAGGACGGCCTGTCGATCGGACGTTTAACATCTTTTTTTTGTTTTTGATGTCGTTCTTTTGCTAAGCTTAGAACTTTACTGCCAAGCTTCGGCACTTTAACGATTCCAGAAAACCCGAAAAACCAAAGAAGTGTTGCAAAACGACCAAACCGATCAGCGTCATCGAGCAGGAAGGCACCAAAAATCCCAAAAACTAAAGCACACACGGACGGGTACACAAGGGCTTGGTCAACTACTCGGAACCTCGGAACAAGCAAAACAAAAAAGACAAAGAGCAAACCCAAAACACCAAACCCTTTCTCCACCAGGCTGAGCCATCGCAATAACATAACAGGATTAGCCGCGGCATTACAACGCATAATACCTGTGAAAGCTTTTTTTCTATGTTCGTTTCGCGACCGGCGCTGACACCGGTGCATTGTTGTAGCTGCAACCGATGCACACGGGAATCCTTTCCATTTTCCGTTTACCGTGACCGTTTGTTCGCCGAAGGACAATCGCCGGTCGGTCAAATCGACTCTGCAACAAATTGTGCAGAAACCTTTCGCAGTTAGCACGCAGTTGGTGGCGTGCGCGGTACAAGTTGTAATGCCTTTTGGGCGTAACAGCAACAGCACAGAAGAAAAAAGCCCTCGAACGTTAATCCAATCATGGTCACGGTCAAACGGCAAAAAAAGGCCCGGGGAAAGCTTTGAAGTTCTGTAGCAGGTATTGGCACACACCAAACATACAATTAGCCAAGTGAAATAAGAGAGAAGAGAGAGAGAGAGAGAGAGAGAGAGAGAGAGAGAGAGAGAGAGAGAGAGAGAGAGAGAGAGGGAGAGAAACATTTGTAGTCTAAAAGTCATATTAGATCAATAAGAACATTACAAATTATCTATTGCGCAAGGAGATAAAGAATTTGCCAATAAAACTCAAACTTCTCCAATATCGAAGATTCCAATTAAATTTATGTTTCTTATTTAAACAATATAATTCTAGTTAACGTAAGACCTCCTTAAAGTATGTTTCACAGTAAGAGCATTATAATTAAAACACTTTAAAATAAATTAAACAAATTTCATTAAAATTTAAATTAATTATTATTTATTTCAGTCTCAATATCTCACAAATTCCAAACACTATTCCAAAATTTCTACACATATACGCCAACATTGTCGGTCGCATATGCAAACGTTACTTAACATGATCGCCCCACTAGAAACGGCTTATTTAACGGCGACCCATCTCATCTTTCCGAACGACTCGACCTAATCTCCACTTTCCAACGATTTCCAACGAAATAAACTCCCGAAATTCCCGGCGCCTTTATTGGTGTGTGTGTGTGCGTATGGTAAAA
Source organism: Anopheles rivulorum (assembly GCA_018908115.1). Taxonomy (NCBI): domain Eukaryota; kingdom Metazoa; phylum Arthropoda; class Insecta; order Diptera; family Culicidae; genus Anopheles; species Anopheles rivulorum. The sequence continues at coordinate 17,197,440 of STHB01000003.1, read as the reverse complement.
ATAAAAATTTCTCCATGATCAAAATCAAAACCTACAAAAAATACAACAACAACGCGACATACGTTGGGCCCATACATTTCCGGATCGCATTGGACAATTTCTTGCTTCCTGTTGGTTCTTCTTTCTAATGGTCGGTGCCTCTCGTTTGCACTCGTTCGGTTCACATTTGGCGATTCGTACGGGGGATTTTTCAGTGTGTTGGTGCCAGATTTCGTACGCAAAGACACCAAGCCTCGTGGCGATCGTTGTGCAGCATCCCGCACGATCGTAAATACGGTTTCATGCGCTGGTGTTGTTTTGCTTCTTCCTACGACCGTTTCTTCGATTGTCGCCTTTTTTCTTTGCTTTTTGGCAAAGAAACACATTAACGGGCGGGCGAGTGAGATTAAGCGAAAGATCAGTATTTGAATATTAAGTTTGTCGTGTCGTTACCGAATGGAAACAAAAAAGAAACAGTTTTATATTAACACAATTAATGTCGCTTAATACGCAAAGTAGCAAAATAAAATAGCGTTTTTCTAAATTAATAAAAGAGCCAAAATTAATTCAACTATCGTAACGCAAACTTCTGCTCTCTATTAAATTCAATGCGTTAGTGCGTCTCAACATAATGACAACCAGCTGTCATGGACATTTGCCGTTGCAATACAATAATTGAAACGAACGCCAAATCTTTCTGCTGCCCAAATGCCTCAAACAATACACACACACACACACACACACCGTAAACGAATCGCTTGGCTGCGTTTCAACCTCAAGGCGCCACCCGTTGGGCATGGCGGCAAGCGCACACTGAAGGAGGGCACAAGAAGCGGTCAGTGAAACCGAGAGGCAAGAGGCAGCGGGGGGCGGGGGGGGGGGGTGAAAGAAAGGGTAGGTGGGTTTACAGCAAACGGAATTGCGTTGCGTTGTGCTTAGAAGGAAAAACAACATTAACCGTCGTCGCCTGATTGGTGGAGTGCGCTCCGTAGGGAAGATGCGACCCACCGAAGCACGATCATCATCGCGATCCATTGCTCGTGTTCGCGTACGCATTAATTTTCGGCTCAGTGCAAGAGCGAGACGCGTACTTGCGCGCTTTTCCCCACCCAGAGAGCGCAAATTGCTGCCTCCCCACCAACCCCCAACCCCCCACTACCACCACCCAGATATATATATGGCTCCGACGGGGTGAGTGAGTGCGAATGAGTGAGTGCACGTACGGGCACTGTGGGGTTGCTTAGCGTTAGCTCGCTCGCACCTGTACGCGGCACAAGTGGGTTGCACCTGCTTTGGTGTGTGGTGCTGTCCGTGCAAGGCGGTGAGCGAAAGATGAGCGCTTACGTCACACACACACACATACACACACACATGGAGCGCGACGATGGAGCGCGACGATGGAGCAGCCTCACTGCCCACAGCAACGGTTACGGCGAGAAGGAAACATTAGAAATATGCTAACAGTGGGCAACAGGGACAGGAAGCGGCCCTGCAGCCGGCCGAGCGAGATGGAACGTTTGCCGCCGTGCCGAAGACCGGGGACCATAAAAGCAGGGGAAAAAACTAATAAAAGATGGTAATTTCAAATTCACGTACGCGCTCTCTCCCCTTTTTCGGTTGGTTGTCCGATGCGGGCTCCAAAGCAGCCCCGAAAGGGTGTACCGTCTTGCCCGTGTTGCCACACACATGCGCACGTTTTTGTTTTTGGGCGATTCTAATGCCTAATGCCGTCGCGCTGTGTGTTTGAATGGGAAATGTTTCGTAGCGAGTGAGATGCACACAGTAGGCGCCCGATGCGTTGCTCCCCTATCCGTGAGTGACCCGACCCGACAGCAAGCAAAACAGCGGCACTCGTGGGCACTCACGTAATTTTTACTGCCGGCCAACAATAATCTAACACATTTCTAATGCATTTTTGTTCCTAATTCTTTGCTGCTGTCAAAAAAAAGGAAACACTTCACATGCGATCATTCTCGCCTACCTGATCTGTGTTACACCGTGTGGCGGGTTTTTTTTGCCTCCCTAAACAGCATCCCTCACAACAGGGAAACGATTGCTACGATTTGCTCGGTCAGCAAACAGGAGCACACGCAGCAGGATCAACCATCCTGGTGCACTTTCTCATTGCAGCATGCCATGATTTTGTTTTTTTTGTTACCTTCCTTTGCAACCTTCTCAACACTCATTTCTCACGTCTGATTTATGGGTTCAATTCGAACCTTTAATTCGTCGTTCCGCTGCGCATGTCTTACGCATTTGCTTTCCACGTGCAGCCGATGCATTAGTGCAGGTGAAAGTGTTTGAAGTTAAGGAGTCTCTTGTCCTGTCCTTTCATTTGCTGTACGGCTGTACTTTATCACGGTAAAAGGTACGAACGGTCGCAGAAGAAATCGGCCAACAAAATGAAGCACATTCTACTGTGGTTGACACTGTTCTTTCTCTGTTCTTTCTTCGCTTTTTTTTGTTGTTGTTTTGTCTTTCTTTCTTGTGTTTCCCGATCCCTTCTCAAGCTGACAAATGAATTGAACTGCAGGCTGACACTCGACAATGGTACCAACGGTGATATTTGAGCCTAATCACGATCGTATCACGCTTGCTGCAAGTGCGTTTGGGGGAAGTAAAAGGTAGAACGAATTGTGCTCGAACGAAGATCGGTTCGGATTAGGAATGACGCCAGACATTCCTGCGTTTCGGGGTGGGATGACTTAACTTTTCGCTAGATTAAAGTAAAAGCGTTAAAGTAAAGTTCGTTAAAATTTTTTTTAAAAATGGTAATAATTTCATTATTTTCTTTCTGCTGCACAACTTAGAAAATTTGTAGAAATTGAGTTTTTGTTTCCTTTTTTTT
>STHB01000003.1:17181929-17193869 GCA_018908115.1 Anopheles rivulorum | reverse complement strand
CGCCGGTATTACTCTCGCAAGCAGCGTCCTCGATGGATGGGTTGGTTTTGGTCTTTGGATGGAACGGCAACGGCGTTAATGGCTGGGCCATCGCAACGAACGGGGCAAAATGGTTGGAAAAATCAATAGCACAGCGTACAATCTAACGATGGATGATAGTTTTTGCCCGTGCGCTCATTTGCACGGTTCCTGATTTTAATCACCATTACCATGACGCAAGGGACGGTGTGCTCGCGTGTGTGTGTGTGTTTGCGTGTGTTTGCATTGGTGCAAAACTTATCCGGCTAATAAGAAAGCCACTAAGGAAAAACCCACCCTTCGCGGGGTGAACCGAAACACTCACGCACAAAACAATGTATTAACGAGTTTGATTAAATAATATTAATAAATTTCTCCTACCCCCAATTTTGCTTCAGCTTGCAGGCAGTTTGGCAAATCCCTCAGCGGACAGTAGTGTATACTAATGCTGTAACCAGTGTATACTAATTCATCACTATCGTATACTAAAGTGAACGCGCGAGCGCGCGTGTGTGAGTGTAAATCTGCCATTCCGTTGGATGGTGTGTGTGCAATTTGATAGCCAAATTTATCCAGATTTTTTTATATGCCGCTTAAAATCAAGCACATAAACCATACGGCGGTGCAGGATTTGTTTTGAGACGCAAGAAGCATTCAAATACAAACCGGTAGTGTGTCAGAAGTGTCAAACGGCTGTCAAAAAAAAAAAAACAAACAGTCAACAGGCAAAAACAACTGAATCGAAGCAGCCCAATCTTCTCACTGGCAGTGCAGCAGCGTCATCGTAAGGTAAGTAATGCACTTGAAACAAGATATGTTTTTTGTTTTAATAAAAAAGAGCAATAATACGAGTAAAGAATGCTTCGCGAGCCACTGCCACAACTCGTGGAGTTGCGAGGTTGTGGGCATAATTCATTCATACAAATGCTTTTGGTTCGGCTACCGCTTCGGCGAACCGCGGGCATACGCGCACGAGCGTGCACACATTCATGAATATCAATGCTGCCCCTTCGCACGCGTAACGCACGCATTATTTGCGTAAGGTAAGGGCCATGGGCCGCACGAGAAACAAACAAACAAACGAACGCAGCCCATTCGCGCCCAGGCGCTAGGCTGCGTACGTGGCGCGGATGCTGCCGACGGGATTTTCCGGGGAGAGAGAATAAAAAACAAACAAACAAAACAAAAAACACACATCCTTTAAAGCATCGAGGCGGACGAGCGAGCGAAAGGTGCGTGGTAACGTGGGTGTGAGAACGATCCGACAAGCGGAAAAGCGTAAAAGTGAGAAAAAGCCCTACTCCCTCGCCCGCGAGTTTGTAGGCAGTTGGTGAGCCAATTTCGCAACCCACGGTAGCGCGGGTGGAAATAAATATTAAATAAAATAATAATATGTTTCTCCCATCCGAGGGGGACCCGGGGGGGAGAGGTTGTTGGGAGGGAAGAGTAGCAGCAGCAGCAGGATAAGCAGGGAAGGTCACATGATGATGACGGCACAGACGACGACACGATGTCTCTTGCTTTTTTTTTTTTGTTTTGCTGTTGTCTTTCATTGTTTGAGGATTTTCCCGTTTTCGCGAGACAAAAAACAAGCATAACAACACAGCCGCATGTTTGACTATATGGGCCCCGCGAAAGCGCGTTTGTCAATAAATGCTGCCCTGGGTGTCCTTCGCGCGCGGTGCAAAGGATTCGTCACCGTTCCAACACATTCCGCCAAACGGCGTGTTTGATGTTGTTAATTTAAACTGAAAACAGTTCCCGTGTGTGTGTGCGTATGTGTGTGTATGGAAAACAAGCACGAGAGCAATGGAAAAAAGGCGGAAAACGGGAAAACAATTTACTCATCTTTTACCACCACCGGGGAGAAAAACGAAACAAACTCTTCGCACGCTTTTCGCCAAAAGGTTCAATCCGGTGGGTGGCATCGGCGGTTCTTTTTTTCCCAGTGTGTGTGAACATACACCCACACACCCACAAAGGGACAACGACAACGACAACAACAAGCAAAAAAATCCGAAGGATACGCGTGCCGTCGTTCTGGTGGAACGTGTACCCACCCAGCAAGGAATTTCCCTTCGCATCATTCACTGCCGTGGGGATGCCGTCATCGACATCATCATCATCATCATCATCGTCGTCGTCGCCATCGTCGGGGTTGCCTTGTCGGGAACCGTGCTAGACGGTGACGTTACGCTCGGTGACGGAACGACGAGCGCGCGACGCACCGAAAGGTGCAGAAAAGAATGCTTAGGGATTCGGAATTTCGGTGGCTTTTCTAGGGCTTGGGGAGAAGGGGAAGCATGAAAGGGGAGAGTAATGGAGTGATGGAGTGGTGTGCGGTTGCCGGGAATTTTCGTGGAAATCCGATTTAGCCGGCAAACCGCGTGCATATGCCAATCCGTGTAAAGGAAGTCCGTGGGTCGATTGTGGGAAAATGACGACACGCAAAAAAGAAAAACTGAAGGGGGGGAGGGGGAGGGGGGAAACAGAAGAAAAAAAACGATTTAACTGTTATGGCAAAGCTAACGCATGCTGGTGGTGTGTTTTTTTTTTTAATATTTAGCTTTGTGTACACTTGAGCAATTGCAAATTATTCGCACGCTGATCTCGTAATCGTAAACAAACTTTAGAGCAAAATCACCTTCCAAGTGTTTATGGCTGCAGTGCTTTGCCGGCAGTTAAGCATCCTTTTTCCGGGGTTTTATTTTTTATATGCCCTCTCTCCCCTTAGCTCACGGGATATCGCATTTCACGCCAAAGATCTTCACACCGCAAGGAAAAGAAAAGAAAAGAAAAACACCAAAGTGTCGAAGACGGTTTAGAAAGAAAGAAGATACGGCTCCAACACCATTCAAGAAAGTTTCTGCTTTGAGAAGATAAACAAACCCCGCGGAAGGTAGCGTACGTACAGCGAAAGTGGAAAGATCGCGAGAGATGTTCACCACGAAGGCACGAAGCACTTTGATTCGATGACAAACCGGTTCCCAGCACCCTTCAAAACAGCCCCGAGCAAAGCAAAGTGAATCTCTTATCGTGCGAATCTTGCATTGATAAAACGGTGTGAAAATCGCTGAATCGAAAGGTGCGTTCGGTGCGCAAGTTTCGATTCTGATTGCTTGTACAAACTGTGCGTTTGTCCCTGTGGATGACACTTTACTTGGCCTTTTTTGTTGTTGTTTTTTTTTCCTCTCTTGGGGAGAGATCATTCCCACCCGTGTCGGGTTGGGGTTCTGATAAGAAATCATAACGAACCCTCACACCCATACGGCCCATCCCTCTAATGGCATGTGATTGAAAGCGTTATTAATCAATGAGCGCTGTCCACCACCCTCGCCGTCTGCTGACCATGCTGCTGACCAGTCAGCGAGACAAGGCGTCCAGGCGTGTTCCAAGTTTTGCGCCCTACCCAGCGTACGGTACGTACGCAGCCTAACGACGGTGTTATCCTGGTCCTGGCCTCCCTGCGGATATTTCGTCATTTTCGGTTGACGGTTATTAGGCGCACGATTATGTAATAATAATCGATATAAACCATAACCGAAGAATGGTCATTCTGTCTGTGCTGCTTCTTGTGCTCTAGCTCGGTGTTTTTGCGTTTTTTTTTTCCTGGAAAAAACACCCCGATGCCTTTACCTCCCGTTGGGTTGGGTGGCGCACCAAAACCATACCGGTGCTTCAATGTAGGACGCACCAACCAACTACCGGTAGCATAACCAATAGCCTGCTGGAAACAATTTCAATTAATCTTAAGTACACGCATAACTCCGGGACACTTTCCACCCGGATCCGGATGTCGATTGTTCCGCGTGCGGAGTTTTGTGATTTCGTTGCCGAACCGAACCGTACCGGCACCCTAATGAATAGCGTGGATCGCTCTCGGTGGATGACGCCAACGGTGCAGAAAGAACGGTTTCTGGTGTGACGAGTTGACCCAAGCGAATATCCCAAGGACCTTCTAGTGACACACAACGTTCTGAGCCGGATGCAGCCGGGTTGGGTTGGGTTTTGTGGGTCCCGAAAGTTTGGCACAAACTATCTGGATACCGAGATCGCCGAAACCTGGTGGTTGACGAGCGTGTTAGGCTTGGAATGGTTGGGGTAGTGAAACGATTAGTCAAACCACTTTTCGACGTGAGAAGTACTTCGTGGAATTTTGTCTGGAAGACAGCAACCGTACCGCGTGAGAAGTGCCAAGAGCCTAGTGAAGTATCAAACCCTGCACCCTAAGCTAGGCAACCGTGGAATTATTGATTTTGTAGTCCTCCCTGTGAGGGCCACAAGCACCGAGTTCTGCCGTCCTAAAGGCATTCGGTTCTTGCGGCGGTACGGCACGGTGACGGAATGGACATACAATTTGTTAAGGCCCTCCTCGGTGCAAATGGAGCAGAAATGGAGAATGGATCGCATGACGACCATCCCTTGCCGTTTGGAGTAAAACTTTCGCGCGAGTGCCTAGCACTTTTTCTGGTGACAGCCTAACACACTGCACGTGTCACCCGGGCTGGAATTTATTCGATCTCTTCCCGGCCCGTTAACGTTTTCCCCGGTATCAGTCTCGCGTCCATCTCGCACAGCAACTTGCGGTGTAATTAACTTAAACTTACATTATCACAATTGAGCGCAATTGGGACGGACGGACGGTGCTTGGATTTTGGTCCGCAAAATTGCGTTCATTTGTACATTAAACCATCCCGCCTTGCCGTACGGGGTGCGACGGGAATCAAATCAAATGCCAACCGACCCAAAAACCTCCGGAGCCCCCAGGAGTGTCTTTGATGAATTGCGTCAATATTCGCCGCACCCGCTGTTGCTGCCGTTGCCATCTGTCTGTGCGCAATGGCCATCGTTACTGCGCAAACGAAGTAGACATTTGCCACCACCGACCTTCCCTTTTCCGCCCGTCGCCGTCCATCCCTGTCGCGTCGACCCTCCGCTATCTAGGCGGGCGAGATCCGCGAGCGCTGATTGTGTGCAGCCCTCGCGTGTCTCTACAAGGCACTCGCTCGCTCGTTCGCTCGCTCGCTGTCTGTCTGTCTAATCGGGCGACGTACGAGTGTGTTGGTGACGCTCACGGCTCACTACGGGGCACTCGGGCGATACCGCGAATCGCGCGCGTACGCCGCTGCCAAAATGTCGCCCGCTGGAGGTCGTGGCAGCGTGCTTTTTGGGTTGAGGGGTGGGAAGGACCGGGGTTCGGCCGTGGCGACGGCAGGGACCGCCCAGAGTCGGTGTCGGTATGGAAAATAATTAATATGTCGTAAAATGTAATTAATAAAGTTTTATTACTTCCTTTTTATCAGCGGAACGGCCGAACCGTTCCGTACATTCGATACGAGACCGGTCACGCATACACTCGCACTAGAACTACACGATTGTCAATTGCGATTGTCGTCGTCGTCGGTGGTGGTGGTCGTTTGTACATTCGTACAACCGCAACATTGGCAGCAGTTGATGATGGTAACGACCATGACAACGCGCTCGGTGGATGTTTGGGTGTCTTGATGGCCCACTCCATAGCAGCTCCTTAAGCAGCGGGGCAGCCAAATATTGTCGGCCGGACAATACCCAGCCCAGTAGAGAACCAACAAACCATTGACTGACGATGGCAGAGCGGAAGTGCTCACAAATTGCAATGCAATTAATGACGTTGCAGTAGTAGATAGCTGCTGCTGCTTCTTGTGGCATCATGATAAACCCGAAGGTCTAGTCATCTGCCAAATGGCCCTTCGGTTGCTAGGGATGGTGAGGCTCACGCCCGCCACCAGAGCGCCCGGAAGGTAGGCTAAACAATTGCACGAAATTCCGTTGCACCGGAAATGGCGCTCCTTTTTCGCATTGGCGCTTGTTTTGGCCCCGTTTTTACTGCACTGGAGCGTTGACGGTGAAACTCGTTTTTTTGACTCATTTGCTACAACCAATAAAGATAAGCATGGCAAGAAAGCTTCCAGTTTTTCCAGTACCGGGGTCTGCTTTCCGGTTTGCAATTACCAGCGACTTTATAGCAAAGCAGCAACAAAATGTGAAACCCCAAAAACGACACTCAGACGACCCGAAAAAGCGAATGTTTCGTCCGGCACCGTCTCGTAGCAGCAGCAGCGCGACAAACCGAACCGAGCATCAACATGTTGTCGATAGAGCATTTCTCAGCCCTTTTCGCTTTGTCCCTGCTTTGTTTCGTGTGGCTTCTCTTCCGTGCCGAAAGGCTGTGCTGCCACCCGTAAGCGATTCTAGCGCTTCATTATTCTTTCGCGCAAAATATTCTGCTACCCCTAAGCGGAGAACGGTGATGAAGGGTAGTCTTTTGTGAGAGGAGGGTGGGGGAGGAGGAGGGGGAGGTGTTGGGTCACAGCATGCGGAACGGAAACGGAGAGGCTATGATTTTATAGCCTTATTATTGCGGACCTCCCGTCACTCATTTTCCAGTCGGCTTCGCAACCAGCCAGTATCGCATTTCAGGCTTTGGAAAACGCAAAGTGCCAACCCCGGGGCTGGCTGGCTGGCTGGCTATAATCGCAGCGATGCGCTTGGAGCATGAGAGTTTTATGTGTTTCCGCTCTCTCCTTTTTCGTTTTTTGTTTCGTTTAGAATCGGTCATTGTGAATCGTTTGTATCGTAGACGCGTTAAGCGGCTGCAAATGATAAAAGAATAACCATTCACCGCAGCCCAGTGGCGGCTGCGTGCTTCATGTTTCGTTTGATTGTTCACTTAGCGTTGGCGATATTATAATGGAGTACGGATATTTTACTTCGCGTGCGACAAAGAAAAAAAACCAAACCAACCAAGTGTCCCTGAAAATGTTTACCATTTGCTTCACATTTTCACTTTAACGCTTCCTTTTTAATGACCCCCAAAAAATGGTCCCCAAATATCGACCGGAGTAGGATTGTGAGCTTCTTGTCTGTTTATTGTTTTTTTTTTTGTTGGGAAGGTTCTTCAAACCCATTCGCGAGATGATGATGAAGGACAGAAACATTGTCGGTTGGTGTTGTTTGTCGGTATCCAGAAGACTGTCTGATGCTTCTTATTCTTATTGTCAGCGAAGACGTTGAACCACTACGAGGCAGCTGCACCGACTGCTTGTCTACTTGTCTACCACCAACCATAGACGTAGAAACTGTATCCCCGGGAGCGGGGGGATGGGGGATGGGTGTTCGTGTGCGCCCGCCGGACGCTCGTAACTTTTTTGACGGCAGCATAACCATGACATAAGCAGAACAATGGCAAATAGACGCCGAAATAATTATTATTTATTGCGGGCGCCGCAAGTTGCTCCATGCGATGTGCAGTTCTACTTTTGTGCTCTTTCGCTATTGCTACCAAGTTCCACCGGAATATTCAAAAGGGTAAAAAGAATTCTGTGTGTGTGTGTGGGAAGGAAGAAAGTACAAAACTTCTAACCAATAAGGGGACGGAAGAAGCATGGAGCGGGAGTCCGAGAATGAAATATAAGAGTTCAACAAGCAAACTGACAACAAGCACTGGGTTTCTGGGGTGACTTTTATTCCTTCGTATAGCTGGTTAAATGTGTGGTGGATTTGCCGAAAATAAATACATCGCGAGACAAATGGCGACAGTTCTATAGGAAAATTATAATGATGAAATTGTTTTTTGTCTGCAACCAGCACTGGACTAGCCTTCGGATTTTCTGAGGGAGAAGTTTAACCGAATCTAAATTGTAGCAAAACAAACTCTTGTCCTGCTTACCTGCTCAAACAGCAGAGCTACCTTCACTACAATGTATAGCGCTTCGGCGATCGTGACTTGATCGCATGCCTAATTGCTTCGGAAAGTCATAAACCGTTTGCGGGGAATCTGCTTTTTCGGCAGCCTTTTGGATGGGTTTTGTTGCTTTATTGTTGCATATTCCCCTGAAGCTACTTCTAATAGTACTGTGAAATTAGTAAAAAAAGCGGTTCCAACAACCCAATAACCTACCTGCGCGTCGTCGGCTCTAACACCCATTCAAAGGGGGGACACCCTGCTTTGCTTTACGATGCCGCCATTCAAAGGACTTTCAGACCATAATAACTGAGATGAACAACTAACGAAAAGGAGCACACGAAAGACACATCACAAGTGACGCTAAAAATATAAACTCATGGATCATAAACAAAATATAATGTATCCTTCCGCGAGTTTTGTCGGGTTGCTCCCACCAAACAAAAAAAAAATGGCCACACATTCCGAACGGTCCAAGCCGGACACGGTGGAAATGTGGTCCGAAAACCTCTCGGACAGGCAGGGGTGTGCGTTTTTTTTCATTTTTTTACGAGTGTGCAATATTTTTTTTATTGTCCTCATTATTTATTTTGCTCCCTGGTGCCTCGTACCGCAGGTATCCTCCCTGCAGCTTGGTCGGCATAATTTGTACCGAGATTGCGAGAGAGCAAAAGTTCCTCGCCTAATTCACACACCGTCTGGAGCGAAAGGATTGCACCGTTGTTGCTGTAGCAAGAAGAAAAAACAAGGATCGTTCATCGTTCTGCGTTTGAAGTCATCAACGTGCAACGCATGGTTGAAACTGCCACTGATTGCAAGGCGGCTGTGTATTATGTCGTCCCCAGGATTCTTTTCGTTTTTTTTGTTACTGTACGTAAAACGAGTTAAACGAGGATGTTGCGAAGAGATTTACTTCCGACATTCTAACTTCGAGAAGAGCTTGCCTTATGCCGCCCGCAAGACGTGCGCGACGGACGATTCCAGGCGTTATGCACAAAGACTCCCCGGGAAATTGGACAGCATGCGAGTGTGTGTGTTTTATTATTTTTTATTGCCACCCTTTCCCGTTCCCGTTGGGCGGCAGACATTGTAGCAGCAGTTACAGCTTTGTTGCTCTCCCGGGCCGGATTTTTTAACTCCGGCGCATCATTACGGTCCGGAGTGCTTTTGTTTGGAATAAATTGTCCGCTTCCCATTTCAAGGCCGGTTAAAACCAGTGAGTTTGGTCAAAGGATACACTGTAACGATCATTACCTGTTTTCTTCCTGCTTTCGACCAATTTCGGGGCAAATCGCATCAACTGCTGTACATTGTTAGGCATGCAGTTTTGCATCGTTTGACGTAGCGGGAAAAAGGTAATGATCAACCGACAGACAGACAGAAAAAAGGAAGTATCACTCATAACTGTTTTGGGATAATGGTTCTAATCGGCTCAATTATTCGTTATGATGTACGAAAACAAACGACAAAAGGGTACAGATTCATCATTATCCTTTTGCCCCTCCCTGAGGGGACGGAATGTGGAGCAACACCCGGTGACCCGATGACACTTAACCGGCACCAAGTAGCCGTGACTTGTTTCGGGGGATTTTCCCCCTAAAATAAAACCAAAAACAAAAGACCCAACGCATCACAAACCGGGAAAAGGTGTAAACGCGTGATCATTTGTCGCTCGAGTGGATGACCGGATGGTCGGGATGGACGGTAATGGGCGGATGCAGGTCAAAGGTAAGAACAAATGAAGCAAGTGAACAATTTAAAGATGAAGCAATAACCCTTCTATCAGCGTGGTGACCATCGCTTAAGATCTCGCTTTAGTGCCCGGTCAAGTGACCTTCGTGGTGTACCATGTCACCTAAACCCAAAAAAGGTCCAATTAACCTGTCCACCAAAGTGCTCGATGCGGCTATCTGCCCAATGATAAAATTCCTCCATCCAAACATGCTCAGCATATCTCCGAGCGCAATAGCAGTTAGTTTTTACGTTTTCTAAGCTATTGTTTCACTCTTGCCTGCTGTTGGCCGGGAGAACCACCAGAAAATTCACAACCAATTAACCCGAGNGCCCGGTCAAGTGACCTTCGTGGTGTACCATGTCACCTAAACCCAAAAAAGGTCCAATTAACCTGTCCACCAAAGTGCTCGATGCGGCTATCTGCCCAATGATAAAATTCCTCCATCCAAACATGCTCAGCATATCTCCGAGCGCAATAGCAGTTAGTTTTTACGTTTTCTAAGCTATTGTTTCACTCTTGCCTGCTGTTGGCCGGGAGAACCACCAGAAAATTCACAACCAATTAACCCGAGCTTCGGCCACCGGCTCACCTCCGACCCTCGTGCCCCCGGGCGGAGGGTGAGATGTTGACCACTGTGAAGCCATCTTTTTTGTCCCGCTGCTCCAAAAATTCACCATTCCGACCCGGTAGGCTCTGCTTCTGGCTCTGGCTCGCTGATTCGCTGGTTCGTACACCGAACAATTCAAGGTCAGCTAGTGTGTGTGTCGGGTTCGGCGGATGGGCTCATTTTTCATTCCGGCTCTGTGCACTGTGAATCCGGACGGTGAGTGTTGCGGGAGTCGTTGCGAATGTGTCCATTGTTTCCCCCTGTGCACGGCCACAACGTCCATCAAAGCGCTAAATTTATTGCAACCCAACAAACAGCTAAACACAAAACCAAGGGGTTGAAGAGAGGGAAGAGAAGAGGTGGGGGGGAAGTGGGTGGCACATTGGCGGGGAGTGGTTGGCGGGCGAGACCGGCGTAGTCGAAATGAATATCAAATAAAAACTTAAATAATTAGCATACTAATGTTCAATTAGTTCTTCACCTCGCGTTTTGTCTGTTACGGCTATGTGTGTGTGTGTGTGTTTGGGTTTATTTCATGAGTAGGTTTGGCCGGCGAAGCAATGTTCGGCAGGTGGCAGGGTCAGAACTTTCAATTAAAGCCGGTCCCAAGACTAGGTGCGAGCCCATCCCTTGGGTTTGATGTGGCAACTGGTTACTTCCGCACGATTGAAGACAAAACTGTTTCTAACGCAACAAAAGGTTATAGTTGTTTCACCTTTTCTATTTGCGTCTACCACTCGTTCTACTTCCATTACGTCAAATAAATGTAGTTTGTGCTTGTACAAAATGAAGGAATTGTTTTTATATCTACTTTTTATCACAACGTTTACTGAAAATGTAATGTTTTTTACCACAACTCGATTTTTGTACTGTTCAAACTACAGTACCTTGGGGTTGTAAAGTTAAAGCCATTGCTGGATTTCTCTTTTCAAGCGTAACTAGAATGTGCTGAGATTATTGTAGAATTTGTCTCAAAATTTTTGATTTAAATTTCCGAAAATTAAACAAATTATTTGTGGAATACATTAATACAAAAATTTAAAATAAAGAACTAAAATATATGAGTTGACTACAAAGAGTACAAAACTTCTTTTCACCTTAGCAACATATTCTACTTCAACTTGAAAAGAATCCAGAAATGATAGATGCGCCCTTGATTAGGCAATTCGCATTACAAGGAACAGGATAATTGGGTATTTTAAATATAATAAAATTTGTGTTAGAAAAAGTGATAAGCTGAAGTCTTGTTATAAGCCAAAAGTCATCAATATTACACGCATTTAAAAGAAAAACTTTAATAACCTGACGTGTAGCTATAAATTCTAACATTATTGGAACTTTTTCACGATTGTTTTCACTTTTCTTGAAATATATGCTCTAAAATCACTACCAGAAAGAAAAGCAACCAATTAAATAAAACAACCCTACCAAAAACCAGACCCACAAATATTTCACAAACATCTGACAGTCTTTACACCACAAAAAGTTCCTTATGCTCACTCTCTTTTCCTCGCTCGGAGTACCAACCAAACTACATCTTAAATTAGTCAAAGTGTGCTATAAACTAGATGCACGGTTAAACATAATACCTACCGGCACACCCCCATCGTTCGGAGGCAATTTTGTAGATAAGAAAATACCTCATCGGAGCTAGTCGTTCTACGTTTAAACCAAATAAAACGCACTCATCCCGCTGTGGAGAATGTGGAAAAGATTTTAATCATTGCCAATGCGTTTAATGGTGCTTTAGCGCTGAGAACCCTCGCGCGAACCAGCGCCGGTGTGGGTGGGAATAATTAAACTAATAAATAATTACCATCAGCGCAGTCCATTACTTTACGGGTGCGCGTATAACGC
>STHB01000003.1:17149429-17179429 GCA_018908115.1 Anopheles rivulorum | reverse complement strand
CATTGAGCGGGGTAATGGGCTGCCCGCTTGCGGAAGGTTGCCTCCTAGCGCCAACCCATACAAACACCGCAACAATGCACAGCTTTTGTTAGATTTAATTAGTATTCCAACTACAATTACCTCCCGTTTGTTCACGGACGCTCGAAGAACGTCCGCGATCGCGTCCAGCCCCATTCCGGACAACGCGGACAAGGCACACGCGAGACACTTCGTGGCACCGAGCAACACAAGTTCTTCGAACAGCTTTACTGCTATCAATAACAATGTAAATTTCGCGCTTGCACGTTTGCGCGAAAAACCTTGGCGCATGTACAACACCGCGACCGGGTCCATCGGGTCTAAGGACAGGTATTAATCAATTAATCACGATCGGCAAATGTGACTTGCCGCCCGGCGATCGTTTCATACCTTTCTTTCTAATTTGTTACCACGCGGTTTTTTAGTTCTCCGGTTCCACCATTCGGGTGCTAGTTGCGCAAGTAAATATTGCCACTCACACTTGGTCACGTCAGCGTCGCTCCCTAATGGCTGCAGATTCCAGCATTTCAAAACACAAACCGTGCTAATAATGGTTTCCCTTCTTTGTCTTCCTTCTCTTTCGCAGGTGTGTATTGCTTCTCGACTCGAAAGCTGAAGAAGCAAGAAAAACAATTCCCTATTCCTACAGCGTTCGTTTGGCTGGTTTTGGATTGGGTTGTTTCGGTGCCGAGTGACTGAGCTCCGGGTGCCCCCAAAACGACGCATTGTAAGTACGCAACCGCCGTATGGACGTGTTTTATTTAATTCCAAAATCGTACCGCATACTGGTGGTGCTGATGCGTGGCTTTTTGGCAAATAGTTATCGAACATGCATACCAAACCAGCTGGTTTCGATCGCTGGAACGGAAAGAATTTATTATAATTCATTATTTTCAGTTTCCTTTGACCTTGAGTCGACGCGATCGCTGGAATAAATTGGCGATGAAGTAACACCTGTCCCCATCCGGTTTGCTATTTTATTGTCATTTGCAGTGGTTTAGAACAGTTAAAGTATGCTTTTAATTTTATTTTATTTTTGCTTCACTTTACCACTTAGCGAATGCAAAAAGAAATTAAATTACCAAAATTAAATTACTTCGCTCGAACTTAAGTCCATTACGCACAACATCCTTTACGGGTGACGCACACACACACTTAAACTGCTCCACAACATATCCTTGCCCGAACAGCAGCAAATGGGACAAAAATTCAATTCACAACCACGAAACACTGGCGGACGGCGAGGCAACGCAAACCGATCGACCGATAAGTGGTTTTAGAACCAAAATTTGATTTTTGTGTAAAAATAACTGCAAAAGCGTCCTTCAACAGTTCTCCCCGTTCTACAGCACAAAATTTGTACACTTTTGCGCCCATTTTGTTTCCCCTCACTTTCTCTCCCTGAAATAAAACACTCCAACTCATTACTGACCACTGCCGCGGACGCTGGCCTGCCTTTTAACCTCAATTTAAGAAGCATCCCTTTTTTATGGCACGCAGGAAAAGAATGGTGTGCCGTTTTTCTTATTCCTTTGGTCTAAAATGTCCGCCTGCTAGCATTTCGTGTTACTTCGGCTAGGGCGAGACTTTCTTTTTGTTTCACTTCCTTTCACGGCGAGTGCTTTTGTTTTTTTGATACACTTTTACCCATTAAAAACCGGAGAGTTGATCCTGACGCTCGAATGTTATTATTACAATCAAACGTCGAAATCTACTTTTAATGTGTTTTTGCTCCGTGAATCATCCCAGATGTGCGTGGCTCGGTGTGTGTGTGTGTGAGTGTGTTTTTTTTCATTGGGATGAGTTTGTTTGAGAAGAAAGAAGGAACTAAGATCAACAGACCAACGGGCTTTTGGTATAGGGACAAGGCGGTGGCCCATAAAACTGGACCAAAGGATCAGTCTAAGGCTGTCGATGAGACAGCAAAGGAAATTCTTTCTCCTGCAATCACATCGACCGTGAGTTTCTTTCATTCTTCCTCTCCGATTCATACATATACACAACGGACATACGAAAGCGCACCGAGCTGATAAGAAGCGCCCGAATGTCCATCAAACCGTGTGGCAGGCTAGAAAGTGCCGGCCAACACATTCTCACCTCACATTCAGCCGGCCCGAAACCATTCCAACATGTCAAACATTGCTTAACCTTCCCACGCTGGTACAGTTTTCTATCGGCTATTCTTCCTTTCCGCGTATGACGCATGATCGACGCAGTTGGTCAGGATGTTGCATCCCTGTTCGGTTACATCCCATGCTGTAGCTGAATACATTCGACTTTCCTCTCTTTTTATGACCATGATTCTTCCTTCGCCATCAGTCCGTTTTGCGCTACTTTCACCTCAATTTCTTTTACCGACCTGGGGGTGCTGGGTCTTGGGTTTTATGACCCATCATCCCGGTTTATCAGAGCCGTCCAACGAGCGCCCGAAATGTCCGGTAAAAAAAAAACATCTTCATCCTGCTGCCGTCCAACCGACAGAAGGGGTTGTGGAGGACTGGGAAAGAAAAATCTCCACCCGAAAAGGACACCGACTCGGGCGACAAAGTCATAAAATGGACAACTACCGCCGAATGTTGATGTCTGAATGCGTCTTACTTCACTTATCAGTAAGGGAGGGAGATTTATTTTTTTTGCCTCTTATTGTTACGCTTACCCAAAAGTACGAAATGAACCGTGCTGCAAGGAAAAACGGGCAGTAAGAAATATGTCAGGCATGTTCCATTCTCCAGATGCGTACAGTTCTACACTCAGTATTGTGTTTGTTGGAAGATGGACGACTTTCGGTGTACTGCTTGATGGTTGGTTTTATCGAACCTTTGGCTGCACCAAAGCCTGATTGGGGAGGAAAGTCGTAAAAATAAGTTTTAATCATGCATTCCCAAAAATCTCACCCTTTTTGGCCCTTTTTTTTACAATGTAAAGCATTAAATGTTGTACAAACTTGTATTTTGAATATCCAAATGTCAACAGAACATTCTAGGAATTAAAATGCTTGAAAAAATAGGTAATTTTTGAAATATTTCTTAAAATCAAATCATTCACAAATATTGCGCGAAGAATTACTGATAAGAGTCTTAAGTAATTTGGCTCGAAGCTTATCAAGAAGTACTGAGTACATTGTCTGTGTCGAAATGAAATAACTGTTTGAGTCTTTTTATTTAATATTTGGGGATATCTTGGTATGAAAATTTGACCAAATATTCCTTAAAATTGTAATCTTTAAGGAGATAAAAATGAAATCCATTCCTTCTGTACTTCGCTTCCCCTTTCATTGAGCTTTAGCAAATAAACGCATTAAAGCTAATTTACTCGAATAAAAATAATTCTAATGATGTGCGAAACAATGCTCATCCACCAAGCCAAAAAACAAACGAACCAAATGTGTTCAACGATCGAAACGTGCATGTTACGACATGACGTTTTCCGCACCATCGGTACATAAACTCGTGTCCACCCCATTCCACCCCGGGGGGGGGGGGGGGGAGGGAGCGAAAATGCGAGGAAAAATTTATTTTCCACTCGTACTCAATTTTATTTCGCCCTGCGATTGTTTTCCTATTCATCTCCCTACTTTTTTTTATCACTGGCCACGCGACATCGGTGCAGACGAGAGCAAAAAAACCCCCTCCCTCAACGGGCACATGGACAGACACCATCCATCCTTGGTCTCCACGGACAATAGGGTCCTGCTGCATTGCTTCCGAAAACAAATGGCCAACAAAAACACAGAATACAGGCAAACTAGAAGCATCGGAACCGTCCGGAGAAAATCTTCTGCAAACGCACCGAGAACGGGGCGATGAAGCAACCGGGCGCAAGACCCTTGGCGCTGGGTGGGTCGGCTGGTGGAAAGCGACCGAGAAATGGCTCATAAAAATTATTACTTTTCGGCCATAAACCACTCAGTGCCTTTCGGTGGCACAAGAAGCCACCCTGCGCACCCCTCCAAACCCCTTGGTGGAAAGTCCCTGGCCGCACGAAGGGAGGATGGTGGTGAGGGTGGGGAGGGGAGAGTGGGGAAGGTGTCAGTAACATGTACATGAGATCGGCCACGAGACAAAAAGGATATTTTTGCGTCAGGATTCGGGCAAGGTTTCGTGCGGCAAAGCGTGTGCCTCGTGAAAACAGGCATTACCGGGGAGGGTTTGCCCGCCGGACCGTCGGTTCGCCTGCTGCTGGACCGTAATAAAATTATCTTTCCCTTATTCCATGTCCGATCAAAAAAAAAAAGGGGGAGATGAAAGGATGCAAGGGGGAGGGGAGGCACCAGGCGGGTTCATCCGGCTGATGGCTGATGGTGACTGACTGACATAAAATTCCGCTGTCCCAGACAAATTGTCTCCTTTCGCGTCTGTGACGTGGTTATGCTTTATGGTGAACCGTTCCCATCCCACAGATAAGGAAGACAGAAGGAGGAGGAGAAAGAGGAAGTAGCAAACATGTATTAGCAGCTCGGCGGTTTGGTTGGTGTAGTGGGAATGGCGCTCGGGGCGGTTCCTATCGTGACGCGACGGCTCGTGGCCGGTGGGAAAATATTGATTTAAAACTTTTTAATACTTTTGCCCAGCCGAACGCCATTCTGGGTAAGCGTTTAGGGGGTTTTTTTTCTCCCCTCCTCCCTTATATGTTTATATTTCGAACCCCAAAAACTCGCTGTTCTATCCTTTGGTTGCGCTGTGTCTTTTTTTGTCGCTTAGCTGGAATCCCTATGCAAAAGTTTACACACCAGATCCGTATTTTCGCTGTTGCTGCCTTTGACCTCTTATAGCTTTCGTCAGCCAGTGTGAAAAGGGGAAAACGAGGTATACAGAGAGAGAAAGAGAGAGAGAAAAGGATAGGGAGTATGTGCGTCACCAGGTCCCCAATGGAGCGGTTGGAAAAGTCCACTTTTACAGCATCAGTGGCGTCGTGATTTATTATCGCGTTGTAGAATGTACGCGGCCACGAGCCGGAGTTTGTGATACGCTCGTTGCATACATGGCAGCATGGCAAAGTAAGTTAGCAATCACTTCTGCTTCTTTTTTTGTTGTTGTTGTTGCTGATCCATCGCTCGATGCTTCCAACTCGAAGCCCGAAATCATGCAAAAAGGATAAAGTGAATACGTTGAGAGAGCGAAAAATAAACGCAACAAAATGGATGTAGCAAACAGTTTTGCCAATTTAATTAGTATAATGTGGAACAACAACATGGTAAAGAAAGTTAAGAATGTACAGTTTGTACACATTTGGTTAAAGTAGTTCAAACAGTGATTTTTGTTGAAAAAAGTATACAAAATTTCACCATTTTTGCGTAAAAATACATATTAACAAGAGCTTTGTTAAGCTAGCTTTTGTACCTAAATACTTCTTATAAACCATTTTACTTGAGCTCCAGTTTATTTGTCTGGAGGAAACATAAATCACTCACAGGTTATATTTAACTTTCGATTTTGCTATTTCGTTATGGTTTTGAACTAATCCAATAAGGGTTTAACACTAATTTTTATTTTATTTTAATGAACAAACTTAGAAGGAATTCTTTAACTTATTTAAGAATTCTTCTTTTAAGGCTGAAAAATGGTCAATCTCACATTATTGTTGTTCACATTTTCCTGTTTTAAAGTTTTTATTTTTTTGTTTCTAAACACTAGTTACTTATCACAGCAGACAATTAAGCACATAAAGGGTGAAAAAGAAATCCCACCAACTGGAATTAGTATCATCTTCATCTAAGCAAACGGAGCAATCCTTTTTACTGCAACGGCTCCCCCTTTTGTGTCGCATTTATGCATTTCCATCGGGAGGCCCGACCAGATACGACAACCCACCTAAGTACAACATTCTTTCGACAACCCACCCAAACCAAACCACACACACACACACTGAGCAAGAGAGAAAAGAACGCCCACAGCCATCGTTACGGGCGGTTAGCCGGTGTGGTTTTTGCGGTTCGGCAAACACACGCGAACGCGTGCAAAAAAAACACGCTTCTCCTCACATACAAATACCCCCAAAACACCCACCCTCTCAACCCCCAATGAAGCAAGAGTGGGGGGGGGGGGAACCAAGAGCAGTGCAACAGGAGGAACAGTGTGATGAGCGAGATGAGAAAACTGAAGGAACAAAACAGAACGGAAAACGATCGGCAGCGTGTTGAGCGTAACGTAAAAACCGTAGTACGATGATGTGGAAACCCGTGCCCGTGTCTACCTTTCACCAATGTGGGTGGGTCGGGGTTTATTTTTTTTTTCTTTCTCTCTGTGGGTTTTTTGCGGAAAATCGTCATCGTCGTCGGGGTAGAGCAAAAAAAACACCAGCTCGGTATCGCTTAAACGCGGCATCGTTACCGTCGCCTTTTGACCAGATTACACACCTTCAAACAAGGGCTCACCGGCGCTCTTCCTCGAAGAGCCGTTCAGCAACAAAAAAAAAGGTGGGTGTCGGGCGAGCGAGCAAAAAAACCGCATCCACAAAAATAAAACACGAACAAGAAAGGAGCAGTTGATTCACCACGCAACTTTACGCGCCCCCCGAACCGAAAAGGGAATTCCGATTCATCCCACTTGCCGATGCTGGTGGCGGCGTGCGATGATGACGCCTCGTGGGATGGGAATGATGGGTGATGAGATGAGACGATGGGCGAGTACTGATGGTTCATCCGCTGGAGAGGGAGAGGGTGGAAAAAACATTTTTCCCTTCCCATGTACCAGCGCCGGAAGCGCCAGCCACACAAACACTCCACGTGCAGGCTCCCTGTTGGTCGGAAGCGGGAGACAGAATAAAAATAAGCCAATAAAAGGCGACAACGCAAGTGAGTCAAGTGGGTGAGATGAAGGCGAACGAAGGCTCTCACTTGCAACAAACAAAAACCAAAAAAAAAAAAAAAAACAAGTAAATAAAACGTACTAAAAGAAGAGCCACCTTATTAGCTTAGTCGCAGGAGCGAGCAGCAGAAAGCGAAACCGAAATGAGCAGGCGGTGCTCGGATTTTACGGTGCGAACGCGATGTGGTTATTTATGCTTGTTTATGACGAAATGAACCACTCAAACCGATCCGCATGCCGGTTGGTACGGATTCTGGATGACAAGGTGTACAGTCCGTGCGCACACGTAGCGCACACATAATCGGAAGTGCCGAACGGGCGGGAATAAAACAGCAGCATTGAACGGCGATTCGGTAGGATTTCGATTACGAGGCGACAGAACGCCTTCGCCCAACGGCAATTGGACGCAGGGATTCGGGAAAAAAAGATTCCGGCAAACTAACCCACGGTAGTGTGCGGCTAGCCTATTACTAGCGTGTGTGTGTGTGTGTGTGTGTGTCGGTGGTTCCTTTTTTATGATCCATTCACCAGACACCAGACTGTCATGACCGGAATAAGTTTACTAAAATCAGGTTCCGTCCTTCAGGTTTGCTTTCTGTGGTTAGGTTGTTTTGGTTTTGCTGTGCTCTGTTACTAGCGATGGGACAAAGATTACTATTTTATGTGCTGCTTTCTGTAGACACTACTTAAACACTTTCTCAGATTGTGCATGCTAATGCGGAAGCACGTGTTGGTCGCTTTTGATTTTAATTGTGTTCTTAAGGAGAGGGTTTTGATTGCAAGTTCAGCTTTCTTTGCAAATAAGAATATAAAAATATGCAGAATAAATAAAAACAATAATTGGTAAACTTTGCAGACACTAACATTATTTGGAGTGGACAAAAGCAGCAGTATATTTTTTGGCAAAACTAATGTTTTTATTAGTGAAATACAAAATAATCATCCCAACTGATAAACAGTTAAGAATATAGTTATGAAAATAGTTTAACGATTCATTCAAATCAAGAAGAATTATTAACGGGGAGTAAAGATTTAAATTTCTTTTCCCACAAAAAAAACACCAATCCCAACTCTAAATGCACACCTTTTGCCGTACTGCTGGGCTAACTGATTCTTTTACGAACTGATTGTTGCATGCTGGAATTTTATTATCAAATCAACCGTCCCGAACACTAAAACACCTCCTCTCCATCGACCCGGAGCAATCGTATTTATATTTACTCACTAGCGAATAAAGTCATACTGGCGCGCGGCTTGGTGGCAACTTCATTTTTTCCTCATTGCAATAATTCCTCCCACACTGGCCACCCTGCCCCGGACCGTGGCGTCCCCCTCCTAGAGGGGGCCCTGAGACCTCGTCCTCGCGTAATATAATCGTTGTATCATTTATTTCGATTTTATTACATGCGTACTGCTCGTCATCGTCGGGCGGCACTGTTGTCCTCCAAGCGACGGTGAAAACTGCCAACCGTACTGGTCCAAAGCGCTAGAGTGAGAGCAAGAGCCACAAACGGTTACTTTTGGGGTAAATACCAACCAAAGTCCCACCTTTTTTCTGCACTCCACTCCGGGTGCGTGGCGGGTTGAGTTTATTATGCTGTAGTACCCTTTTTTTCCTTTGTTGTTTTACCGAGAGCTTGAAAATGGTACCAAGTGGCCCGTAGAAGATGATCGGTGCCGGAAAGGATGTCGCTGCCACCGTGTAAGTACTTGACAATGTGCCGTAACACCGTGTGCCGTTGCAGACACCGCTCGTGGATGACAGTGAAATGTTTCCTCGGTCAACTACGGGTGGATTGAAGGGACAGAAGAGAGAGAGACAGAGAGAGTGTGAGTGAAGGACGAAGAAAAATCTCACCCATCCTCCCCTGTTTGGGAACGGTGTAACATTCTGCTGCCGCATAAACGATCCCTTAAGGGATGCGAGGGTGTGTCCGTCAGCCGGTCGGTTGTGTAATAAAACGCGAAATAAAATAAAACGTAATGTGCTGAAGTACGTACTAACAATCATAGCGAACGGAGCAACTGCGCGGAGTCGTTTTTTGTTTTGTGTTCGGGGTCTTGGGATATTTCCTGCCCTGTAGTACACACTCTGCTCACTGCGACTAAAGCAAAGGACAATCGGGAGAGCGTAAAAGAAGAATGAAGCTAAGCTATGACTTAAATTATACACTTTCGCGCCGCACGGGGATTTTCTTATGCCTGTCCAGCATAATTAGCGTGGTGAAAAGAAAAAAAAAAACGGTTGAAATATGTGTTCTTCTTTCCTGTACTTCGGGAGCTAAATTGTCATATTNCCCACCTTTTTTCTGCACTCCACTCCGGGTGCGTGGCGGGTTGAGTTTATTATGCTGTAGTACCCTTTTTTTCCTTTGTTGTTTTACCGAGAGCTTGAAAATGGTACCAAGTGGCCCGTAGAAGATGATCGGTGCCGGAAAGGATGTCGCTGCCACCGTGTAAGTACTTGACAATGTGCCGTAACACCGTGTGCCGTTGCAGACGCCGCTCGTGGATGACAGTGAAATGTTTCCTCGGTCAACTGCGGGTGGATTGAAGGGACAGAAGGGAGAAAGAGTGTGAAGGACGAAGAAAAATCTCACCCATCCCCCCCTGTTTGGGAACGGTGTAACATTCTGCTGCCGCATAAACGATCCCTTAAGGGATGCGAGGGTGTGTCCGTCAGCCGGTCGGTTGTGTAATAAAACGCGAAATAAAATAAAACGTAATGTGCTGAAGTACGTACTAACAATCATAGCGAACGGAGCAACTGCGCGGAGTCGTTTTTTGTTTTGTGTTCGGGGTCTTGGGATATTTCCTGCCCTGTAGTACACACTCTGCTCACTGCGACTAAAGCAAAGGACAATCGGGAGAGCGTAAAAGAAGAATGAAGCTAAGCTATGACTTAAATTATACACTTTCGCGCCGCACGGGGATTTTCTTATGCCTGTCCAGCATAATTAGCGTGGTGAAAAGAAAAAAAAAAACGGTTGAAATATGTGTTCTTCTTTCCTGTACTTCGGGAGCTAAATTGTCATATTTATAATGTAAGTTTTAAAAAATGGAATATCTTTTGATTTAGGAAGTATGTTCATACTCAGTGGCGGATCTCGTTATTCATAGTTTTTTTTCGTAGCTATTGTGTACTGACAATATTTTGAGAATTAAATTCATTAGTTCTTCAAAGTAACAGCCCACTGCATCTGAAGAATCATATGCATTCTGAAGCGTAGCGGTTTTATATCATGTTCAGCTTTGCCCTACTAGAGAATAACCAAAGCGTCTAAGTTACGGAATCCTAGTTACAGCCATCCAATCACAATCGTGACCTTCAAATGCACCATGCGCTAAACATGAATATCCAACCTAATCGTTCAGCCAAGTCAAGGAGATGTATCTGTACAAGATAGTTATAACAAAGGGTCTTCCGAAACTGGCTGGATCTTAACAGTGATAGTCACTCAGGTGAGTTGAAGGTACTCTCAGGGATTTGACAGAACACGAGACTTATTTGAGACTACAAAAATAACAACCGATATGAGGTCTGGGTGGATCATGTCCTCTATCAAAAACATGTCTATGTTCTGTCGAAGGTCCTTATGTAGTTGATGATCTGCTAAAAGGGCTGATCCTTCGACGATTTATTATATTATCTCAAAGTATTTTTCGATTATATTACTCCTGCAAAAAGATCGCCAAGGTCACTCACTTTTATCAGAAGGAGCTCGATATTTTTTCCTGGTAGACATATTACACGTAGAATTCAACTAACAAGTTTGATTCGTTAAAATATTTTATTTATTTCAGTTCTTCAAAATGTTTCAACGTTCGTCATTTTTTATTCCAATGCATGCGTTGTTGCATGAGAACATGATATGTTTATCCATAGAAAACGCACTTCATTTGTTCAATAATCACCCTTATCCCAAACGGTTTTTAAAGAACGCGTTACCATTAACGCCCTTATCCCCTACCAGTTAAAACTCTATGAAGGTCACTACAAACAACAGTTTCCAATTATTTGTCACCAAATCGTGTGTCACATGAGTGCCGAGCAACCGAAACCACATGAAAAGAAAAAATAAAGCCAGTAGCCGTAAGCCATCATGATGTTTAATTGAATAATTCCCATCGGCAAGTGACGCCGAACGAAATAGTTTACTCGCCCGCTACAATAACATCTCCACACAAAAAAACCCCTACTTAGCAAAGACCCGAGGGTGGGGGTGGGGGACATAAAGGCCGTGGCACATCTGCACGCCACATTTTCTCAAGTGTTTTCGATGCACGATTGCACTGACGGTGGTGTTACACTTCATCTTCACCGCGTTAAAAGCACGTACACACAAGCCTGAAACTGGCTGAATATTGTTTTAAATTTCGGTAACCCGAAATGTTCGTACATACCATATCGTGGCGACTCTGCTGATCCACCACCCACCCACAGAGCTCATGTCCTGTGCCTCCTTGCTGCGATGCTGTGCTGGAGGACTGGAATGCAAGAAGCACGAAGATAGACGCCCCAATCTCTCGCTCGCGCTCACAGTCGGCCGCTTTCCTTCGTTTGCGCCGCGTTGTGGAGAAGATTCGCGGCAACCCGCGCGGGATCCAATAATAACAATAATCTTAAATCATCGCTGAGTGCTTAGACGCGGCTGCTACAACATGTCTTCCACGGCCAGGGCAATGTGTGGCCGGTTGCTGGCGGTGGCAGTGGCTTAAGATTCTATTATTAATTCCTACCGTCATAGAGACGCAACCGTTTGAAGTACATTTACGCGCTTAATCGAGTGCTTCTTTTTTCTCTCGTGCGTGTATTTCGGTTACGCGGGTGCACGTATGGCCGGGTTCATGTGTGTATGCGGCGTGTGATGAATTCTATGCTATGGGGAGGGATTTTTTTTTTATTATTATTATGATGCCTGGATCCAATGGGAACGTTGTTTCAGCAGAAGGGCAACGGAAATCGGGTCGAATCAAGATTCGGGCGATGCCTAATGCGTGGTTTGCTTTGTATTTAAATACATTTCAATAATAGTTGCCAAGTAATCGAAACATTTCGTTCTTCCTTCTTTCCTTTCTGCCTCTCTTCTTGTGTTTATTCAATCAGTTGGATTTATCTCACGCGTACTGAGATTTTATGAGCCATGTACTCTACTACTCTACCGGCACTTAATATTCGTTTTGATTTTTCTCATGCCTCATGACGTTCTTTTCTTCTTTCTCTATCGCTTTTTGTTTTGATACGACGATCAATTTGCTGCTTAAGCGATCACTTATCCTTTGTGACTTATTTCACTACAAGTAGCTAAATTTAGACGCTTTGTTCTAACGATTACGCAAAAGTGAACACTGTTTTTAAACAAGCATTCCCTATAAACAAGACAATACTCCAACACTTTCTGATCGAATAAATCTTCAGCGTGCCTTTTTTTTTTTTGCGCCGTTCCAAACAAATAATACCTATTTTCTGCTTCATCAACGATTCCCTCGTACTTGCGCTTTCTCCGCAACTAAACAACGTAAACAACCACCGAAATCGATCGGCGATTAATCAAAACAAGTACAACATTTTGATCGCGACCTCGATCGCGCCTGGCAGCAGCAGCTTATGTTTAGCTGGAACACTTGAAGAGCAAAGAAAGAAGACATATTGGGGGAGCAACAACAACAAAAAAATGGTACCAAATATTCACATTTCACAACACATAACTTCGCCTGTGTGTGTGGGGAGTTATGCATGCGATCTCGTTTATTGCAAGCGTGTGGCCTTTCCCGATATCGATGCGTTTTTGTTGACCACTTGTCATGTAGCTTTTATGTGTTTTTTTTTTTTCGTTGTTGGTTGTTTGGACGATTCATCAGATATCCTCTCCTTGAGAAATTGGTGTTTTATTGCACTCGTTGCATCGCACCGTTGCAGCCAATTCCATCACTGGATCGCTGCGTCCCTCACGTGGAGCGTTAGATAATTTTTGTTCCAAAAAAAAAAACAAAACCAACCAACACTAAAACGGCAGCTGCAATTGGACCGGACCAGTGGTGGATGGTTTGGCTGTGGGTCGTAAAACCGATTTCATGCTCACAAACTTTTACAGCGCGCGATCAAATGTGAGCGCACGGGTTTTCACAAAACGGCCGCCATCGTAAAACAATTGGAGGAAATAAACCTAATAGAAGCTCAATGACAGAGCGAAGACGAGAAGAAGCCAAACAAAACGAGCAGTAGGCAACAACATCAAGGTGCCTTATAACGCACCCAAGGAGAACGATCGCAGTTTTTTTTTGGTATTTATTTTGATTTTTGCTACGATACAAAACACCATTTTTACCATAATAATGAGTAGACTTGCTAAAGGAGGCAGGAAAATCTTACAACATAACCCACACACCTGGTTGGCATACAATTTTATGGCAAACCTTTTTTGTGTTTTCTCCAGGGGGCGAAATATCAAAACTGCCCCCCAGGCAGTTTCGCATCATTACTGATAACCCAATGTGATGAAAAATAACGAAAAAAAAAAACAGGGAATAATCCATCGAACCTCAAAAGCCAAAAATCAAACGGCTTTGCTTGGTGACCGACTGCAATCATGTGGTGAATTAATCCCGTGCACGATGCGATCAGGAATGGGTATTTTTTGTTTTGTTTGATGCTTTCCCGTGTCGTTTTGCTTGCTGTTTGTCAACTTTCCAGTTGACACGAGCCGACCGAGCAATAAAACCAACATTTAATTAAAATAATCATTTTATTTATTATGCCACCACAGTTTTCCATCCCCCGAGTGGGTTCGTGAGGTAGCATAACTTCAGCTCCTACAAGTACGTCCTGGGGTCTGTATGCAGTTTTTCAATTGCACACTGCCAAAAAAAACACACATAGTTCGATCGTTTCTGCTTGTAAAAGTCGGCTGCGTCTCGTTCAGCGGTACGAAAACAAAAACAAAATAAAAAACGTTAACTGTTATGTTTTCCTTCGCTCCATTCTTCCATCCGTTCCATCCTGGCTGTAAGGTTGATTGTCGGGAATGAAAAATAAATTTGATAAATGGTTGTAATATCGATTGTGCCTTTGTAATTATTATCCCTACTGCCCATCACTAGCCCCATCAATACGGCCACCACCACCGTCGTACGCTTAATGATATCGCCAAAGCGATGAGGCAATGAGCGGTCAATCGTTTGAAACCTATTGATCAAAATGGAAATTTTAAATGGATCAGCATAAGTGAAAAGTGTTATCCAGTCGCCCCCCCTGGGGAGGTGTGAGGGCGTGTATGTGTATGGCCACAGGGGATCTGGGAATTCAACACACAAAAAAAACAACGGAATTTAATAAATAACCACATTAAATGCAATTGTTTCTCATTTTTTTCTACTCGTTGTTACATTTTTTTGCTTTGTTTTCGCATGCGAATATCTCACCAGAGGTTTCGTTTGTTTCATTTATTCTTAGCTGATAGTGCTTGCAGTTGTTTTGTTTCACTCTCTCGTTTGTAACCACTCATACTGGTGATCGACTTTTTTTTGTTGGTATCCTGTAATGAGTGGAAAAGCAATTGTTTTTCGCTCTTCTGGTCACAACAATCACCGAAGGGTTTGGGGTAGGCAACAATAATATCAACAAAACTACATCCTGTCACTCCGCTTATGCTTTTACCCCTTTTAACCATGGATCATCCTGCCCTTCAGCATACGATGAAGTGATAATCGCATATGTTTCGCTAACCGTGAGCAATACACCACCGCACAAACGGGGCCATAAATGGCAAATAAATTGAAACAGTAAACAAGGAAAAAACGAACGTTTAACCTACTGTGTGTGTGTTTTTTTTTTTTTCCAAGTGCAATAATGCACCTACTGAGCAACAATAACAACAACAAAAAAACAACGCCAAATGCATCAAACTGAACGGCGACGGTATGCACGATGGTAGAAATTAATTTCAATATTGAAACGATTGTATGGTTTATTGAATCGAATAATGGAATCCTGCGGTACGAAATTGATGGTGGTACCGAGCCATGGTACCGGCTGTCCAATTGGTTGCCGAATGAGCACGAGAATCCTTTTGCTTTTTCCTTTTTTTTGTTTTGGTTTGACTATGTCATTCCTTTATCGTGAGTGATGATTTACCATTTCATCATCCGGTTTGCATCCTACACACACACACACACGGGTACGTGGCCCGGTGCGACACACGTCGTTGTCGGACAAACGTTTAAAATTTCTGTTCACACCGACCGGGTGGATTAAACCGTTTACCGAATCGACGGTCAAAAGGGGATAAAGCAGTCACACATGATTTAAAACAGAGAAAAAGGTACCTGTTGCATATCGTCTTTAAAGGCAAAGAATAAATTAATTTACGGTGTCTATGGAGCAGTTAAAGCGAATGATCTACTTTTAATGCACCTTGGAAATGAATTGTGAGGAAATTTAAACATGTATGTTACTAAAAGTAAAGATTTGTATTGATTAGATTTGGTTCAACTACATTTCTCATGTTTTCTCCGGAAATTCACTTTCGGATATTTGAAACCAACTCTCACATTCCTGTAAGGCGAAAGTGTGAATGTTAGGACGTTATCGCCATCGTACGTACCGCAATTACAGTGCGTAGCGTAAGTGTAAGGCTACTTGTTTGTTTAAAAAATTCAATAACAAGTTGAAAAGAGCGATAGAGATAGACGAAGACAGAGAGAGATATATATATAAGGAGAGAATGAGAGAGAAAAATTAAATTTCAAGACGTTAGTTATTCAGTTAAATATTTTTGTTCACGTTTAACGTTTTAGCTTCATTGTTTATCGTGATACTGGAAAATTAGTCCTTGAATTCAAATGACTTTCTTAATAATATTTTATTTTTCTATTCACCATAATTTCCGTGCTTCACTGATCATAAACATTCGTACTAGTTTGTTTAAAATAAATAATAACAAAAACAATAGTTTTAATCTTTTTCACTGAGTAGAAAATCATTTTTATCCTTTTTTTTATCCATTTTTTTCCTACTGCACACGATCGTGCGATAGGGCAGAAAATGGGCAAAATAATTAAAAAAATAACACTTTCCTTTATCAACACAAAACAAAAAGTGAAAAAGCACTTCAAAGGAATGCTTTGCTATTAAACTTTTCTATTTGAAAAAAATAAAACTTTCCTCTAGTTGCACTCATTGCTGCCGATGAATTTTGTCTTCTGCTGCCTCCCAAAAACAATAACAAAAACTGATCTTCTGCTCTCCCAAGCATGAACCAACCTCATTAATTCGTGCATGTGTGTGTGTGTGTGTGTGTGTGTCCGTGTTCAGGCACGCATTAGATGTGAAAGTGATTTGCTGATTGTTTTTTTTGGGTGCTTACTCACATCCATATTCAACCATTCCACCATTCGGTTAGCTAACCGACACGAATAATGGTGACGATTTCTTTCCTCTGCCTTGGTACATTAAATGGTCGCTACCAGTACTTTTCACGAAATTTAAACACATACACCGTGATAACAAATGCGAAGATGGTGGACGCACCATCTTTTGTGGTGTGTCGAAATCAAGCCTTGAACAAATTCAGTTGCTCCCCTGCAGTGCACGAAGGGTTCAATGATACAATCTCAAGCTCACTCAGCGAACGCCAAAGCGCACCAAGGTAAGCGTGCTTAGCTGATTACGTTTTTTTTTTTGAAACTCTTTTCAACAAAACGACGGTCCCTAACAGCATGATTACTGTTGATGGAGTGAAGGTTTATTTCAAAAAGGAAGTTTCACGCAAAACATTTGCAAAAGAGTTTTATTTTATTGCAAAAGCTTTAACTTCACGCTTGCTCGTACGATCACCTGCCTTTCTGCGGCTTACGATCGCACGGAGAAGCCGTTGATTCGGGGTACTTTTTACACTGCCTTCTTACTTTCATTGCTTAGAGCTGCATTGACTGGCTTTGATTAATTTTAACCACACAAATGTGACATGAGATGACGAAAAGCATCCAACCGGCCGTGTGTGTGTGGTGTGGCGTTGCAAGTGAGATTGAATAAGAAACCACCGAAACCTCGGACTAGTTTTTTGGGGGCAACTTTCACGACGCGCTGGCTTCACGCTGCGATGCGATTGCGCCAGCTCGTGTTGCATACGGTGAGGATCGTCCAAGCTGCTTACGCGTACGCCATGCTTGCCATAGAGGATGAATTTAATTACTTTTTTTTTGTTGTTGCTGTTGTTAGAAAATCGCCTCCCATTTCCTTCGCTTCTGGCTGCTTCTTGGGAGCATTCCATGGCGCACATTCAATCCTTCCCTTTCTGTGGCGTTGTTTGCTGCGCGAAGCGAAATTGTTTGATTTACCGATTCGAACACACGGTCTCGCCAAACTTTCGTTGCTATTTTTGAATGTTTGATTTGAAAAGCCATAAGGTGATAAATCTTAACCGGACGTCTTTAAAATTGTCATCAACTAGCGATTTTTGTAGCGAACTATTTTGTATCGCACGCACTGCCCACGTGTTTTTTTTTATTTGACGTAGTGGAAATACAATTTTCAATATTTATTTTCCCATCCACCGTAAGAAAGGAAATTTTAATCCAAACAAGACACTTAATGCAAAGCAACGGCAAACACCGTTTTCTTCTCCATCGACTCATCTTGCCATCGACTCTCTTGGCGATTTTCACTCACGTTTCACATTCGCTGCACAAAATGGAACCATATGATGGAATAGCATTCCATTCGGGTACCGTCCCCCGTGCCCTCCTATATCCCCTACTTTTCTTCCCCTCTCCAATCAGTCCCTCCTTCGTGTAGGGTTTATTTTTAAAAGCACGGTACACATATATTTTATCCGATTACCGCGTCAAATTGCGGAACCCGACGTGATACGGCGAGATGGTGAGAATTTTTTCGGCAATCCCGATCCCATTTGCCGAAAAATTGCGCACGTCCGGAAACGGATCGCAAGATCACGGTTGCAAGACGCGCTCGCGTATGTGGCAATCGCTCAAACGCGCCAATCCCGGACGGAGAGAATTTAAGCGCGAATTGAATAATTCTACGAACGGTGCTGGAAGCAGACCGGTGCACATGGAAGAAACGCTGGCTTCAGACCATGTTGAGCTTGTTTGGCGCGTCGGCGTTTTCGTGCGCAACTCGAACGCGTACAAGTGTCGCGTACGGCTGTTTTCCATTAGCCGCCAGAAGCGAACCAACAACGGGGTATTTTAATCAAACACCATGACTGTAAAAGTTTTGCACCGATCTGTTCGCCATGATGTGTCATCATGGGAAGCAATGATTCCAGCGATATGGCCACTAATGGCTGCAGACAAGATGGAAAGCAGCTGTGTGAAGTGTGTCGAACATTGGTAATCAGTTAGTTTGTGTTACATCTTAAATATAGTTTTAACATGCATCCATGTGTGCAATCTGGGGAATTTTTTAACAATCGGTAACATACAATGTCGGAAATACAGTGCGTAACGTAAAAGCACAGAAAGGTATGAATTATTTTTATGAAAAAATATTTTTGAAGAAGGTTTTAAAACGTTTTAATAAATTTTCTCATTAAATTCAATTTATCATTAATTTTGTTTTGGTTTTTCTAATTTATGATATTTTTATACATTTTTTGACGGTTTTTTTCATGATGCTTTATAAAACTGTTTCAAGTCATTCGTTCGGTGAAATTAAAGATGGAGAGAAGAGAACCTTTTGTACTTCAGATTTATAAAAATTAAAACGTAGGGCAAAAAGAGAGTTCGTCACCTTCCAAGAGATAATTTTGTTACAAGTTACAAAATTTTAACATATTATACTTAAAGATGAGTAAAAGCAAGATATTTACTTTGCATTCTTTATAATTTTATAAAACAAGATGTTCATGTATCACCTCAAATGTATCGTATGCACCAAACAAAACGATCGTATAACTATGTTACACACTGTATCAACTCTAATATTAGTTAACTACACCTTTTTACTTATCCAAATGTAGCTTTAAGAACACAATTGCACTATCTATCCCCTGGCACTTCTTACACATTCTGCGATGTACAGCGATAAGAAAAATCAACGACGGCGAAATTCGTAATTGCATTTTCCGCCACTTTCGTCGCTTGCGTCACGTGCCGCGTGCATGCACTCGTACGGCTTCCCGCACAAGCTGCCCAAGGCTTACCAAACCGATGTACCATGTGTGTGTACGTACGTACGATTTTTGTGTGTTGCACTAAGCTACCATTATTACTGGTAATATGCCGCGATTAAGCGTTATTTTCTCTAACAGCGCAAACGGCCCGCATGAATCATTTAAATATTTAATCTTAATTGCCATTATCATGACTATTCATTCGGTTGGCGATGGCGCAACCGATGCATCGGTGCGGCGTATAGTGTCCGGTGACCATTTCGGCCCGAATGTTCGTGCAACGAGCATTAGATGTCCGGTAGTGGCAGGCAGGCAGGCAGGCAGGTGATGCGTGCATGTGTCGCAAATGTTGGTGCCCTTGGCCCGGGAAGGCCGGAGAAAAAAGGGCATGAATTTATGATTGCAAACCGTGCAATGGGGCTGGAGCTTGTTAAACTAATCCCAGCCAAGGTTTTTTTTTCTCTTTGCTTTGTTGTTGCTATCCCGCCCTTGCGTCTATCTATCCGTTCTTCGGCGAAGCTAGCCGGTTAGCACAGCAATTGGCTGAGGTTTGTAAAAAAGCAACAACACTCCAACAACCTAACCACGGTCCAAAACGGCGCAAATGGAGCGACTAGCAAGTGCGTTCTATTATTTCCTATTCACGTTTACTGTTCGTAGAAGCGTCGTTCATCATCGGAAAGACGGATGCACGAACGATCTTCCCTAGTGGTGCCCGCTATGTGGAAATGGATGGGTTTAGAATTTGCAAAAACCCCGCCACTGCTAAAGGGACTTAGTGCGGGCACACACACACACACACGAGCCAAACAAGACAACATAAATAAAAGCATCGTCAAGACAAATAAAGAAACCGCCTAACGAAGACCGAAAAAGCCGCACGGCAGCAGTAGCATTTGTGGCTATTTGAAATGATTAACTGCAATTTAGCGATCACCATCATCCGTCGCCGTCTCGGTACAGCCCCGCCTGGAGGTCAACAGGGCTGCTGTTTTCGCGAATCGGTTTGCCCTTCCACGGCTATTTATTTATGAGTACGGCATGCAAATTGCCCGTACTCATGCTGGCCATGTTCTTTTGCCACCGCCCGACCGTTCCGATCGGGAACGTGCTTCCTGTTTGCACGCCCGCTCGCCCGTCCCGATGGTAAAGAGTTAATGTCGATGATGTGGGTCATGTCGGTGGAATGATTATCTGTCCGGTTTTGTGCTGTGATAAGAAGTAGTGCACAATTGAACAAATGTATCTCATAAATATCTCCATTGAGACGAGTGCTCGCACACACACACACACACACACACACAGACGAGGGGTGTACATTTTGTGAGGCGGATTATTTCCATATGTGGGTCTATTTTCCCGTGTAAAACAGTTTGGATTTGCTGTAGAATTTTCCACCCAAAAATTATGCAATAATTCGGAGTGAAAATTAATCCAAAGCAAAAATACCACCACCACTACATTTCTCTGCACGTGAAAAGTGCAGACAAACATTTTACCCCCAACAAGCCAGAAAATTAATGGCCATTGTTGTGATTCAGGAGCACCGTTCACTACATTCACTTACCAAAAGGGCTCCACTTGTTCGATCGCTTCTCGGGAAACACTAAAACGGAGAATGCACATCGCACACCAACACTTGCCCAAAATCGGAAAGGGCTTTGCTCGATTAATTTCATATCTACCCGATACAGCGTGCACGTGTGTTGGTGCAGCACGATGTTTTTGTTTTGACGTAAAACAATTCCACCCCGCGCTAGTGGCTGTGGGTGGTCATATGCTGAAACAGGGACAAGGGGCGATACAAACCGACGACGACTTCAAGCTTGCAAACGTTGGTGCAACTCAAACGATGAGAAATCATGCTTTATTTTGGGGAAGGGGGGGGGGGGTGGATGGTTGGGTTTGTGCAACCCACTCGAATTTGAGAGCGAAGGAACGAAACCTTTGCCTAACTCATTTCGCTCCGTTGGTCGTTTGTGGCGCCACAAGAGAGTGCACGCTCGGCCGTAGGTTGCATGTCCTCTGTTCCATCGCTTCGTCCTATTTTTTCCCCAATAGTGCTAGTGCACCTATACCAGCGCATCCAAGCAGATGACACAACCGGTTGACCCTTTTTTTTTGTTGCACTCCTTGTTTTGGGCAACTATTCAAACCAAAGTTCCCACATAGAGATAAAAAAAACTGCAATCGAATTCGGTGCAACGGCAGCACCATTAACCATCAAACTGTCCTGCAAGCCGGCAAGTTTGAACTGCTGCAATCCAATCCTATTTTTGGCAAACGAACGATATGGTTTCACGGTGCCTCATACTTTTGATGCACCTTCCCTGGTTTGGTTGTGCTGGTGTTTGCTGGAAATGCTGAGACATATTCGTTTGCCGAAAAAAGGGGAAAACTCGTTGCCACCTAGTGAGTTACCGTCGTGAACTAGTCGGAAACGCCAGAGCGCCACGGGAGCGGTGTTGCAAAAACTAGCGCCTGCGTTGTTTTTCCTTTGCCAAAATTTTCCCAACTGTCCGTACTAAATTTAGTTACGCGAACTGTTGGAATGTAAAACCATTCTAATTATCTAATGGGTTTTGCAATTGAGGCTTCTCTGTTTTTTTTTTCCTTTTGGCTTCAAGACAGCCATTAAAACCAATTTAAGAGATAAAAATAAACTCAATTTTGACATATCATAAACAATCGTCGGTCATAAAGTTATTGGACATTGGAAAAGTGCACTTAATAAATGATTTCACGCCAAAATGGCTCTACTACTTAAACATTTGAAAACATTGACATTTCACCCAGTGAAAATACTATCGGAATTGAAGGTAGACCTCTACCTGTCAAATCGAAAAGCTGTGTCAACAAAACGTCAACACTTCGTCAACGTTCAGTTTACAATTTCTGCCATGATGGATCTAATATTTTCTCTTCCTTGTCTCATTTATTTGCAGAATCCGTCCTAGACAGCTGCAGTTGCAACAGAAAGGAACTCATTGAAGGACTCTTTTGAGCCTTCGCGTCGGAACGATGGTACTGATGAGTTCAACTCCATAGGCAAACGCGGCTTATACAGAACATGTTTCGTTACACAACACACCTTCTCCGTGCCGTTGATTTCAACTAAAGCTGCAATAATCCGTACGCAAATAATCTCCTCGCAACACAGAGAGAGTGTGAGAGAGAGAGAGCTCGTTTTTGTTTAGTTTTCATTTCCCGTTTTTTTTCGGTTCGCCTTCACAAACGGAATTCGCGTTACATTGAGCAAAGGTACGATTAAACTTAACAAAACGAGCATCGAGAGCGAGTGGAGAAACCAAAAAGACAAACAAATAAACAAACAAAAAACAACCCCGCACCGATCGATGCATTGAATGACGACAGCAACCGTCGTAGCCCAGCAGAGTGAGAACTTTGGACGGTTCCCTGCAGCAAGCTGCAGCAGTACCGCTGCACCCGGGACGCAGCTCAGGATGAACGACACGCATCAACCGCAACCGTTGCACACGAGCGATACGAGTCCCCGCGACCAGAACACCAACGGCACCGGCACGGGCGGCGGACTGGCCGTGGCCAACCTAGCACTGCACGGTGGTGCCTCGGGCGCCCTCACCGCAAACTCTAACGGCAGCACCACCAGCAACGGTTCCGGCACGAACACCACCGCCAACAACAACAACAACAACGGCACCGGGAAAAGCCGCACCATGTCGCTGAGCGAAGGCAAAATCGATCACCTGCTGCGGGATCAGCAGCGCGAGCAGCAGCGTGAACAGCATCAGTCATCGCACCAATCCTCCCAGCATCCGCTACAGAGCCGGCTGCGCGGTGTGTCACCGACGCCGTCGGAGCAACAGTACGCCCTTAAATGGAACGACTTCCAGTCGTCGATCCTATCCTCCTTCCGGCATCTACGCGACGAGGAAGATTTCGTCGACGTGACCATTGCCTGCGATTCGCGATCCTTCACAGCACACAAGGTATGTGGGAACAGTTCCACTTTCCAGCGACTTTAATTTTGAGCTCTTGTAAACCGTGCTCCCAACATTATCGCACCCAAGACAGCTGTCGAATCTGTCGCCCTGAAATAGGCGCACCATCAGTCGCGAATACAAAGTTGGACCCACCCATCAATCATTCTTTGGCCGTCCAACTCGCGTGCAATACGCGCGTACCCAATCCCTTACATCTTCATTACATGTCGCTCCGGAGCAGATAATTCGCTACCTTTTGTAATTAAACCTCCTTTTTGGGGTGGGGAACNACTTTAATTTTGAGCTCTTGTAAACCGTGCTCCCAACATTATCGCACCCAAGACAGCTGTCGAATCTGTCGCCCTGAAATAGGCGCACCATCAGTCGCGAATACAAAGTTGGACCCACCCATCAATCATTCTTTGGCCGTCCAACTCGCGTGCAATACGCGCGTACCCAATCCCTTACATCTTCATTACATGTCGCTCCGGAGCAGATAATTCGCTACCTTTTGTAATTAAACCTCCTTTTTGGGGTGAGGAACAAAAGCGGGAAACACTCACGGGCGGTTATCATTGGATGGAAAACCCTACGCCGGACCACTTCGACCGTTGCGTTGGACGAATTAAATCGAAATTAGCATAAAATTCTGGCAAATGAATATCGTCCAGCGTAATGGAAAGGAGGTAGCCAGTGTGGCAGCATTAACACTAGCGAACTCGGAACTACTTACCCGTGTGGGAAATGGTCCCGGAATGGTTCCCGAGTGTAGTGCCAACGGTGCAAGAGGCAAATCCCATTAATCTCTTCGCATTTCCGCTTCATTTCCGTCTCTTTCTCGCCAGGTGGTGCTAAGCGCGTGTAGTCCCTACTTTCGCAAGCTGCTAAAGGCGAATCCCTGCGAGCACCCGATTGTCATCCTGCGTGACGTACGCTCGGAGGATATCGAAAATTTGCTGCGGTAAGTACGCAACACTAAACGGAACCGGGTGCGTGTGTGTGTTCCGCACCCTGGAATTCGAACGTGTTTGGGTAAAACAAAGCAACAAGCAAAAAAAAAAACAGGAAAAGCCCCATGCGTTCCGAAAATGGGTACGGAACTCGCCGAGATTTACGGTGTTTACAGAAGGGTTCCGCATCACCCGACCCGAAATGTGGACGATGACAACACAACTACGATACTAATTAATCCTCCTCTCTCGTCTCTATCCACGTTCGCACACCACCACGAACCACCTCCCCACTCACTTTCCCCATCCCATCGGAACGGAACGGAACGACAGATTTATGTACAACGGTGAGGTACACATCGGCCAGGATCAATTAAGCGATTTCCTCAAAACGGCCCAGTTGCTGCAAGTGCGCGGTCTGGCAGATGTGACAACGGGCAACCCAACTGGCGGCCGAACGTCCGCCAACTCGTCCATGCTGAACTCATCATTATCGACACCTGCCGTGCAGGAACTGAAGGCATCACCCGTAATATACTTTTTTTTGTCCCTTTTGTACTGCCTGCGGGACCCTTTGCTGACTAATCCTTTTTTTTTTTTGCTCGCTCGTGTAGACCTCCACCTCGTTACCATGGGAGCTGCCGGATGACAACAATCCGGCGCCACCGCCCCAGAAGCGTACCAAGAGCTCGGAGCTGTACCGCAAACAGCACGGCCTCAGCCCAGACGATCCGATACCGCTCGATCTGCTGCCGATCGGGCAGCATCCGCTGACGCGCGAGCGCGACCGTTCCAAGGATAAGAGCAAGCAGGACCATCACCATCGCGGTTCGGCCGAACACGACCTGCACCATCACCATCATCATCGCGAGCGCGACCGAAGCCTGGAGCTGCGCGAGTCACTGCTCGGGCAAGCGCTCGAGGGTGGACCCACACTCACCGTACCTTCGGTAAGTACGCATCCCCCGCCACCCTGGGTTCCCGTCTTCCCCCTTGGATAATCTCCCCATCCCCACTTCCCACCTTCTCCCTTCCCATCACGTTTTTTTCGGATGTCTCGGCATGTAAGCGAGCATCCCAGCCAAATGTCGCTCCAGTTCGAACGTCTCTACTCCATCCAGAAACATCCCGATCTGCTCTCGCTCCAGGCCGTGGCCAGTGGGGAAGATTCGAACAGCAGTGATACGGCCGCCTCGGACCACGGTGACGATATCGAGGGTCTGAATGGTAACATCGAGCACACCCGACCATCGTTCCCGTTCCTCGGCTTGCAAGGCATCCCAGGGCTAATACCGGGACCGTCCGGCATGCACGGTGACAACTTCGGTGAGTACCCGGCCCGGTGCCGTTCTTGAATTCCAAACCGTACGTTGATTTGTTCCAAACCAGCCCTACCCAATTCTATCACTCTGGATCTTTCGACCCGTAACCTCGACCTGTTCTCGTTTTTTTGGTTCCATCGAACTCGAGAGTATATATCGTACTTATATTAAAAAAAAAACTTTAAAATCCCCTTCGTAACTTTTATATTAACTACTACTACTATTACTACTACTACTACCACTATTACCCACCAAATCTGCAATACTACCTGCTATTATTTACTCTACTACTTTTCACGGGTAATCTCTTTTTTCCGGCCGTGTTCCTGCACCGACCGACCCGTTGTACAGCAATCTCACGCTTTTGAGACCTAACGATGTTAATCTAAATTTGTTTTATTCTATTTGTTTGATATCGAGAAAACAAGGACCAAAGGTCGCACCGTGACAATTGTTCCCGGTTTTCTCGTCTATAGTTTGGTTGCATATTTGGTTGTGTTACGTTCTTTGTTCGTTACAATTGGTATATTGGTAGCTCTGAATTCGGTTTTTTTCTTTTACTTTTGTTTTGATTTCGGTTGTTTTTCTCTCCTTACTTTTCCTTCACATGTCACATGTGTTGTTGTGTGTTTTCTTGTTAGTTTCGATTTGATGGTTTGCAAAAATTTTAATGAAAAAAAACCCTTTTTTAAGTTTCGTTACGTAAGGTGTTTATATTTTCTTTATTACTTTATTATACAT
Organism: Anopheles rivulorum; assembly: GCA_018908115.1. NCBI lineage: Eukaryota > Metazoa > Arthropoda > Insecta > Diptera > Culicidae > Anopheles > Anopheles rivulorum. The sequence continues at coordinate 17,153,493 of STHB01000003.1, read as the reverse complement.
ACTCTTCGTACCATTGGTCGTTTGAATTAGATTTATTCTACTAAATCGCAAACAAACGTAATGTTTGCATCGTAATAGAAGTTGCTTGTGTGTTTTTTTCAATATGAAGTAAAAAATATAAAGCATGAGAATACAGTAAACCAACATCGGAAGACGTTATGAGCTTGTAACTATCAGGTTTCAAACAAATGTGGCAAATGTTTCTATTAAAAAAATACATCGTTTAAAATTAGAAAACATGGGGAATAATGCATCCTTCGCTTATTTCAATGTTTCTCAACCTATTCTACTGCCAACCTCCCATATTATGGTTGATGTTTTACAAACACTTTCAATAGCGCACCGGAAAGTTTGACAACAATTGTGAAATCGTTATTGTAATCCTTCTCCGTGCACCATCGTATTCTTTATGCCCGGAAAGGACAATGAGTTTATATGCTTGAAACATTCTCATCCCCCATACACACACAAACAGGATATGAGATATCAAACGGAAGCGTTACAAGGGTAAGGACACCCGAAAAACGTTAACGAACGAACGAACAACGAAAAAAAAAAACGAGTCTTCACACGCCCAGATGTGTCCCGCAACAAAACATACACACCGAAGCCGACGACGTGTTGTGTTGCGTCCGAAATGTGCGGTGTCCAGCTCGGTACTCGGTAGTGCCTCAGCCGGGACACTTTCAACCTGCGACTTGCGTGGCGAAAAATGGCGCCAGCTTCGAGCGCAAAAACAAACACACGCATCTTCTTACGGCATCCGTCCATGTTTTTAGTGTGAGGACGCCCGAAAGTCGTGGACAGCTGCTACCGGACCAGCTTGTGATGTTGGTTCATTCCGAGGCNCGCCGACGACGTGTTGTGTTGCGTCCGAAATGTGCGGTGTCCAGCTCGGTACTCGGTAGTGCCTCAGCCGGGACACTTTCAACCTGCGACTTGCGTGGCGAAAAATGGCGCCAGCTTCGAGCGCAAAAACAAACACACGCATCTTCTTACGGCATCCGTCCATGTTTTTAGTGTGAGGACGCCCGAAAGTCGTGGACAGCTGCTACCGGACCAGCTTGTGATGTTGGTTCATTCCGAGGCGCCTCCATTTCTTTTCTTTTTTTCTTCTTGCGGGGGTTGCAAAGTTCATAAGAAATTCTAAAGAAAAGCAGATAAGAAAAACATTCAATCGAAAATGGTCGTATACGAGGGGGGGGGGGGGTAGGCACTCGGAGAAAGAAAAAACATGGCACCGGTACAGTCGCTGCTCCTACTCCTACTGTACACATCCTTCGGTATCGGTTCTCAATCCTTTTCCGGGATATTTTCCTATCCAGAGCCGGCGTGGATGGGACCGTAAAAATCAAGTGAAAAATCTTTTCCGCTTTTTTTTTTTTAACTTGAGCAACTCATTGCTTCTGGGCCGTGCGAATGCGATAACCCACCGAACTGGTCAAGACGGGCCGGATAACGGAGGGGGGGTTTTGGAAATTTTGGACAGACGAAACGAACCGAAAGGGACGCATTTTTTTCTTTGCAATCCATTGTTGGTACTGATGGTAATGTGGTTGTTTCGTTCACTCCCTCCCTTTACACATTGCGCCGGCCACACACACACATACCGCAGTTTCAACCGTCCGTACATCTACCCCTTCGCAGGAAAGTGAAATGAACCCTTTTTTTTTTGGGTGTCCGTAACGGCCAACGATGAAAGACGCGGGATATCAGGGTTTTCTCGGAGTTTGCTCGGACATCCTGCGGACACCAGCTGTCGTCTTGGTAAAGGGGAGGCCAAATCTTCACATAAAATTAAATGTATGTTGTTTATGTAACGCGCCCGCGCCCACACATTTTTGTACTGTCCGGCATCCTGCAAATGCTGTTTCTTTTCACAATTTTGCTTCAACTCGCCAAGAAAACGGAACGGAAAATAAGTTTTGAAAAACCCCGTTCGGCTGGCGCATACCCATCCCCCTCCCCCTCCCCCTCAACCCACCCCGGAAGTGGGTGGAATGGTTCCTGTCAAGGGTTTGGGGTGTGTTGTTTTCTTTTCATCTCCACTCTCAAACGGGGCAAACGGGGATAATACGAAATTCATTCAGATTTACTATTCACGCCCGGGAGCGAACCACAAACATACAAACACCCGGACACTTGGGCACTTTTTTTTGCTTTCTTTACTACCCCGTTTCTCTTCAACCAACCACCCACTGCAAGAAAAAAAATTGGGTAAAATAGAAAGCGTAACGTCCGGCATCACCGTTATCATGATCTTCATCTTCGATGACCCGACAATCCGTACAATTCCTTTCCTTTTTTGTTATGTTGTGTTGCTTGCTTGCTTGCCATCCCCCGGTGGCCTTCGTAGCATTGCTGGCTGCCATTGAACCGGTGGTGGGCATCAATTTTTGAGCGCCTCGGCAGCTATGAAGACAGTGATGACGGTGGCCGGTCGTTTCCGGTGCCGGACAACCCGGCACAAGAAGAGAGGGCAAAAAAAAGGAGACGATATTTGAGATTTGTGCAACAAAAATCACCCACACACGCACGCACTCACAGACACAAGATCCAAATAATCTTCAAATGTGTCTCTGACAAGATATCTGAGGGTTTTTTGTCGTTCAAATATACTCGGCGTAATGAAGATTCTCGACGAGGTTGCATTAATATTCCATTTCCATGGAAGTTGGTTTGAAAGTAAAAAGCTTCCTTTTTGGGGTTTTTTTATTGTTAATATTTATATTTTATACTTTGAAAACAATGATGTTTTTTAATCTTGTTTAATACTACTGCTAAAAGCTCTTTGTTAGTATCTCATTTGCTGGCAATTTAATGCCAGCACAATTACATTAATAATAGTACAGTGAAGGAAAAAAAACACCCCTTACTTCAAAAACTGCAGCAGAGCAATTTGAAGGAAAATCTCAATCCCATTGCTCAATTTACCACGTAACCATGATCCGCTCGTATACTACCGCAACGGTAAGCATTCCTGTACATCCCTGCCGTATTCGGCACTCTCGGCACTCTATCAAGAATTCGTCATAATGAAACAGAGAAGGAGGAAAAAAATCACTCACCGCCACAATTTTGAAGTCATTCAGCAAGGGTGTACTGAAACGCGAAAGAAAGAAAGAAAGAAAGAGTGAGAGAGAGAGCAAAAAAAATCGTTTCCCTACGTTCTTCATGGCCAGTTGTGCACTCTACTGTGTGTTTTACTTTAAAAAAAAAATCAACTCTCGTCTACCGTAAAATAAACCACGAAAGAACAAAGCGAGCGCCAAAAAGGAACACAAAAGCAAAAACTCCACGAACAAAAACAAAAAAAAGGGAGAAAAAACGTACCCCCCCCTACCCGGGGAAAAAAAACCCGGACCAGGTCGGGCAAATTAAGTTCGGCGCCTAATGAGGGGATTATATGCGGCATTTTGCGGTAGTCCGCACTCTTGGGCCTGCGAACCCGCTTCCGGGTAAAACGACGGGTAAAGCGTCGGGCACTTATACTTTTCCCCCTTCATTTTCGTTTGTTTTTTTTGTGTTCTCTTTTTCTTCACGTGGTTTTGCGCCGTTGCCGTGGACGGCAAGTTGTGGAAGGGCGACCCTGGAAAGGACCTTCTTGATAGGTAGATTAACCAAATTTGATAAATGTCGGTTATCGCTGGCGTGAACCTGACATTCATTCCCACCGGAGTTTTGTGTGTGTGTGGGAGAGAAAAATGGTTTCTGTATCCACATGGTGAGATCACGGGAAGATTGATAGAATGAGAGAGAGTGAGAGGGAGAGAGAGAGAGAGCGAGTGTGAAACAAAAGGACGGTTGGGAGATAAAGCCCATCCCATCCTCACCGGGTGATAAGATTTGCGGCACCTTTTGCCAGTGCGTCGATTAATATCCTGCTTTTTGCGGCACGCGTTCGTTCGGCGTATTGCATTTACACCGCAACTAAGGCAGGGAAAGCAATTTGTGTAACAACTCAATCCATTTTTTTTTTGCGTGCATGAAGCGAAGAATCAGTTCGATTTGAAGGTTCTTTAATGTTTCACCGAGTGGCACGTATGTACGCTATGTTATTCTTT
>STHB01000003.1:17019721-17094059 GCA_018908115.1 Anopheles rivulorum | reverse complement strand
ACTGACCGTCTGCTGCAGACGAGTAACCACCAGAAGCTGCTCGCCCTCGCTGCCAGTGGTGTCGGTGGACCGGGCAACAATGCGGGCAACCATGGGCTGAACAACAACAACAGCATACTGAACAGTGACGCGATCCGGCGTGGCAGCTCGTCCGAACCGATGGATCTCGGGCTGGAGGGTTCCGGTGGGCACGATGACGATGGCAACAGTTCCGCCGACGAGCGCAACTACTCGGACGACGAAAGCATCGCAACGCACTAGGAGGGGGTTGGGGGAGGGAGGGAGAGGAGGAGAAAGCGGGGCCGTGGTGGAACGTAACGAAATTCACTAATGCCATTTACTGTGTGTACACGGACACGACAACCGACAACTAGCTAGAAACCACCGTAACCTCATCGATCGAGTGAAGCGAATAGTGGACGCATCTTACCACCACCTTAACCAAGCGTCCTCCAGCTTCAACCCCGTGAGTGCTGGAACAAGAGGAACGTGGTGCGACGAGAGAGAGAGAGAGAGAGAGAGAGAGAGAGAGAGAGAGAGAAAAAACCCGGAAGTAACAAGGAGAAGCAGAAAAGCAAAAGAATCGAATCCGAGAAATTCAATTGTGCCATCGTGTTAAGCTATAGAAGCGTCCGAGTGATCATATTGCCGAAAGGAACGGGGAGGGGGGGGGACGGAAAAAGAAAACAACCCCATCCCCCTCCGACATACCCAGGACGTCACCCACTCTAAGCGGATGAAGAAAAGAAAAAGAAAAGAAGAAAACCAGCCCATCCACCCATCTTGCCAGCGTGTTGTCTACCTGGCCGCCGATTGCGAACAAAACCACACAAAAAAGCCAACCACTTCAGCCAGCGATGCGGTTTCTCATGCGCACCTGGTAGATTATAGTGCGCCTCTACTTAGTTTCACCATTTTTTCTACTATTGTACTGTGTTTTTGTTTTTGTTTTTAGAAAACAAGCAAACAAATCGTACAGATCGGGTTCAAATTAGTGCGTAAGGCAATATATACATATATACATATATATATATACACACACATATAGGTAAGCGATCCTATATCGTTCTCCCTCCAGGAACCTACCTAATTACCGATACAAAAACAAAACAAACAAACAAATGCAAAGCAAAGCAACAGAAATACCTCAGACTAAGCGTAAAAGTCACCAGCACCTATTAATACTACGAACGATACGATACAGCAATTAAACTGCATTTTTGTTTATCGTTTCACTCGTTTGTTTGTTTGTTTGTTGTCACTCACTCACTTGCGCTTAGTAAACAACAAACGAATGAACGAAAGGGGAAGGAACAACCCGCGATGCAAGTCTACCTCAGTGTGCAACAGCCACTTAAGTAATACCACTATTACCTCTCTGAATGCTAGTGAAGTAATATGATACGATTTTTAAATGAAGAAAATACTACTACTATTACTACTACTACTACTACTACTGAAACTAACTTACCTTACCTGAATGATGCGATACTGAAACAAAACATCGGTCGAAAAAGAAATTGACCTGTACGATGAAGCCATACGGCTGGTAAAATTTAAAGGGGGCAGCACCTAAAATTTTGGAAGCGTGCCCCCTCCCCCCCTATACCCACTAAAGTATACTACCCTACAGAAAAGAAAACCCTCGTATACGTCTCTACGGACTTCCCCGTTTGCGTTTGTGGGCGACAGTGCAATGATCACGATCTATCACGATGATATACGATTTTGTAACTACTACTACTACTACTACACACAGAGAAAGAGGGAGAGAAAGAGAGAGAGAGAGAGAGAGAGAGAGAGAGAGAGAAGGAGAGAGCCATAACCAATACCATATACCTGTAATACGAAGAAAACAAATATCACGAGCAAACGAATGTATACTGAAACACTGGTTAGTTGTTTACGCGTGTGAGGGACACACGTGTGCCCTTCCTCTTTCACGCTTTATACGAAAGGTTTTGTTTTACTTTTGTCTTTCAATCGTTTATTTACACAAATGTCTAAGTGGTACCCTTAGTGTAGGCCCCTAGGGGGATACGGATTTATTTGTGTTTTTTTCGTCCGGGGTCATCCATATATACGAAACACTGTTATACGAATCTCTTCATACTGAGGCACGATTTCAAAGTCCTTCGGCACAAAACAAAACTGGTAAAAAAAAGAAAGAGAACGATTTGGCCGGGCACAGGCCGGAAATGAAACACAAAATATCATTAGTTCGTAGGGTAGTTCGCGCCAAAAAACCAGACCTGTAACGGGCAAACAAAAAAAAGCAAAACGCAAGGCAAACACGAAACGAAACAACAGCTATACGATACGGAAGTCCGACACATCGTCCATAGTGACAAAACGATACGAATAATGGATCTGCACTGCAGGGCGGCTAGCTCTTGCTGCACGTATACGTCTACTACAAAAACTGCTGTATACTGTAACTGGATACGGTTTACGATTTATCAAGAAGCAAACAACAAAGCATTTGCAATATCACACGAAGTATACTCTCTCGCTAGCTGGACTTGTGAACCCGGATCTGTCCGGCGACGTAAATGTTCACTACGACAAACAGCAATACAATTGACAGTACAATTGAATGTGTCGCTTTGCTTTCACTTCCACGATTGAGACTCGTTAACCACTCTTTCTATTTTCAATTAAATTCTCAACCAGCCAGACACGTGGTACATCCTTTACTACCTCAACCTCAGCGAAAGGGAAACAAAGGCGACGTTAAAGAATGAAAAAACAAAACAACTCGGTTCAGTCGCCACGTAATGTAGGTTAATAACGATTAGTATATACCCTGCTAGATCACTACCGAACGGGTAGATGTAAAGCTCCTTGGCTTAGACATGTAAGATGATCATGTATCTACTACCAACACAACAACCATCAGCAATCTACCATCAGAGCTACCACACCACACGTACCACTGCTGCTGCGTGTAGTAATAGCAAGCGCATATTAGATTACAATATACATTACCTATATATATATTTAACACGAGCGGACACGCTTGTGCAAATTCTCTCAGGGAGTGGGGTTAATCATACTACCAGAAGAAGAAGGAAAAGCAGGAAAAAAACGGTGAAACGTTTTAACCTTAAGAAACATTAAACCATTAATGTGTTTTTTTGTTTGTTTGTTTAGTTTCCTCTATTAATTATACAAAACGCAGCAATTATTAACTAGCATTTATCACGTACGCAAAAGAAAACACATAAAACCACAACCAGAGTGCAACAGAAAACGGGTAACGAAGTAATTTATAAGACGTTATAACTACAAACAGTGCTGGTTAAGTTTGGTTTAGTTTTTGTATTTTTTTTTTACAATGTATTTTTTTTTCTTGTTCGTTTATGTTTCTTCCCAAACAAAAAGCCCCAGAACAAGCAACAAACAAAAAAAGCAAACAAACAAAAATGCCATGCCAGTTGTTGAACACGGTACCGCAAAGAAATATACCTCAGGTGAAGAAGCATGTACGGAGCAGTTGTTGTAATTATAATGCATTAAAACGTACACCGCTGTATGTTGGGTTAGAATTAAAAGCAGAAAGCAAGAGCTGGGTAGAGAAGGCAGAAGTTAAGTGGAAACAGAGGAGGAACGATAAAAAAAATGGTTTACGTATAAGCAAAGTAGAGTAGAACAAATGTTAATAGCACAAGGCGCATGATTAGACAAGTACTTATGGTTCGCCAGTCCGTGTGTGTGTGTGTTTGTTGAAAAGTGAATATTCCTTTTGCAAAAGGACACATGGTATATACAAACACACACGCAGATTTTGAGATTGTACATAGTATGGCAAAGGAAGCAAACGAGCATGTGTTAGTGTTAAGGCAATGAGATAATGGAATCCCAAAACAGCTGAATCTCCTACACGATCGCGATCGTAAAGATGTAGCGATAACGATGAATCTGATATTTAGATAAGGCAAGAGTGTGCGTGTGCAAACCGCAGCGCGAATACCGACACAAACAAAGGATTTCGTCGCACCGTTGAAGGACAACAAGCGACGAACCTTGCGGTGTTTATATTGTATTACTTTTTTTTTCTTTTTTAACACCAGAACCACAAACTACGAAAACAAAAACGTCTCTCGCGGTTGGGAAAGGTAAAAAAATACAATCAAAATTACATATTAGTTAAACCGTGTACCGGCTAACATGTGAGCGGAGACACAAACACAAATCGTCCATTCAGCGATGTACAAAAACACGCGCGCAGCGATCAAAGTAGGCAAGGTGGAAATTCAATGAATTTTTAGATTTGTTTAGATTTGATATGGTGATGTAAGGGACGAAAAAGCTGTTACGAGCAGCAATTCTGTTTTTACGGTACGTACTTAAACCGGTTGGCAACACGTTTTGTTTTTCTTTGCAACGTCGTGCTGTTTACGTTTCGAGCGCGCGAGTTTTGTGGTTTGTTTTCTTTTCCTATTTTAATTAATTAATTTGTCGCCTTACGAATTCCTTCTAGCTTGTCTAGTGCGTTATTTATATCGGTGTTGCTTCCCGGCGCATGGGCGACAACCCATGCGGCGTAGTAAAACGCAACGTAAACGCTCGTTAAGATTAGATATGTGTAAGTGATGCTGGGCATGAGCTGATGTTGCGTTTGCGTTAGATAAAAGAAATCATTCTTAGAGAGAAAGAGAAAGAGAGAGAGAGATAGAGCAAAAGAAAACAAACTACCCCATAAGAAATGCTAACACATTGCGCAAAAAGTAGGAAAAAAGCAACAAACGAAAAGCTAACGCTCTTTGTCATGCTTTGTCTATTTTGCAAACGATTAAAACATTGAAGAAAAAAAACCGAACAGAAACTAGACAAAAAGAGAGTTGAAAAATTTATACTTATATGGTGAGAGCTAATTAAGTAGTGGAAAGCAATGGGCAATGTTTCGTGGAAATTATTTGTTAACCTGTATGATGAAAATGTTTCGCAGCGAGAAAAAAAAATCGAGCACCTCCCAGGGTAGTAATCTGATAAATGGGTTGGAAAAAATTGAATTCAAGTACGAAAGATGGTTCACTTTGGGGGCCGCGCATAAAAGTAGTTAAGAGAATTAAACTCGAAAACTAGACAAGCTGGTTCAGCAATGTGGACAAAAAACGTAAGAAAGCGTGAAACATATGTTAAAACCACTGCGCAACCCGCAACACATTTGCGACAGAGAAAGCGAGAGAGAAAGAGAGATTCTAGACACGTTATGCCGGTATTAGTAATTCATACTCTCCCTTTATTTTTTTGGCGTCTCATTAGTATGTAAGTAACTCTATGCTATTATTGAACATTGTTCGTTCTTTTTTAAGTTTTTTTGTACACTTTTTTCTTTGTAAGGTATCGTTTTTTTTTTCGGCGGAAAATATATTTAAAAATTATAGTACTTTTGTGTTGTGTCTTGTTTTTTCTGTTTTTTTTTGTCTTCCGTTGTTGTGTTTATATGTGTGTATGCTTTTGTTTCATTGATTGTTTCAGCTTATTATAGTTTAAGGACTTGTTTACTTACATTTCCTTCTTGTTATAAATTTTATATTATTTAAATTAAATGGCATTCATTTTCAGCATTACAACATAGGGCGTGCCTTTGTTTAAAGATGGAAATAAAAAAAACACCCATCTACGAAGCTTCTCTTGTTTTTGCACTAACAATGGAACGCGAATGGGCTGTACAGATTCGCTCGCATATATAACTTTAACCTTTAACCATAGTCTCTACTCATAACCAAAAAGCAAAAGTTTGCAGTTACGAAGTTCCTAGCAGGTGCAGGAGAAGGTCACGGGGTATGAGACATATAGTAAAATTCCAAAGCGTATCTAAACTAACTATCCAAACACATGTGTAGCAGTAGTAAGGTTAAGAAATTACATAAAGTAAAACACAAATTATCAAAAAAAAAAAAGAGTAAAATGACGCTGGCAAAATGTTTTTGGCAAAATGTAGGTTCGCTAGGGAGAAGAAACAAAAACGTTAATGTTGGTCATGAAAGCCATGCAAAGTGCAATAATTTCCATTCGAACCGATCAGCAAACACAAGTTGATATATGTATGATACAACGTTTTATAAGCTGCACACGACACATATGGACCTGTTTTCCCCCGCAAAAGAAACGCGATGCCGGGGTAGGTGTTCGTGTATGTATTCAAAGAGACAATAATGGAAGTTAAGCGAACAATGACACAGAAAACACGGCAAGGCAATCGCATTGGAACACTTTTCAATGTGGCAAAAGTAAAGTAAAAAAAAACACAAACAGTGGTATGGAAATGATTGTAAAATGGCCCAGTCCACCGTTCCACCCACTAATGTTGGTTAAAGACGTAAAGGAATCTGTGGCTGAACGCATTAAATCCACCAACACAAGCGTATTTTTGATTACAAAACTAACATGCAACAAAAACAAACGCCTCTATAAACAATTGTTACAACTAGTGATTAATGAACACAAGTAAAGTGCAAAATTAGAACCATTAGTTACTACCTCCCCCATTCGACACAGCAAACTAAACAAAATGGAGCAAAGCAACACTAAACGATCTAGCGCACTCCACCTAAGCCGTGTGCTGGATGCTGTTGCGTTTTAACTAAAGATCAATTTACGGTACAACATACGTTCGGATAGAACATAGTGCAAAGGCGAACAGAAAAAAGAGAAAGAGAAAGAGAAAGAAGGGTGAGTGTTTGTGTCCCATTCATTAGTAGAGAACACATTTTGTGAAATCATTACAACTAAGATAAACGTAATGCAAAGCTTATTTATGTATTCGATCCTTCGACGTGGTGTAGTCAAATGAAAGGTGGAAGACGCTGTATTGTAGTACCCCCGCACAGCATAATGGGGATCGGAGAGTAACATCCGTTAGGTAAAATGATCTAGACAAGATAATGCTATTTGGTTGTTTGTTCGTTTTTTGTTTCCGTTTTGCCTTTACATCAATGCAACCTATTGTAAGGCCAGCCAAGCTTCCCGTGTAACAATCGCTTCGACAAACGACGCGATCAAGCAAACAAAAAGCAGTAAGTCATTATTATACCTTAAACAAGACTACTCTCCAAAAATGCCCTCAACGATAAGTATGATTCAAATAAAGTAATATAAAGTAAAATTGTATTGTGTATGGTGTTATTTCAATTATATGGAGTTTAATTTGCATACATTTGAATGTTCGAGAAGTAAATGCAAATAGTACTTCAAGACTTTCTGTATTCATATTTGCTTCATCTTTTCTAGGGAATTTATTCGTTGCAATTGATTATTTGCTATTTTCTACAATCAATATCTCTACATTCCTCTACAGTGAAAAGTCTTCATTTTGTTTTCAGGTTTTACAATACAGTTGAAAGAAAATTTAGTGAAAAAATTTAATCAACTTAAACATAATTTAATGTTTTTAATTCATTTTTCCATTTTCCAATTTCCAAAACCTTTATCACTCAGGCTTGTATGACTTTGTTAATTCATAATAAATTCATAATTAAATTAAAAACAACCTTTGACTTCATAATTTGAACCCCGTTTAAAACTTATTAGGGTAAAAGTAAACTAAGTCCAGCTTTCGACGTAGTCTACCACACTACACCTTAACAAGAGTCTTTTAAGAGCTCCTATCTGACGCAAAACATCCAACACATTTGTCACCTGGGTTCGATCAAAGGGAACGTCAGTATAAAACACAAATATTTACATCTGTAGTTTGCTGAGGAAAATTTCCTCCTCCAGTTTTACATACAGTATTGCGGTGTAGAAAGATAAAAAGTGTAAAGGTTATAAAAAGTGCAAACAACATAATACAGGAAAATGTTTCGCAAAGCAACTACATCGGCCCTCGCCTCACGGTGCTTCATTTCCATCAATCATCCCCGAATAGCGCCACTTACCATACCGCTTGCTTCGTTCACCAATCACGCACCGATCGCACTCGATGGTACGAACCAGCGCCGGTACAATCGCAGCAACCAGGACGAACAGGAACAGCAGCAGCAGCGAAAGAAACGTGCTGGACCGCTTCGCTTCATTGCTGCCAGTTCGTTTCTGTCCTGGTTTAGCAAAAAGTCCGACGATGAAAACACACCCGAAAGTCAGCTGATCACCGTCATCAAACGTTCGATCCTGTCGATACAGAAGGAAGAATATCAGAAAGCGGAACAGATGTTACATTTGGCGCTAAAGATGGCACAGGACTTGCAGAGCAAGGATGGCATCACGTACATCTACGACATTATGGCCAACCTGGCGATGGAGGTGGGCGATTTCGCAAAGGCCGAGAAACTTTTCGTCAACGTTATGCAGCGGTTATTTTCCGACGGTTTCCTAGAGGATCACATTAAGATGCTACATATAAGCTCCAAGATTGCACACCTCGCACAGCTGCAAGGACACCTGGATAAAGCGGCCCAAGGGTTCGAATGGACGCTCGCAAAGCTGGAAGAGAAGCTGAAACAGCTCGGTGACGGCAACGGCAAAGAGATCCGCGAGCTGTGGGGCATCACGAAAAACTGGTACGCCCAGTTGCTGATGGACTGTAAGCGATTTGCCGAGGCGAAACAAGCGTTCCTGCAAGCGTACGAAGCGTATACCGAGATTCACGGGAAGCTAACCGAGGAAGGGCTTACGATACTGAACAATCTCAGCGTAGCCTGCTCCAACGTAAGTTTTTTCGATTTAAATGTTTTTTTTTTTCTTTCAAAGAGTTCTAACGAATTCTTCACCTTTTGACCTTAGCTTGAAGATTATGCGTCTGCAGAACGGTTCTTGAAGGAGGCCATTTCACTCGCCGCCCAAATACCCGATCTTTCCGAAGCGGGCGTGTATAAAGCAAATCTAGGCTTGCTTTACCTGCAGCAAGGCCTACTGCGACAAGCTTCCGAATTTTGCACGTTTGCCTGGCGCTACGGCACGCAACACAAACACGAAGAGACTGTGATACAGGCAAACTATTGTCTGGAACAAATAAAAGCGCTGCAAAAATAAGAACCATCTGGACAACACTTACCCAGGCTAACCAATGGCTAATGAATGTTAACTGATACAACCTTTACTCCTGTTATGTGAAACACATGTTACCTTATCGTTCGGATAATAAAACCTCATAGATGTGATGAATCGTTTTGCATCAGCCACCGCAAACGCAATCGAGTCTTGTTTCTGACCAAGTTATGTCCTTTACAGCTTATTTATTACTATCGCTACCAAACGTTGGAACACTTCCGAAGTAATGCTAATGTATGTAATGTTCATCCCTTTACAGCAAATCTTCCATCTCGCGCATAAACTGCAGATAAGCGTCGTCTTTCGTTGGTTTCGACGGATCCGCACTAACCGTGCGGGGATCGTGCTGATCGTGCACGGGTCTTGCCGGTGGTTTCGCCTTTCGTACTTCGTCCTTTTTCGCACGCAGCGCACTCGGAACGAACCGTGTAACGTCTGCGCTGAGGTTTCGAATCTGCGGTTTCGCCGAAATGGTGGCACTTTTGGGATCTTTCTGCTGCAGTAGCTGTTGCTGTTGGGCCTGTTGGTGGAGCTGCATGTTGCGCTGTTGCTGTATGTGCTTCGGTGGCGGTCCTACCGGTGGTCCCGGCGGCATTCGTATACCTATCCGTGGTGGCATACCGGGCGGTGGTCCTCCTGGGATACCAGGTCGTCCGGGCATACGTAGTCCGCCGGGCGGCATACCGGATAAACCGGGTGGCCTGAGGGGTGGTGGTCGTATCATAAGCGGTTGCATCGATCCGGGTGGTGCCGGCATGGGGATGGACGATGGCATCGGCATGAACTTTGGCATTGCAGCATCCGGTGCCGGTGCCGGGTTCGGTAGTGGTGGTGCGGAAGGTGTCGGCATGGCGGGTAGCGATGGCGGATCGTGTGATTGTTCCTTTTTCTTCTGTACGCTTTCCATCTCCTTCATGAAGTCGTCGATGTTTTGTCCAGACAGGGCAAGCATCTTCTGCTGTACGGTGTTGGGTTGTTTCACCTGTTTCTCCCCACCGTCCGATTCCTCCGTGTTATCCTTCGAGTCGCCGTCATCGTAGAACTTGACGCTTTTCTGTGTTTCTGCGTGGAAGTTCTCCAGATCGTAATCTAGCTCGGGCATGTCGAACAGATCCGGCGGAGGTCCCGGTGGACAGCCCGGTATACCATCATCGTCATCGACTGGTTCGGTCGGTTCTATCGGATTTTCGACCGGTTTCTTCAGTAACGGAGCCGGCGGTGGCACGCTTCTTAGCGGTGGTACTATACTAGGCGGTGCCACATTCGGAGGCATCGGTATGCGCGGGATGGACAGGGGTGTGGGTGTTTCGGTAGCGGAAGGAAGCGGAATATCATCCACCTGCACCTGTTCCGCATGGCGCACACTTTCGTAGTACTGGATGCGTTTGTTACGCCGCTTCTCGTAGTCGACCTCCTTCCGCTTCAAATCCGCCCATAGTTCCGGATCGTCCGCCTGGTAAAGACGCATAACGCGATCGAGCGTTTCCTTCAGCTTCTTGCGTTTCTCTTTCAACACTTTCTCGTTCAGCGGTGACGGTTGGTACACGTTAAACTCCATCTCGTCGATCTTTTCCATCTCCTCAATTAGCTGTGCCGGATCTTTTCCTTTCAGCACCGCAGCACGGACCATTTGTCGCTGTTTTTTGTTCTTCTTCAGCTCCTTCTTGCGAGCTTCCTTGCGGGCCTGGTCCGTTGGGTTCATATACTTACCACTCTTGGTGGTGTTGATCGAACGGCGGCCCATTTTTACGCTTTATTAAACTATTTACCGTTTTATTCCCAAATAAATGTGTGTACTTTTAGGCACCAAAGTATCGTTTCATCTTCCGTCGGCGCAAAACGTAAACACAACCACTCGACTGCTCGAATCTCATCGAACTTCAACGGCGCGTGAGCAAAACTGTTCGAATGTTAGACAGGTGAGAAAGATGCTCGACTCCCGAATATTCACAACAATTCAATTTAGCCGTTAGTTTCGGGATAATACAGCTCAAAACTATTTATTAAAATACCAAACTCCCAAATGGTTTATGATCATGTTAAAAACAGTTAGTTTATTATGCTTTTAAATTTTAAAACTGTTCAACAATCTTTTTGGCGATAACATTTAATGTATAATTCGTACGAAAGCTTAAATGTGCAAATAAAAAATACAAAGCTCTGCTTTGTTTTCGCATATACATACAACCTAAAATGCTTAACAGACTGCAACAAGTGTCCCACAAAGTGCGTACAAGATGAACAGAGCAAATCATCTTTGTTCTAACGTGTGTTCAATTACCTTCAAACATGATCCCTGGAATGAGAATGAAACCGTCAGTACTGGACAAATGGGGACAACACACAATAGCACAATGAATCATGCTGCACATTCATAGCCACAGCCATTATAATGCCGCGTTATGCTACTTGTGGAGTGCAACAAACGGAAACAGAGCGAAACAGTCATCCCCGTCAGCGGGACTGCATGCGGTTCCTAATCAATGATAACACTATCAGCATGTGCGTGACTGTTTGCACGGGTAAGGTGTACACAATAGAATACTTCCGCCACCGGGAAACGGGTGGTAAAGGAGCAACAACAAAAAAAAGGTAACAAGCTACAGATAAGAAACTAATAAACACAACAGACACACATCTGAAAGGTACATTCCACTACAAACGAACCGATTTTACAAAAAGGAAACAACACACAAGACAGATACCACACCAAGACGACACAATTAACTGCGAGCTCCATTTGTTACTGGGCCATGTTGTATTTCGATTTCGGCTATTTATTCTTATCACATCCCACCCAATCGGCAGTAGTGCTACAATTATTATTGCTCTCTTTTTCCTTACACCTATTTTGTATTTCTCTGTAGCCAGAGCGAATCGAATTGTTTTCATAACCTAGCTAAGAGTTGTTGTAACGTGGGTCTCTTTCCTGGATCCTGGATGGTGGAGCATTATTGTTGTTAAATAAACTGGACATGGCCTAACCGGTTTGTGCACACGCTGCCCACCCTTTAACTTTCCTTATGGAATTGTACCGAATGATTAACACAACGAGCAGCTGTTACTTCCAGCTGGGGAAGATTTCAAAACTAAGGACAGTAAGCGATCATGCACGATCATCCAAATGAGCACATTCACACACAAAAAAAAACGTTCGCTACAACAAAACTAACATTTAAGACCTTTCGCATGGATATGCTTTTTCACACATTTAACTAAATCAAATGGCTACACAACGAACAGGAAGTGTTATACGTACGTAATAGAAGTGTACAGATGACGAAGGTACGAACAGGAAGAAACGCGGCAGCCACCGGACCCCCAATCGATTGTACTGCTCTATCTAATCCTCTATTCAAACTTAGCAATAATTACCATCATGCCCACACCGGCCAGCAATGCCGTAATTTCCTTCAACGATTGCCACAACTTGGTGGACTCTTCCAGCAGCTCCGGTATAACCGACACGGTGGCAATGTAAATAAAGCCACCGGCCGTGAACGGCAGTACCCAGGATTCCGCCGCATCACTCCCACTGCCAAGCAGGGCAAGGACGGTACCGGCCAACGCACCTACCGCCGTCGTTAGCTGCAGCAGCATGGCTTTCTTCTTCGAGCAACCGGACTTAATGAGGATCGCAAAGTCACCGATTTCGTGCGGAACCTCATGCAGCAGGATGGTGATGGTCGTGATCAAACCTATACTGTTGCCTGCCAGATAAGACGCCCCGATCGCCAGTCCGTCGGTGAAGTTGTGTGTAAAATCTGCCGCCAGATTAAGATACCCGGCGATCTTAATGTCGGCTTCCTTTTTCGGTTCCTTACGGACAGCTTTGCCCTTTGCTTTCGCTTCCTCCTTTTTCGACTTCGTTCCTTCCGTTTGTTTCTTATCCTTCTTGTCCTTCTTGTCCTCGGATGGGGAAGGCGGTGGGGAGCTCTTGGAAGCTGCCTTACTTTGTACTGGTGCGGCCGGTTTCGAACCACCGTGACTGTGACCATGGCTATGCCCATGACCGGTATCTTTCTTAATCAAACGGACAAACTTTTCTACCGCCAAGAACACGATAATGCCCGCCAAAACCCACAGACCAACGCGCATGTCATGTCCGTGTTCGCCCTCCTCGCCGTGATTATGAGAATGGCCATGGCTGTGACCGTGCGTGTGACCATCCGCGTGGGAATGTGGTTGAATGGCGTGAGGAATCAGATGCAAGAAGGCATCACCCAGCAAACCACCCGAAGCGAAGGCGAGCAACGTTTTCAGCCGAGGTTGCATCTCTTCCGTATTGTCCAGCGGTATGGCAAACAGAATGAAAAACGGTGCCGCACTAATCAGCAACGTTGAGCCGAGCGAATGCACCCAGATATAGAAGGTATCTACATTGGAAAAGATGATATACTTGTTTTGCTGTTTTATACTTATAAATGAGTTCCTCCTTACCTCTCGGAGCCTTACTATCGCTTGTTGGCTTTTCCTGGTGGTGATGATGATGATGATGTTGATGTTGACCGCCATCATGATGGTGATGATGATGGTCCTCATCTCCACCATGATGATGATGGTGATGATGATGATGTGGAACTGCCACCGGTTCTTCTTCGTACACCTCGTTTGCCTGTTGGGAGTACTTAAAGCTGGGACTCTCGTGATGATGGTGGTGTTCATGCTCGTGAAGATGATCATGATGATCGTGGGCGTGCTGTCCGTGGCCGCCGCAAAGCGTCGGGAAGGACAGGAACATGATCACAAGAAACAGACCCAGCGCAATATGCACCCGATAGGACGTAGATTCTTCCTTCAGCGGAACCTTCACTTTTGGGGCCGACCCCCGGCTTTCCGTGTGTTTCATTTTGTTTTTTTTCTCTCTTCTACTTTGTTGCGTACGTGTGCGGTTTGCTGTATCAGAGACCGCTTGATAATGATGATATTGATCGATCTTCTTCTGCAGCTAGACAGATGGCTGCATTACTCGCCTTCTATAGCACCAAGCACATATGTGCGCACACGATACTACTGCAGCTGCGACTCGTGTCGTACAGTCAGAGGTGTATATTTGCACAAAGGATAAAATAGTGTCGGTATTATATATTCTTCAAACATGAATTCACAGCATTTTTTAACGAAAGAGTTAGAAAACATCTGGCTTCGTCAAATAAGCCAGTGTCAAAAACGTCATCGCCGCAATTTGCAAGCCGTCCATTTTCGGAGAATCGTGCGATGATTTCGATGAATCGTGGTAAACGCTGGAAATGTCTACTTTTCTCTTTATATCGTAGAACTTCAGCAAATTTGATAACAAAAAATTCTCTTTTATAAGGCCGATTTATTCTGCTTCCTCATTCGTAAAGAAATGTATTATTGATGTCTGCAATTGTGTGAGAATCTAAGCTTCGTAACCGTAATTTTGAACATCGCTTCTATGTTTTTGAAGAAACCGCAAGTACCCATCTCTCTAAACGCGTCCATTTTCAAATCCTCCCGTTTGACAGCAGCTGTTGGGCAACTGCCGTCGGGGGTTTTGTATTGTCGCGTATTAACAAGAAAATGTTTCATAAATAATCGCTCTTATTTTTGTGATTGCACTGCTTTACTGCTAGTGAGTGTTTGTGATTTGTGTATTCTTTTATTCTGTTGCCCGTTTTACTGTGACTCTAGAAGTGAAAAGACACTCAAAATGAATTCTCGCATTGCAACACCAAAACATCGGTATGGAGCAGCAGCTGCTGCCGCTGGGTGTACCACGTCGCCGACGAAAGCGTCCACACCGCGACCGCGTCCGGCCACAGGCTCTAAATTGGCCACCTGTTTGCTTACGAAGCGCATGCAACTGAACACATCAAGCTCGGAATCATTACCGGCTTCTCCAGCCCGAACACCCAAAAGCGCTTCCGCCCGCCTTCCAAACATTGGCAATGGACTGGAGATGAAATCAAAATCATCAACGTCGCTTAACACAAACAGTTGCAGTACACCTTCATCTTTGTACCGAGCACCGCTAGCTTCGTCAAAAAGTGTTTCCAAAGATTTCGGTACACCGCGCAATGTATTGAAGCGTGCCGTTGCACGAGAAAATCTATTAAACGCAAGGACGCCGGAATGCTTTTCGCGTATCTCACTCGACAGCCCGCATGCGTCTGGATCAAGGCACCGTACCAGCCAAACAAAGCTAGATGAAACGCAACGCAGCACCAAGGAAAAGGACAAGGAAGGCACGGGAAGTGAAATCAGTAACCTAAAAGTCGCCGTACGCATCCGACCCCTTTCGGCAAAGGAATGTATTGACTCGGTAGCCAATATTGTGCGGGTAGAGGATAATGAACTGTACATAAATGGCGGCAGCACGGCCGATAATCTTGCCGGGGTAGAACATTACTTTCTGTACGATCATGTGTTTTGGTCGTGCAACGCCGACGATCCCGCATACGTGAATCAGGCTGGAGTTTATTCCAGCCTTGTCCATCCACTGCTCGATAAAGCATTCGAAGGGTACAATACCTGCCTGTTCGCGTACGGACAAACGGGATCCGGCAAGAGCTACAGTATGATGGGCATGGATCTGGATGAGAACTATGACGAAGCTCCGAACCCTGACGCTGGCATTATTCCTCGCTTTTGCCACGAATTGTTTGCACGAATAAATGCACTAAAGGGCCAGGTGCATGCCGAAGTGGAAGTGAGCTATTTTGAAATTTACAATGAGAAAATACATGACCTCCTGTCCGTCACACCGACCGATGGTGTGATCACCGTATCCACACCCGGGCAAGGATCGAAAAGGGCCGCACTGAAGGTGCGCGAGCATCCCGTCTGGGGACCGTACGTGGTCGATCTGAGCACGCACCCAGTCGATTCTCATACGGCGCTAAGGAATTGGCTCGCCGTGGGAAACAGCCAGCGTGCTACGGCGGCCACCGGTATGAACGATAAGAGTTCCCGATCACATTCGATCTTTTCGGTTGTGTTGAATTTGGTGGAAATTGTGCACAGCAGCAGCGATACGGATGATTCTGATCGTACAGGTAACAAATCGGTGAAGCAAACGAAACGAAGCAAAATCAGCCTGGTAGATTTGGCCGGTTCCGAGCGCGTCAGTCAAACGTGTGCCAGCGGTGCACGGTTGAAGGAAGGCGTTAGCATAAACAAAAGTCTGCTAACGCTTGGGAAAGTAATTTCCGCACTGGCCGAATCGAAGAAATGTACCACCACCTACATCCCGTATCGTGACTCCGTCCTTACGTGGCTGCTGAGGGTAAGTGCCAAATAATACTACGTATAAAGCTTGATCGTATAAATCACATTTTAGGAAAGGGAAATTATTTATTGCATCAACACATGTCCGCACACAAGATCGTGTTAGTTCAACAGAACTCCACTTGGAGGGAGCGCCATGCTGCGTAGAATCCTTCGATGATGCTTACACTTGCACACCAGGGCACACTTTGTGCAGCACGGTTTCTGGATGGATTTTCGCGTCACCACCGTCGGAACATCCACTGAAATGATCATTTTATATATATTTTTTTTTGAACCGTTAACCGTTTGTATGCGGGAACATTCATATTTACACAAATGTTCTCGCAAATCTTTTCCGTACCTTTTTCCTTTGCACCATCTTGCTTATCGGCACGCTTACTGCTGAATATTTTCTTCCACTTCATGTTGCAAGAGCTGATGTTTTTCTGTTATATTTTTATCGTTTTTTTTATTTGGGTCACACTACAGTGACCAACGTCCGCTCGATGTGAGATTCAGTTAAAAAGTGAGCTTAAGTTATAAACATACGCTATAAAAACGTTCAATGCACTTCCAAAGGGAAGGGACAGTTCGCAGAAAGCAACGGAAAAGTATCAACCACAAAGGAAGTATCGGTTACAACAGAAAGGCTGATAAGAAATGGTCTTGGTTTGATGTTTGGTTGAGCAGTTGCAAGCCAAAAGAAGCTCAAATACAAAACAGTTTGTTCCACGCATATTTAAACTCATATACACATCTCGTTACGATAGATTAGAATATAGTTGTTTGTGTTTTAGTCTGTATCCCAAAAACAAATATCGTAATCAAATACCTCTCCTGGTCAAGATAAGGCTGGCGTACGCCATTCTCCATTTTACACGTTTTTTTTGTGTGCAACTTTCGCATTTACGTTTATCTGTCGCTGCATTAGACGATATCCGTTAAGCTTATAAATTTAATGGAACCGATCAACCGTTAAACCTGTTCGCGGTAAATGAATCCGATTGATAACGGAAAATAATACACATTGTTTCAACCGTATTGCTTAAGAACAGATGCCGAAGTTGTGGTAAAATGAAATGGAACCATCCGCCAACGCAACACTCGAACGATAAAGCAAGCAGCCATACCCCGTCGCGATGGAGAAAGAGTTTATAAACCACAAAAAACTACGCCTGCTGTATTACAGTTATCAGTGTCGGAATGGACTGATTGATAAAGTATCGTCGTGCGAACCAGTTTCCGCCAGTACTGGTGCGTCGATATTTCTTCACCAGACGCATACGTGACACCCGTGCTATGGACGCGCCAAATCGATCGGATCGTTGCAGGTGTACCACGCGGTTTGTGGTCAGGCATCGTAGTGTCGCATGTCCCTTGGAGTAAAGTCTACGACCATTGGGCACAATGGGCGACCATTGTGAAGTGCATTGTTATTGCGCCATTGATGCCGTATCTTATCAATATGAGGCCACGCACAGGCGATGGCAATCCGGTGGGAAGATTGTATCTAGGTGGTTTTGGGTCGCGCATACTTGGGAGTTGGACATATGACCAGCACAGTATCTGGTTGATTGATTTCCACCTTTCAATTAGGGTAATTTGTACGATATTGTTCCTTTAGAGGGGGAGAAGTCTATTTATCAGATAAATATCACTACGTAACAAAACTCATTTGAAAAAAACCCAAATTTTCATCCTACAACCTACATCCACAATACAGTACGTTCGTCTTTCTGTGCAATAGTGTAAAGGTTAATGTTTATTTTCTCGCTATTAAAACATTCACAAAAAGCTCTGAATATATGTAACACGTTTCGAAATATCATAGCACTTAACCTACGGATTAAACACTAAAAATCTGATTGTAAATTGATCGGATTACACAAGGTTTTTTTTTTCTTTTTTCGTGTTTTGTTTTCTCTAAAAATTTTCAATTATTTCGTTTTAGGATACAAAAACAGTAATGAAAATCATTATAATCTGTTGTGTAGAAACAAATCTGTGATCGGTTGCGATCATTCGAATACACACACCAAACAATTGTATCACTCCCGCTACACTCCGGCACACGAACCAAACGATCGGTCGTGTAAAAATATGTTTGCACACACATACGTGTACCTGCAAAAAGCGTCTCCATTGCAACATGCTAAAATGCATATTGAACGTGTTAGGATGTGTTGATGAACCGATCTTTTTTTTTTATTCCTGTAATCGACACGATTTTTGGTAGGAAAGCATAAGCTTAGCAATTCCTACACTACACCATGGGAGAAATGCAATATTTCATTTCTATTAACACACGCTACACATTTTGCTAACATCTTTTTTTTTTTTTGCTATTATTTAACATGTTTTTTTCTTCTTCTGTGTACTGGGGTAAAAACCGTTGCAATTGCAAAACGGTTGATTTTCATATCTTCTCCACTCACCACACTCGTGAGGTGAATTGGTTTGATTGCACCGTTCCCTGGTGCCTGTGTATTTAGTTATTTAATTATAGATCAGTCTTTTTGCATCAACAATAACAGTGGTGGTGTACGTTTGTCTCTTTCGGGGGTTTCTCCAGTTTTGCCACGCCGCTGGCTTATGCAAAAAAGTCAGGATCGTGAAAAGAAAGAAATCGAATTTTGCACTCCTTGTTTTTGCACAACAAGCAAACGTTTTGAACGTTGAACGATGAATTGGTATCATGCTTATATGGTTGTGTTTTCGTATCATTTCAAACGGTGTGGATTGAAACCTATTTCTGCCTGTAAAATGAGATACTTATGCTAGTAGTAAAGGTAAATAGTTTCGATTTTCCAAACAATACGCCTGTGTGCTTTACGCGTACGCATAACGATATGCAATAACTTAACGATTACTATAATATCTAATGATCAGCAAACGCCACTCGTTAAATAAATGATTTCTTGCTTCACCACAACCGCCAAAACACGATCGTCGTTCCCGTACCAGGTTCATTTGCTTTCGATCGATTCCTGTCGATTAAATCCAACACCGGGCGGCGTAATGTGCTGATGATGGTGGTTACCGGTCGGGCTGGTGGACAATGTTGTGCCTCTTGCCGATGCACACAGGTCCTCCTCCTCGTCCTCCTCCCGCAGCTCATCGATGCACTCTTCCGCGTCCTCGCTGATGCTTTCGGTAGTGATGCGCTGGCCACGCTTTCGCATGTACGCGCCCAATGGTCGCTTCTTTTGCTCCTTGCAGAATGGGCAAGCATCCTTGGACGATTTACCGCCTGTCGAAGATTTGCCGATGTAGCTGAGCAGTTTTGCTGCAAGGGTGGGGAACAGGGAAAACAAGTCTGTTAGCAAATTGTTTCAAACAATGTATGCAATTGTATGGCCGCAACACGTTTTGTATGTATGTCGCTTAAGTATGTTCCTATCAACATGCATTCTTATCGCCTGCCGGTTATTTACAAAACATACATCCACTGTCATGGTGTGTGATGTCGTATGCAAACACATGCATCAAAACAGATGTATGGTACACGTTATCTAATCAAAATAGTTGCAGTTCGTTCCTATTTTGTGTCATAATTTCTGAACCCCCAATCATCCTTAAAGACTTTCCTGTAATTTAATACAGTTGGGGCTTTTCGTCAATATTTATACAAAAACAAATGCTCTCGATGAACGCAATTTTATGGATTTGCTAACTTTTCCTATAATTCAGTTCATTTGCAGCTCACTTTCCACTGTATCGAACCAACGTCTGCAAGGGACAAAGGCACAGAACGCTGTTGCAAGCTTGATAATGATACTGCGCAAAATGATAATGATACACACACCCGGTCCCGGTTAATGGTATCCTCTCGAGATGTACACCGGAGTGTGGACACACACCGGGGCGTGTATCCGCGATATCTCGTCATCAGTACTCACGAGACGTGTTCCTGCTTCAAGCGAGAACCACCGCAGTTATTTATGGTGTTCTTTTGATAATGTCCTTGCTGTTTGCAG
Source organism: Anopheles rivulorum (assembly GCA_018908115.1). Lineage (NCBI taxonomy): Eukaryota > Metazoa > Arthropoda > Insecta > Diptera > Culicidae > Anopheles > Anopheles rivulorum. Next base: position 17,073,852 of record STHB01000003.1, on the reverse strand, counting down.
GTCGTTTCTTTTTCTTTTTCTTTTGTTGTTGACAAGTTGATAAAATGCTTATGATACTGTTTTTGGGCGCACGTGAGAGTAGCTTGATCAACGAGAAAAGCGGTATCATTTAGGTCTTAAAATTGTCCTTCTACAGTACGCCAAATACGTAGGTTGTGTTCCGAATACTGTTTTACGGTTCTTGCTTATCAAAAGCAAGGTTAATCATGTTGTACATTTAATGTTTAGCTTTATTCGTGAGTTATGTGTTGTTTCATTAATCCATGTCTTTACTGTTCCGCCATTTGAAGGATGGTAAGAGTGCTTGAACTCCGGCTTCGCTGTCCTCGGAAAACAGCAACAGTTTTGCGACATTCCTTATCAAATGGTCCGGTGCACAAATCGTAATGAACGCTTGTCTAAAAGATTAGAACACAAACGAATGTAGGCCGTGCATTACTCAGAGCGCAAATATATGTGTTTCTAAGTGCGCGCCAATCAACCTGTAACGCAAGTGTTAATCAATCAACAGACCGTACCCATGCGCCCGTCGGTTGAATTCTTATCATTTTTTAATTTTCATACGTAGGGACGGAATCCGGATTCGTAATAAAGCACAACAAAATTACAATATTGCCAAACACCAAACCATGTGTACGAGCGGTAAAAAGAAGCAAAGATTGATGGCGAATTTGCTGATAAGAATCAACGGCAACTTGACGCATCTGCTAGTAAATATGTAGTAAAAGCATACCGACGGCAAATATCGGACCTTGGGCAGACATAGTTCAGTTCGCACGGAATGAACTTGAGACGCACTTGGCCGGGAACCCCATGTGGTCCGATGGGGCGTACACAGATAATGCCTTATCTACTGCAGGACGGAACAATTGCAATCAGCTCACTCGGGCTCGGGACACAAAAAGAGTATAAAAAACGGCAATAAAAATCGGCAAAAGGTTATCTCGCGCTCTGAGGGAAGCGGTTAAATATAAGCGATGATCGGTGTTGGAGGACTAGGTGACCATCTATTCCGTTTTTGTTTTTTTTTTTGTACGAAAGTGGTCCCTTCGAAGAGATATCCACCACACCAACGCAACATTTCAACGTCCTTGCTGCCTGTCAATGGCATACGCCGCGTGGTACGTGATCGCGTGCACGTGGTGAATGTTATTTTTAAACGATCTCTTAATGGCACTTTCATATTTATATCATATAACTGAGGACTAATAAGAATTGCTTGGAGGCAAAAAAAATGCTGTCTGTATTGTTTTCGAGTTCTGTTGGACACAATGCGTTGAATGTCTATGAAGGAATAACCCTCTTCAAGGTCTTCACTATTAGTCTACTCCAGCTGGGTCATTCGCCTGGTAGCCGTTGGTTGGTGCAGCAAGTCAAAACCGAGGCGGGTCCGATAATTTAATATCGTTGCATTTCATTAACTCGCGGCAGTTTGTAACGCATGCGCCGCCACCAAACACGCTTTTGAAGCAACAAATGTTTCACTCTTTTCTCACTCTTACGCACGTTACGAAAGGGCATGGAAACAATGTAGGTCAACGCACACTGTGAGGAAGGTGTGCGTTGTGGTACTGCGTGATGCATGTTGCCATTGTCATTCGTTTTGGGGGGGAGGGAGGGGGATGTGTGAGTCGTTTGGAAGAGGGAGTGTTTCAACGGCGAATGAAACACCGATCTCTGCACTGCATCTCGTGCAGACCGACATTCGGGAGGAATGAGCATGTCCGTGGGACATCGAGTGTTGACTCGGTGTGTCGAGTTAATTTAACCCTACCTAACCTTCGCCACGTTGACGAGCGTCCGTACCGGTTGGTCGTCTGGCAAGATGGTGAGACATTGCTCACGCTTAATTATATTCCCCCCTCCTGTGTGTCTCAGGGCGCTCCAGGAGGGCGAAGAACAGCTGAGAGATGAATTCTTCCAGTAAAATCCCCTTAATTGGCGGTGATTCATTTCCGCGTGAAGGAGAATTGTAATGTACCGTACCATCATTGAAATGCATTCAACTAATTTCCTTTTGAGATGATCTTTAAGTAGCATTCGGGAGTTCTGGGATCATAAATGTGTTTAAATTAGAGCATTTATACGCTTCACAATCTAATCGGAAATGCAAACAGAGTTCGGTTTGATTTCGTTATTGAGTGCAACTTTCGCGGCAAGTGTTAATTTGAGATCAGTTGCATGGTTAGCTTGATAGACGGCAGATATAGCTGTGAAGTGTAAATTAGCGTCACGCAATGGTTGTGATCTTCTCATAGGAAGTTTAAGACATGACATCGTCTTGACATGACACTAAAATGACCAAGGATTAAGCAATGTTTAGCAATGTGTTTTAAATTTCAACTCTATTATATGTTTCCTCATATCATACGTAAAAGATCAATGAACTTTTATAGAATTATGAATCACAAAAGATATTTTATAATTTGTCATTAAATCTTTGAGAATTAAACAATCTCCAGGACAGATATTCGGAGTCATCTATTCTGATTCATGATTCATGAAAGATTCATCCAACATTAGTTGTTTTGAGTTAAAAAATGCTTAACCAATCACAAAATGATTGGTTATCGGCTCGTTCTAGTGTTAAATGTCGGACGCACGTGCCCTTGTTGGGTGAAATAACACGTCTCAATTCTACGCTTCTACGTACTGCTGACATAACCTTGACGTAAGTGTGAAAAGAAGCGAAAAAAGTAACGTTGGAGTAGCTTATTTTACACCCTTTCTAAAAGCCGGCAGTAATAATTGCAGCTAATTTGTATAATTTTTCCCCTTCGGGCCGACATTTCACTTTTACGAACACTTTTACCGATCAACCGAGATCGGTATTGGCACAAACACACACTCAACGTGGCAAGCCCCTCGGAAGTATGTGGTTGCATTGTTGCATTTTCCTTTTACTGTTTGAGTCGCTCCAACCAACAAAGGGCAAACGTTGCCGCTGCCCCGAGGGTTGAGGCTTGGTGGCACTGTGTTGCTATTCATTCTGCTCTCGTGTCTAACAATTGCCACCCTTGAACACATTTGCATTTGAGCGTAAACTTCCGTCCGGGCAATCGTGCCTGATAGGCTGACCGGCAAGTGTTGCTCACCATTCAATGAGATTATTTACGATGCTGTAATACGCAACCACGGGCTGGTAGGGTCTCTCAAATGTGCCCCGGCGCGAATACCATGACTGTATAGGAACGATCATCACCGGCTATACGAATTGGCGTATCACATTTCTTCCTTTTCCCGCCGGAAGATGGCGAAGACGGTGGATTAAGGTTGACGGATGATGTCAGCCTTTGCATTGCGCTCAGTTCAGCAAAATGGCATGAATTTAAAGCTTCGGGTTTTCAGCGTTTGCATCTGCGAGAGAACGATCACACAACACCACACCTTTGGACAAATTCACGGCTGGTTAACGATCTTTTTGCGTGGCACTTGTATGGAGATACACTACATGGAGCGGTCCGAGCATGTGGAGGGTTCGAAAGAATCCGATTTCAGTTCCTTCTCGTCACATCTCGGACATGACACCATCGCAAGTACAACGAACGCACCTGCCGTAGGTTTTGTTTGCTGTTTACTATTTATATCAAACCGGTCTTCTCGGTTAGAATGTGGAAATGGAATGGAAACGTACAAGTTGCGCTCGGTGGTTGCGGATGAGAGATCGTTTTTTTTTTGTTGCAAAGGTTCAGTGGTTTCGTTAGCGCTTGGAGTAACCTAACATAGCCATATAGTCTCCCTACTCCAGTGTGTTGCGGATTGGTAAGCCCAGGTCTAGTGTTAGGTGTTGCATTAACTGACCACGACAAACCCTTCTCTAATTCCCTGTTGTTTCTGTATTCCTCTCTCCCTCTCTACCGTCCCAGTACCCCAACACTTGGTGTCATATTGCTGCACTCTGCCGCTCGAATTGCAGCACAGTCGTTGGTTGGCATGTACTTTGGTGCGTTTTCCCCACGTATGTACTCACAGTGGCGCCTTGTCGATTACTATTGGCACCGTTCCATGAGGGGGCCAGTAGTAAATTTACCCAAATCAGCGTGTCAGCGAAAGCACGAGACACTGGCAAGCGAGCGAGGAAGAGCTGTCTGTGCCGATCCTTTTGCCGCCGTCCCCATTTAAACCGATTTAAATTCTACAATGCACCACCGGGAGAACGGACGTAGACAAAGAAGAAGGATTTTTGCGAATGCAATTTCAAAGGACAGCAGCGGCGAATGCGGAGCATCCGCCGTACACTACGGAGTACGGTTTTGTATTTATCTCGGTCATTCTAAATTTAGAGATTTTTACCGGCCAGTTTGACGTGATTGATGTCACGCTCGCGTTAAGTCAGCATCATTGTATGGGGTGCACACACACCCGGCATGTCAATTCTTTTCTCCCCGTTTTGAAGTGAAACGTAAACACACGGCACTCACTGTGTATTAATGCGTGTGCAGTGTGTGGCCAGTGCTTTGTAAAATAGTGCTAACGATAATAATCTCTTCCATGGAGTGGCCATGGAGCACACGACGGTGGTGTATATGTGTTTCGATCTTATTGTATCTCGTGCTGACCATTACGATCATCAATGCCATGCCTGTGCTGTGTATGTATGCGTGTGTATAGGGAAAAAAAGTAAACAATCTGTTTTGGTATTAAGTTTATGATGGGGGAAGGGAGAAGAATATTGGCGAAAAAAAAACACATATGCGTAATGTTCGGAACGTGTTTCTTAACCTTTCGCAAAACAATCTCTCTTTGCTGATCCGGTTTTTTTGTTTGTTTTGCCACGAAATGATCGCTTGTTTTCGATGTGTTCTTTTCCAATCCACAGCAGCATTGAAGGAGGTCAACCGAACGGATGTGTGTGTTTTTTTTTCGAATTTGTATGGAATCGCTCGTTTTTTTGATGCACTTCTAACCACTGGTAATGCAAACCATTAGTGTGTGGAAGAGCAGATGACTTTTCGAGGTTGTTAGACGGTTCGTGCAAGCCCAAAAGCAAAAAGGAAGGAAGAAACACCTGAAACGGTGAATGAAAATTTGCTAAAGCCACCTGCACCACACACACACACACACACGCTCGTGTGCGTTACCGTACAAATAATGCGCAAATACGCAAAAACGGCAAAACCGCTTCCATTTGCGCGATTTTACTGTACCTAGCGTGTTGTAGCACGCGCAAATGGCGGCGCAAAGCGATATACAAACGCAGCAACCGCGGGAATACAATCCAAAGTGCCACGACACACACACACACACCAGCTTTGACGCCGTTTCCGTGTTGCCGGCGCTGGTGCTGTAATGTGTTGTTTTTGTTTACTTGTGCTTGATTATTTCTGTGATGCACTTCACGTGCCTTACAATCGCGTGTTTACGGAAGGGAAATTCGTTTATCCCCCAGGATTGATGCACTATAATCTCCAGTGTAAAAGGGCGCGAGTTTTGTCCTCAGCCCGTTAGCGCGATGCTGGCAGTAGTGAGCGTACTTCACTGACAGCATATCCACAAACGAGTAGTATTATCGGATCGGTGCGGTAAGATGTTTACCTTGAGCGCTTGTGCTGCTGCTGGCGTTCGTGTGGTGTCGTCGCTGTTGCTGCTGCTGCTTCGTCTTGGAGACGGGATTGTTCAGCGGATTCTCGAGCGTACCGTACGGGAACTTCTCGTAGTCCCGGTACACCGGACCGCGGAACGATGAGTACTGGATGCTGTCGCTCATGTAGTAAATATCCATGGTGACGCGGTTGTGCTGGTGGGTACCGCGTTGTCAAGGATACTAAGATGCTGCTTTTGTTTTTGCTTTGTTACACCACCACACGATGGTTCATTAAAAACAAGGAGAGATCTCACGCCGCGGCAAGGTCCTTCGGAACCCGATTGAAGGTTGCCTTTCAAATGGTGTGGCGTTGCGTGCTGGTTCGTTTTTTTTTTGTTGTTGTACGGTTTCTTCCTAACCACCAATCGTTTGGTGTCTGCGTTCGTGTGTGTGTGTGATTAACCTCCACCCGACGATGTCTTTGGATAAGGTTATAGTGCTTCAATAGTGAGGGATTTTGTTTGGCCGTCTATCGCTCTTAATGATATTTTACGGCCGTCGCCATAGAATATGGCTTCTTTTCTAGTGGTGGCTAATAAAGATTGGGTTACTTCGGTAAATCGGTGTACCCTCCCTCACCCGCACACTACTAGCACACTTTCACTACTAACAACTTGGCCACTTGGCCGCTTGTGGATCGTTTTGTTGGTAAACAATTGCTGTTCGATGTCAAAACTTTCACCGAATGTTAGACGCGCATATTTTTTTTCTACCACCTTTCGTTTAGTTAGTGACACTTTTGATTGTGTGTTTTGAAAGATTCACTCTAACCGCACCGGTGCCACGCGCACATTGGATTCGATGGTTGGCTGTGAAACGTGGAAACTGGTTACACCAAAACGACGCAATATTCGCTTCTACTTCGGTAGGGGTTCGTACGGGTTTAATGAAGTTCGCTTGCCGTTACGTTCGACGACGGTCTGAGCTAAACTGCAGCGTGCGATGAGCGTGTGGCCAGGGATATATAAAAACATACTCTACCACCACACCACAACCAGCAGCACCAGTACCACCGCACCGCTCAGCCCGCGACATCTTGCCGAACGTGCTGCGCGTTCGTTGCTCCAACGGCAAAACGGTAGAAAGACGGGGCATGTTCGCATACAGACACAAATGGGCTGTGTTCCGCGGGGCCCAGTGTACGGGTGTTATCTCGTCACAACGCATGGGGTAACAACGCATGGGAGGGTGGTGTACCGGGCCGACTGGAACGTGGTAGCACACACGTAGACGCGCGTCTCTCGATCTCGCGCGCACGCGTCCCTTTGGGTGTGTTGGTGCCGGTTTGCTACGTTCCCCGTCCGTCGGTATTGGTATGTGTCGTACGACGAAAATGACGGTTACGCACAAAATTCTTCCACACGTATACTGTCGCTCTTTCTTTCGCTCTTTTCGTTGTACATACAGCAGTCAGTAAAGGAAACATGTTTGCATCTTTTAAAATGAGAAACCGCGTGGCAGATAATTCTCTTGCAAATATGCAAACTTTTTGAACAGAAACTAACCATATCACAAAGTAATAGTAATATTGCGTATGAAAAACGAAATAAAATTAAAAAAAAGGTAAACATCTTGATCGCAAGTGAAACCTGTTCACCAGCAGCAGATCGTCTATGATCCCGTGTGCGTTGCGAACGGGAGAATGAACGAGCGAGGGAGAGAGCGATCACTTGCACTCTCAAACTGCTATTGCAACGGATGAAATGAAATCTCCCATTGCCAAAAAAGCCGTTTGCCAGAAAGAGAGGGATAGCGAGGGAAAGAGAGATAGAAGCTAGCGCATAGCAGTGAATTCATTCCGCTGCATGCTGTGCTGCAGAAAAGGAAAACATACGCATTTTAAAAATAGCATCCATCGGTTACTTTGCCGGCTTCGATGGTGCCTCGCCTATGCTACAGCGACCAAGATTAACTGCAATAGAGCAAACGCAACTGCCGGCGTTTCGCGAATGCCGATGACGTGATTGTTGCAGGTGGCATGTATTTATGAGTCAATGTTTTGGTTTGTGAGTTTGTCAAATGCGACCATAAAGGTCGTTATATTGATAAGAAATTTGAACGTTTCATAAGACAAAAAGAAGCGGCACTATCTGTTGCAAAAACCGAACTGAAGATCAGGTCAGGAAGTCCATTGAACCATATAAAAGTATAATCATATTAATTTCCCCGGAAAAAGAAAGAAAGATCCCTTCTGCTCTTATCTGTGTTGCTAGTGGCGTATTTGTTGTCTGCCTAATCTCACCACGGGTTTTAATCACGGACTATGATTACCTTTATCAATCGGATTGTTTACCATTGTCCCTTTTGTTTAGTGCGCCGTGCTACTTACATCAGGATACTTTGTTCATCGATGTGGTGGTTTACCCTTTGTGGGTTTTACGCCTTTTGCACCATTACTGTGATGCGTAATCACAGGTGGGTGTTTGTTGTCATTAGTAGTGACCTTCGGGTAAATGCCTTTAAAAAAAAGAGTCCGACGTGTTAATCTTAAGGTCTTAAACTTAGATTTATTAGATGTTATTCAATCGGTTAGCTTTATAGACCAGGGCAGACGATCGCGAGAAGTTGAGTGTTTGGAAATTGTTGCTTTTTACAGGGTTTTTTTTAATTTATGGTGGTAAAGCTAGAGCAATTTGTTGATGGTTTTCATATTGAAGTCGAATATGTAATAGCTAATGTGGCTTTCCACCTTAGCACCTTTGTCTATTCTTAGTGATCTCGAAGAGAGTTCAGAAATGGTTCAGAACTGCAACATTTATACTCGCAAAACCCTGTAATAAGAGGTTCACCCAGCTAAAGACACACCCATGTTTGATCAATTCAAAAGACCTGATAACGTAGATTAAGCAACTTTCTACACTGTTCATCTTCAACATCATCGTCCTCATCAAGTGGCAGCTATTAGCACTCGGAAGTAAGGAGAGGGTACCAAACAAGTACAAATAATGTTAAGCAGCTTCTCAGACAGTTAAGCTTCTCGCGCTACATAACAAGACAGCCCCGAGTTGAGTATGGGGTTGCTCAGTAACAGTGCATCCGGGGTCATCCCAGTCCGCGATAATCGCCCCGGCTACGATCTATCAATTATTGATTAGGAAAATTGATCACATTTCGTTCCGCCTCGATCCGCCTACAATATATTCGCGATGGAAGGACACACTCGATTGACGATCCCCGGCCGCCGGGTGGCTTTATCTTGGCCCACGTCCCAGGCTGCATGAGTGCATTCGCTACACGGGATGGAGCCAGGTTAGGTCATCGCTTTTGTTTTGTCCCATCGATAACGGCTAACGAAGCTTATAATACGCTACCGGACGAAATGTTATAATCGCTTTTAATTACACCAATAAAATTGGGTGCATGGAAAAACATGTATAATCAATGGCAATGGGGTAGAACCGTAACCGCACCGGGGGTTGCTTAATCGTGCCCTTGTGTGTGTGTGTGTGTGTGTGTGTGTGTGTGTGTGTGTGTGTGTGTGTGTGTGGGTTTTTGTTTTTTCTTTGCCAAACCAATCGTTTAGAGTTGCCAAGAAATTTAGGAAACATATTATACTTACCCTTGACCGAGGAGTATCCAATAAACCAACATAACAAAAGCTTGTTCGTTCCTGTTCCTGTTTTCTGGTACGTTATCGAGGGTTTATTGGTGGATTTAGTTTGGCGTACGTCGTTTCCACAGTTCCCAAGGTTTCCAAAATAGTTTCCCCGTTGTTGATAATGATATCAGCTCACAAAGCGAAGCGAAGAGGCGCATAAGTCATAAGACTACCACGGGGGTAAGGAACTAAAGTCCTCCTCCTACTCCTCCAGAGGTGATTGCATGCGACCAAGGATTCCTACCCTACGTAGCGTATGTTGACACGCTTATCGTGTAGGTGTTTTTGATGCCTTCTCTCAGCATTGTTGACTGGTGACTAAGTTCCTGTCTCTACCTTTTGTATACATGAATCAAGCTGCAACAGCGCAATTTCTGTAGCGTTTTATCTTTGATCAGGAATTGGTTGCGCCTTGATCTAGCAGTAAAGTTTTGCGTTGTAAATGTGTAAAAAATATTAATGTTTTTTTTTTAATTTTCATGTTTATTTTCGATACTTTTATCTAAATTTTTGTAACGCTTTATGTTTTCTTTCTTTACACGATTTAACACAGCAATTGCACAATGAGCTTCCCCTTTAGTGCTATCTATTTTTAAAACCTTGAGTATAAATCACTACAGAAATCGCGTTTCAAGTGGTCGTAAAGTGTGTTTTACTATTGTTTGCATTCCCTCTCACTCATTCCCCGGCACTAACTTCACTGTCGGTCGATAATGTTTGCTTTAACCTACATTTTCCCATCCTCTCAATGCATTCGCAACAACCGTTTAAGAATTCAAACGTATCTTATTTACTGTGAGTCTCTTATACCCGCCAGGTTTCGTTGCTATCTCACATCGTAGAAATGTAGAGTTATATTTCTTTGCAGATACACTTATGGTGCATTTGTGATCACTGCACTATTCTTATCAGAGATGCACAGCACATGAAGTGTGTATTTAGCTAGAAAATGTTGTTATAAATCCATCATTGCTCGAAATACCTGGAACCCTCTTTATACTTTACCTTTTTGGCACACACCGTAGATAAGTTGCGGTACTTAAAATTGTTAGCCCTGCAAGGATGTTTACTTATTTGCCTTCTACACACTTGCACGATGCATCATTTGCTTCTGCCTAATCGTTTTTGTCCGGCTGCACGTGAATGGAGAAAGCGTTGCCACTGTTGCGAGATGTACAATATTCGCGAATAGCTTTACAGGGGTTCCATGTTCCAGTGGTTCCAACTTGGGATCAATTGCTTGGGCTCTTTTCAAGTTGAACTAGAATGTATCTGATGTAGAACTAAAATTTCTTCCAGTTTTTAGAACTTTTGCAAGTTGAAATCAAATGTTTACAATGTTTTCTCAGTTAACTCTTTTATTGTGTCATTCATGAAAGCATTTAAACAGAATCGACCTTCTGGATCATGTTATCTTCTGTACAAAGCTTCCTTAACTGGACACACCTTTCTTGTGAGAAAACTTTGAACAGAATCAATTTCTCCTTGGTAAAGTTTGAAAAAGATTTCAGTTAGCTAAATTATCTCTGCAATTGTGTGCAACTGTAAATCAATAATCTTGCCATCAGAGTATGAGAGTAACGTTCGCATGAGGTACTGTATCGCTCTGTATCGTTTTCTCAAATCTTAGAACAGACTAGACACCGTTACGGTATTGTTCCAGCATTGTAGCGAAATGGTCGCTGACGCTGTTTGCGGTTACCGATCAGATAACACACTACATCCGACCCTGACCATGGCTATCGTGTTACTGACTGATACCCCACGGTCCACGCAAACTTCGTTATCTCTTACGGAGTTTGAATGTTTACTTATTGCGAAAGATTGTTCGAGAATTGGGATCTACGCCATTCATCGGTCGATCACTTAACAGCAAAGAATTATGAAGTGAATAAAGTTTTTTGGCCATCATTTTTGAATTCTTTCGCTTGCACTGACACGCGCCCAAAAAGCGAAAGGAAACCATGGTTCGTTCGTCGCAATTGTGATGCATACGAATATTTCATTACGCTTCGATGGTTTTAACGTTTCCGTTTTGTTTTCTTTAAACGGCTTTTTTGTGATAAACAATTAAACTTTTTTACTAAGAATACAAAGTGTTATTTAGAAACTAATTTTAAATACTTTTTTTTTCTTGTTCAGGAAAATCTTGGTGGCAATTCCCGCACGGTTATGCTGGCCACCATTTCCCCTGCCAGCATTCATCTGGACGAAACACTTGCCACGCTGCGGTACGCCTGCCAGGCACGCAGCATTGTGAACCGCGTCAAAGTGAACGAAGATCCGCACGATCGTATCATACGCGAGCTTCGGGCCGAAGTCGAACGGCTGCAGGTCCTGCGCCAGGACTACGAACGTCAGAAGCGTTTGTCCGAAGCGCATCAGCAGCATCATCCACCGCGCAAAATCATCATCGAAACTTCGGTGGATGACAGTGAGGTTGAGGCATTACGCCAACAGCTTGCCGAGACGGAGCAGGAGCTCTCGAAAGCTCAGCGATCCTGGCGTGAACGGCTGCAGGAGGCGGAAGATGTGCGCCGGACGGAGATGAAGTTACTAAAGCGCAAAGGGCTTGCGTTGGAGCTGTCAGCCGAGCAGAAGGAACCGTGCCTGGTAAACTTGGCTGCCGATCCTATGCTGTCGGGGACATTGCTGTACATCATTCCTCCCGGAACGGTGAAGATTGGTCGCCCATCATCACTTTCATCGCCAGATATCGTGCTGGAGGGTCCGCTTGTGTCGCCTAACCATTGGTAAGAGTTTGAAATTGGACAAAACTGATTCGCTTACTAAAAATTGTGTATGCGTACCTTTATTTACAGCTCGATAGAGAACAAAAATGGGAAGCTATTCCTGCTACCGGAAACCAGCACCGAGTATGAAACGTTCGTAAATGGTGAGCTCATCGTAGAGCGCCGTCAGTTGTTCCACGGTGATCGATTGGTGATCGGTGGCTCACACTATTTCCGCATCTCGAACCCACTGTGTCCGAACAAATCTACTCAAGTTGTAAGTTGTAAAATGCTAACCGATTACTGACGAGAATGGGAAATTTATTTCATTTTCTATTTTGTGCAGATGGTAGATTTCCAGCTGGCGCACCAGGAAATTTTGCACGAACAAGAGAACCGTCTGCGGCGTGAGCTAGATGCAGAAAAGCAAGCGGCCATCGCGCGTATCGAGGCCGAACGTATGGCGCACGAGCAGGAATACGAAGAACGGCTGGCTTCTCTTGAGCTGGAGAAATTTAAGTACAAATGTCGCAAGGAACTGCTTGAAACGGAACAGGAAGCGCTGCTGCAATCCACTGGCAAGCGCCAAAAGTCCGACGGAACAAAGGAGCGCCCGTCGGATGTGCGCGATTCGATGGATTGTGCCCCGTCGAGTGTGGAATCCAATTTGGTGGAACAGATTCGCCAAATAATGGAGCACACGAGCGAGGAAAGTCTGGCGCACATACAAATGATGGTAAAGGAAGCAAGTCAGCGGTGCCGGAACGTGGGTTTAGACTATGACTTCAAGCAAACGCAGGTATGGCAAGATGAAGGCATTTTCCGTGCCATGATCAACATTGTCGATCGTGCAAACGGGCGAATAGCCGAGTGGGTACCGGCACGGCTGGAATACTGGCTCGGGATAGTGCGTGAACGGGATGACTTAACGGCGGACAATATGTTCGAATATTTCGATCTTGTGTGGATGGATGCGGCGAACCAATCGGCGAACGAATCGCTGCTACATGATTCACAAAATTCTAGCCGCATCTCGTTAAACCTTAGCGCGGTCAAGGAAGCGTTCCGTGGACGGCAGAGTCTTGTTTCTAGCTCCAGTAGCCCAAGTAGCGAAAGCACCGTTGGTGGAGGAAGCACGCGCAAATCGCAAGGACTTTTTAAATCCATCTTCTCTAGACCAACGCTGGCACAGACCGGTGTCGAGGATAAACATTGCCCAAACAGTGCGCGAAAGGCTCTCTTTAGGGACCCGGAGCCAAACGATGAAAATGTCCCAAGCAATCACCAATTACCAGCAACGGCAACCAAAGGCACCACTACCGTTATGCATCGATTCGATCAAAAGGCGGCCAATTATCTGCGAGATCTAAGCGTCGTGTCGTTGAAGCTGAGGAAATTATGTGAGAAACATCAAGAGTCCGATTCACCTTCCATTACTGATCCGGCGCAAAGTAAGCAGAAAAGGTACGATACGGAAGAAAAGTTGGCAGCACGCTGTCTGGAATCGGTGGCCGATATTGAACGATCGCTGCAAACCATACGGTCGGTACTAGCTGACCACAACATCAAGGAAGCTACGCTTAATGCCATGGAGGATGATTTCGGACGAACGCCCAAATCGGTACGGTTTCTGTTGGACTAGACTAGAACATTAGCGTGTGTATGATTGCTATTCAATTCTTGCCTTATCCTTTTTTCCATTATTCGGAGGATTGCGTTACCGTGCTAAGGGAAATTTGTAGTGCATTTTTCGATCAGTTTGTTTTTTTTTTAATACCAAACTTCCAAAGTTTCTTTTTTAAATCGGTAGTGGCTAATCGGTTGATATCATTATATTTTTGATATGTTTTGTACGCGTTTACGGGTTTTGACGTATTTGCAATAAACGGCAACACTCAATAAGGTTAGATTCGCCGTAATATATAGTGAAGCAAAGGTAACATTTGAACATCCGAAAATTAATCAGCTAATCTTATTTAGTAACCTTCCCGTTCCCGCAAATGAACTATAAAATACTTTCGAATTTTACTCTGGAAAGTTTGAAGTTTATTAAAGAACCCGAGACTGTTGATTAACATGCGCGCGCAGCACACGATCTACATGGGAGTGTATTCGAATGTTACCCCTTAGCATGATTTTAGGAATATCTATCTTCACCCACCTTGGACTAGCAATACTGTATTGGAACCATATTCGAATTCAAGTAACACGCGTATCTACGTACATACTCTTTTATATAATACTTTCCCACACTAGCAGTGAGTCGTTTGCAGTTCCGCTAGAGATCGGGCCGGTTTGCTAGAGAGTTGAGATTATTCTTCGCTCCGACGACCAAAGCGAAAGAGAAGGAAAAGAAAATGCCTCTACTGGAAATGATAACGTAACGATCACAGCTCGCTGGTTGCGTCATAGAATAGATTCGATTTGTAACACGGTTTGCGGTTTCCCATTAAGGTTGCTCTCTAGGGCAGGACATTAATCTAACTCGTGCGTCACGTGTGGTAACTGTGGTTGTGTCGATCACCTTACAGCTCGTCCCTTGGCAGCGTCGTCCGCTCGCACGGACAAAGGTACGCTTCTTCGGGTTGTTCAATCTTCTCCATACCCGGCTGCACCTGTATCGGACTGACGATGTATTTAGCGTACTCCTGAAAGGGCGTAAATAAGCATAAGAAATAAGCATTACGAATGTTTATTGAATGATTGTATAGCCTTTACCTTAAACAGCAACGCATGATAGCAGTAAATGTCCAACGGCAACAAATTGGCATTGATGAACGCGTTTGCATTGTCACGAATTTCCCGTGCCTTTTCATCATTTTCCCGGGCCCACTCGATCTGCTGCACCAAATCGGATAGATCCGCCTCGAATGGTATGTAGTGTCGCATCGGTACCAGCTTGCGGTAGAAGTGTTCATAATAGAATGAATTCTGCTTCAGCACAACCGAACTGCCAGCCAACAGGTAGGGCAATCGGTACGCCGCTACCGTACCGTCCACATTCACCTGATAGCGGTAGTCGAAGAAGTTGTGCATAGAAATGTGAGCAACGCGCGGCCCAAACTCACTTTCCTCGTCACGGAAGAAGAAAAAGTTCGTGAGCGATGCGTTCAGCAGCTCCGGATGGCGCCGAGCCAACGCCACGAGCTCAAGCCGTTCACGACGTGCATCTCGTCCGCGCCAGAATGCTTTGGCGTGCTTGTCTGCCCAGGGAAGTCCGCGCCGTTGGATCGAGAGCATGTCGAGCATTACGCGGCCCATATTCTCCAGCGTCGATTCGGTAATATCGTACGTCGGCATAACGATGTCGAAGGTATCGTCGCTTCCACACCAGGAAAAGATCGGATATGGACCAGTGGTACGGCTTGGACCACCCTTTTTCACCAACGGCCAATCACCGAGGTTGACAAACATTTCCATGTCGGGCAGTGTAAATTTGCGAGCCAGCGAAAGCAAGATCGTGTCCATAAACTTACTAAAGCCGGTGTGTTGCCCATAGCAACGCCGATGCACTTGGTTGCGCAGTATAACATAGTTGCAGTGTGAAATGCTGCCCGGTTTATCGTACTGCTGGATCATCCGTGTGCGCAGGCTGGAGAAATTGATCGCTCGAAATGGGATCAGATCCATATCGATCTGCGGATCGCCCGACGGACATCCGACCGTGTCGAGCCACTCATCGACGGAACCCTGCGGACAGTAGCATTGTTCGGAGTAAAGTGTACCCGCTACGGAGAACGGAGACCCATTCAGATGAACATCGTTGTGTCGCACGTGTATCGTGACGTCACTGCACGATTCCGCCAGCCTGTAGCGAACGATGCTCGATCCATCGTGACGATCGATCTGATTCAACCGATATCGGCAGGACCCGAAACGTGACTGTCCAATGATGTGTACGTCGTACTTTTGAGATTCATTGATTCTGCGTGGGGAGGAAAAGACAATCGAACGAATGAAAACAGCAAAAAAAGAACATAGCACCCGGCATGATGTACTAACTTGTGATTGTCTATGTCTCTTGGTTCGATGAAAAAGTAACGCGCCGGAAGGGTGGCCCGGTCCGGCATCTCTACGCCCGGTCCCCAGACGCGGCTGTTTTTCGCATCCACCACACGATCCGCACTGCCACAGGAAGCAAAGTAACAGGAGTGTAGCAGTATCAGCAACCACCACGTCCAGTACTGTCTCAACCGCTGTTGATCCTCCATTGCAGCACGCACCGCGAAAGAAGGAGCAAAAGAGAATGTGTGTTGCCGCGTAAAAATTGTTCGAGCGTGACACGCAATCCAGATTACACCGTGGCTGGTTCCAAGGAAAGCATTTGTTTGTAAACAAAGCCCGTCTGACAGCCGTTGGTGAGAACAGCTGATGGATGAGATTTTGTGAGGTGAGATGTGAGCTATGGGTGAGACCCGTGTGAGGAGAACATTTGAAAATGTGCTCGAATGGGGAAAATATGAATGTTATTTGGTAAAATAAGAGAAATATGCACAATTATTTTGCGAGTGAATTTAATTAAACTTTTTGATTTTAATGACCAGATCGTATTGTTCGTCCTTATTAAATGTTTCGATACCTTCGATACCTGGAAATTACAACAGTTCAAAACACAGCGTTTACAAAAGCGTCATACAGTAAGCATCATAGTAACCCATTTAGTAATTAACGCCAGTTGCAGCACATTATCGAACGACAACATGAAGCAAGATGCTGGACAAAAATTTTCACCCAACAGCGACTATCGCCAAACGTTGAGTCGCCTGAAATCCGAATTCGAACGTCGGTACAACGATCAGAAACAGGCATCCATTGCCACGCTGGCGGAATATGAAATAATCCGTACACTTGGTTCGGGTGCGTTTGGTACTGTGGTAAGGAAGTGTATCTTCTGTGTAGTACAATGCATTAATACACCTTCTTCTCATAAATAAGAAACTTATCAAACGAAAAACCAGCGGCGAATACTTTGCAATGAAGATACTGGCGAAGGAAAGAATCATCTATCAGAAGCAACTGCAGCATACGTCGAATGAGAAACAGATTTTGCAATCCATGCGTTTCCCATTCGTCGTGAATCTGGAAACGTGCTACAAGGACAATTCCTACATCTATCTCGTAATGCCGTTTGTGAACGGAGGCGAAATGTTTACGCTGCTTCGCCGATCACGAAGATTTTCCGAAGCGCAAGCCGCTTTCTATGGGGCGCAGGTAGCACTGGCCTTGGAGTATCTGCATGCCTGCAACCTTATTTATCGAGATTTGAAACCAGAAAACCTACTCATCGACTACCGTGGATACGTGAAAATGACTGACTTTGGATTTTGTAAGGTGATCAAGGATAGAACCTGGACGCTCTGCGGCACACCGGAATATCTCGCACCAGAAATCATCCAAGCGAAAGGATACGGGAAAAGCGTTGACTGGTGGTCTTATGGCGTTCTGCTGTACGAGATGGGAGCCGGATATTCTCCATTCTACGTCAACAGTGCCGATCAGATGGCTTTGTTCGAGCGAATCTGCAAAGGCAAGTACAAATTCCCGAAGAATTTCTCCTCCGATCTGTGTGATCTCGTACACCATCTGCTGCAGACGGATCTTTCTCGGCGCTACGGTAATCTGCGCAACGGATGCAGTGATATCAAACAGCACGCATGGTTTAAGTCGACTAACTGGTATGCATTGCTTAACCGGGAACTATCCGCCCCGTACGTGCCGAAGCTACAAGGACCGGGCGACGCATCACTGTTCGATGTTTACGATGAGCAAAACCTGAAGATAGCCTCGAAATGTCAGTATGCGAAGGAATTTGCTGAGTTTTAAGCTTTATTCTATCGCATTCATGTCCATTCGGGGATGTCCAATTCGCTGGACATTTTTACAGTGTTTGCCTGGAGACGAAACGATAAAGACAATCTTATTCCATTCTAAGATATCGTGGGAAAATGAGAATAATTTAGATAATGGTCCTGCCACATGCGTCGCATTTTGCATAACCGTCTTAAAATTGTGGAACCTTAAGACTAATGACACGCCCGAAGCGAGATGTGAGCCGTTTCAGTGAAGTATCGGCAGTGTCTGCGCCACTCTTGGCACCCGGAACCATCGCCGTAGCCGATTTCGGCGTAGTACCTTTGTGCACCTTTCCAGTTACTCCTGCAATCGAAAGCAATCGTTCGCGTTCGCCACGGTAGTTGCGAGTTTTTCTCGGCTTTGGAGATTCTGTTTCATCAGCAGGTTCGGAAATTGTAGGCGATGTTTTCAACCGCCGCCTCGATTGTACACCGAGATTCATTTTTTTCTGATGCTGGCGCAATTTCTCCATGATCAACAAAGAAATCGAGCGGTTGTTGATGGTTCCATTCTCCTGGTTCGCACTTTCTTTGTACTCGTTAGTGGGAGAGTTAGGAGGAACTTCCGTTTGAACAAAAGAATCCTCTTCTTTAACAGCTGCATCATCCAACCGAAAAAGCGGGCAGGCAGCAGCATTTGGGAAAAAGGTTGGATGTATTTCAGCAATATGGACGTGCTAAAAAGGAGCAAGAGTCGACTTTAATCAAGAACTCGGAACAACCATGCTCGCTCTGCTTACCAGTGCGGTTTCGTCCCCAAACTTTCGGAAGCATATCGGACAGAACGGTTGACGGTGCATCTTCATGTGCGTGGTCATACTGAGTTGCGTATGTAGATAGTAATCGCATTCGTAGCAGTAAAACTTTGGCCCGCGTATCGTAGCGTTCAAGGAGAGGGAGGTGAGAGCTTGCATGTAGCTCTAAAATTGACCAAAAGCACCAAATTAATCATATACCGGTTGTGTAGCTCACGCTAAACCGGTGTGGACTGTTTACTAACCTGTGAAACCCCGTCAGTTAGCGACGCGTTCCCATAGCAAACCTCCGTGTTTTCATTTTCATCTTTGCAAATGGCCCCTTTATCGAACACAGCATCCGCAGGGGTTTCGTGATCTGTACGTGCTACTGCTTCAGCCGACATTGTTGTGATGCGTATTTTCGATTAATCCGACGAAATTATTCGATTAAAACTTGTATAACTTTCACTATACCTGAGGCTAATCAAACGCACCGATTGCTTGTGACCGGGATGTATGAAAACACAGCTAAGAATGAAGCTCGGCCAAAAATGTTAACGGTTTTGCACTGCAGAAATGAAGATTACGCGCCTACTCTGATGACTTTGATGAGAAACGACCATTTCTTTCGTTTACGCCGGTGTGTGAGTTTGTTGGTCATGCCTGTGCTGCGTTTGGATTTGATCTCTATCTGTACATGGGTTTTTATTTTTTATTCCGATGTTCTACTTCTTCCAGAAGTTTTCTTTTTCTAAAAACAATTCCGCTAGAGTATCTTGTTTACACCGATGCAGGCAATAGGTTAAACGGCATTGCATTGAAAGGAGCGAAGCGTAAATAAACTAACTGTACTTGATTGTGTGTAAGTGAAAGCGCTTTCCTATACAAGGATATAACTCTGTTAGGCATACAAAACAAACATGGAAAAAATCCTGCCAAGCTGGCATTGAATCGGACTACCGCGAAAAAAGGCAACGTAGTAGGCGCCTACCAAAATGGATCGATAAGTTAGATTTGTTTCCATGGTAAATAAATCAACGGCACTGTTAACTGTATTTTCCGTATATATGCGTTTTCCATCGTATCACGCCAGGATGGCAACAATTCTCAGTTCGTTCGTTTTTCTTTTTTTTTTTTATAGTGTTTNTCAAGGAGAGGGAGGTGAGAGCTTGCATGTAGCTCTAAAATTGACCAAAAGCACCAAATTAATCATATACCGGTTGTGTAGCTCACGCTAAACCGGTGTGGACTGTTTACTAACCTGTGAAACCCCGTCAGTTAGCGACGCGTTCCCATAGCAAACCTCCGTGTTTTCATTTTCATCTTTGCAAATGGCCCCTTTATCGAACACAGCATCCGCAGGGGTTTCGTGATCTGTACGTGCTACTGCTTCAGCCGACATTGTTGTGATGCGTATTTTCGATTAATCCGACGAAATTATTCGATTAAAACTTGTATAACTTTCACTATACCTGAGGCTAATCAAACGCACCGATTGCTTGTGACCGGGATGTATGAAAACACAGCTAAGAATGAAGCTCGGCCAAAAATGTTAACGGTTTTGCACTGCAGAAATGAAGATTACGCGCCTACTCTGATGACTTTGATGAGAAACGACCATTTCTTTCGTTTACGCCGGTGTGTGAGTTTGTTGGTCATGCCTGTGCTGCGTTTGGATTTGATCTCTACCTGTACATGGGTTTTTATTTTTTATTCCGATGTTCTACTTCTTCCAGAAGTTTTCTTTTTCTAAAAACAATTCCGCTAGAGTATCTTGTTTACACCGATGCAGGCAATAGGGTAAACGGCATTGCATTGAAAGGAGCGAAGCGTAAATAAACTAACTGTACTTGATTGTGTGTAAGTGAAAGCGCTTTCCTATACAAGGATATAACTCTGTTAGGCATACAAAACAAACATGGAAAAAATCCTGCCAAGCTGGCATTGAATCGGACTACCGCGAAAAAAGGCAACGTAGTAGGCGCCTACCAAAATGGATCGATAAGTTAGATTTGTTTCCATGGTAAATAAATCAACGGCACTGTTAACTGTATTTTCCGTATATATGCGTTTTCCATCGTATCACGCCAGGATGGCAACAATTCTCAGTTCGTTCGTTTTTCTTTTTTTTTTTTATAGTGTTTACATATTTTCCAAAGAGTGTAATTAAAGACAAAAAATACGTTCATAATTTACGATAGTTTTCATTTCTATATCGCCAAAAATTTGGCTAGTACACTTGCTACGTGCATCAAGGGATAACCCGACCCTGCGCACATTTGACGCAGAATGTCAGCGCACTGTCAAACGTAGATTGAAAACAACAATAAAAGTTTTTTTTCTCTCTCCATAAAAGAGCAAATGATGATAGTGATGACTAAGGAACTCAGGTTAAGTTAAGTTAATCGCATTGCTGCCTGTTTATTTACAAGTGACCAGCTAAAACACCGAACATTCGATCCATTCAGTGTGATAGTGGTTCAGTGTGGTCAACTCAACAGTCGAAGAAGTAACGCGACCTACAGGAACGGCCGCCAACATGAACCTACACGAGCCGGTTGATCCGAACAAGGTATTAAAAACAGAACGAAATATGTTTGTGTATTGATAGTACAACAACGCTAATGATTGTTTTGTCGGCTATCGTTGCAGCCCTTCGATGAGCTGACGCCGGAAGAAAAAATGAGGTAAATGTGGATGAAGCTGTAGCAAAAATCGGACACGTACACATGCCCTCACGATGCGTGTGAGGTGTGGGGCAGTTTTTATCGATCGTTTATTATCGGCGCCCGAGACCGTTGCTCGTACCACACGTACAGCGGCTACCATAGTGTCAAATGACTCAACTAATAATTTATCTGCTGCCGATGAAACGAAATCTTTTTACGGTTGACTTTGTATGGGCATCATATGGTTTAACTCTTTCTTTATGTTCTGTAATCCAACACTCTAGACTGGAGCACATTAAAATGTATGAAAAACACAAAGGCCATGAATCGATGCACATGGAAATGGTTGTGATACTGCTGGTCACGCTCATAATCGCCCAGGTAGTGCTGGTAGAATGGAAGAAACGGCACTACAGATCATACTCGGTACGTTGGGAACCGTTGACATGAATGCAATAACTTTGTTTGAGAAAAATGGTAAAAGAATTAATAATACCCCCCCATTTTACTTTAATTCCTTTGCAGCTAATGACACTACTTGCGCTATGGATAATCCCATTCGTACTCAGCTTACGCAGCCAGTACTGGCGATTTATCTTCTTCTGGTTAATATTCAGCTGTATCACCGGGTTGGTGATGCGCAAAGCGGTACGCAAACCGATTTCCGGCACCACACCACGGCTAGTGTACAAATGGTTTTACTTCATCTACAAACTCAGCTACCTGCTCGGTATCATTGGCTACATCGTGATGATGTTTACCTTTTTCGGCGTAAATTTCATCTTCAATCAGCCCCCGCACACGTGGATGGACGTTGGGTTGCTGCTGGTATTCTACGGTCTGTACTACGGTGTGCTCGGCCGTGACATATCGGAAATCTGTGCCGATAAAATGGCTTGCCATATCGGATATTACACACCGAAGGGCATACCCACGCGACATCTCGAGCGAAACGTGTGTGCAGTGTGTGGCAATCAGCTACTGACGGACGTCAACGAGTCTGGGGTGATTGAGAACACGTACAAGCTGACCTGTGATCATGTTTTCCATGAGTTCTGCATCCGCGGTTGGTGCATCGTGGGGAAGAAGCAAACCTGCCCGTATTGCAAGGAAAAGGTTGACCTGAAAAAAATGTTCTGTAATCCGTAAGTATTAAGGTAGTGGCGCTCCGTAACGTGTTGTACTAATCCATCTGTGTGTTATACTTCTAGATGGGAACGTCCCCATGTACTGTACGGGCAGCTGCTGGACTGGATCCGGTGGCTTGTGGCATGGCAACCGTTAATATTATTCATTGTGCAAGGTATCAACTGGATGCTCGGGCTGGAGTAGAGCAACTGTTTCACGTTCGTTTAATTCCATCTCTTATCGGACGGATTCCACTAGTCGCGCTGGCAATTGTTTAATTTCATCAAGAGTGTATTTAATTGTGCTGTTATTTTTACATCCTTTTTTTTGTTTTAATCGACACCAAAAACTACCCAGACGAGTAAACGAGCACAGGTGCTATGTTTCTGGTTGGTCTCGTCTCGGTCCTCTCCTAGGTTGTAAACCTGTTCTATTTTCCCATCTCACAAATCACCTATGTAGTAGACCATTAACGTAGACAGCACCGGATAGGCAATTTATTTGTGTGCAAGATCAAGACAAAAAATCCTTTACGACATTAGTCATGCAAATCGATGATGAGCAGTACGTTCAGGGAGACTATATTTCCTTCCAAGGAAACGAGGACCCACGGTAATGTGGAGAAGCATAATTTTAACTAGTTTTGTGTATTATTTTCAATGTGTGAAAAGTTTCGTTCAAAATAGTGCTGGTTTTGAATTGATTTCCCTTAACTTTTCGCAATGATAGTAATAAGCATCTTCGTGAAATATCATCCTTACCAAACAGATTAAACATTACGGGGTTGTATTTTCCAATCGATTTATTTTTCCTTTTCTTATGTACAGACTGGTGCCATAAATTGTTCTTCTTATACTGGGTCTCTGCTACTGTAACTCAATCGAAATAATCCTCGATATCGATATCGGGATTCAGCAAGTCTTCTCCGTACGGTGATAGATCGAGCTGATTCAGGATTAAATTCTCGCACGTCTCTTCCAGTCCCGTCTCACCGACCAGCAGTGCCCCCTGCAAGCGTCCATCAACCAGCACAAATTTAATGTACTCTAGACCGGGCGTCATACGCAGCAGCACCTCGTACTTGTCGTTCAAACCTTGTCCATTGTAGCGCCCCAAAAGCACTACCTGGTAACCGAACAGGGTCGTAACGTGATTGAACATTTCGAAGCAAAAATCCTGATAAATCTCTTCGCCTGCACGCTTGGCGGCCATACTCCGGGCAGCCATTCCACCCATTTGGCGAGCCTGTGTCCACAGTCGCATCTGGAACCAGTGGGGTGCCTGTTCCCAGCCGGCGTAGCAAACATCCCCAGCCGCGTATATATCCTTTACGGATGTTTCCATTGACCAGTTAACGAAAAGGCCTCCATCGGGTCCCAACTTGAATGGTTGATCACACCCACCGGTCCAGCTTATGGCCGGTACAACACCGGTGGCGGACACTACGAAATCACACTCAATGATCGTTCCATCGGTAAGAACCACTTGTAGACCGGAGATGACTTCTTTAATGTCCGCAACTTCCACCGATTGATGGACGGTTACCTTGTTGCCGTTTCGTGTAGCTGCTTCCCCATGCTTTTGGATATCGAAAGCACGATGCCAATCGGGTCCTAATGCAGCTCCCCGTTTACTGCCTTCAGCGGTAGAATGATTGCCAACTTCGTTCTGTTCCGTGTAACGCATTCGCTTGTAGATAGTCTTCTCCTTTTCCGCTATTGCTTTCCCATTTAATCGTTCCCTAAAGAACGTAGCCGCACCGGAATCTACAAACGTGGAGCTTATGTACGGATCCTTTATCACCCAGTGAATTTCCTCCATTCCATCCACCTCGTACACCAGCTCCGATGCAATGCCACCGTTTCCAACGACCACTAAACGAGTGGCCGTTTGGATGCGCTTGCGGAACTCTTCCACCGATTCCGTGTCGCGTATACCAATCACGTTCGCGTTTCCTTTCGCTTTATCGATGATGTTTGGTCTGGCACCAGTACAAAGACACAGGTAGCGATAATGGATGCATCTACCGGCGATCGTTCGTATTAAGCGGTTCTCACTTTCGATCGAATCAAGTTGATCGAGCAACACATCGATATTATTTGCCGACGCAAGTTCTCCCGTACTTTTTTCCTCCACATCAAAGCGATTTAGAATTTTACCCAGTGGAACCACATTTGTGATAGCTTTGACGAGCGTAGACTCGGTTAGTAGTAAAATTCTGTCGGTTGGTTCTGTGCGCAGAAGGTTCAACGTTTCGGCACAAGTGACGCCAGCAATCCCACCTCCGACGATTACGTAGGTATACGAAATGGTGTCTACCATTATTCTTTTTTTTTTGGAAAATACGACACACTGAATGTTTGTCTTAGGTTCGATTGTTTTCTGTTCAGCACCACCAAATAAATGGTTCCACTACACACACTACACGCGTTCGTTTGGTCGCTCTACAGCAGCAGTTCTTCCGCAAATGCTTCCCTTATTAAACTAACAGCACACTAGCACAATGGGTTTATTTTACTTGGAGGAATTACTTTCCTTTGCTGGATAATATTCACTGTAATCATACTCTCGGAAGGGCACATCAAACGTAAGCATTCCTCGGTCCATAGCCCTTTCCACGGCTACCAGGAGCTGCGTGTGTTTCTTCTGGCACAGCCCTGTCACCCGATAGCTCAACACTTCGCCCGTTTGCGGTGAAATGAACTGCTTCAGCAGGCCAATGTTGTTGTGATCTAGCACCAGATACTCATCGCGACAGATCGGACAGGGATTGCCAGTAGAGATGCGACCCTTGCGTATGCAAGTTTTGCGCGTCAGCTTCGGTGGGTATGGTCCTTTGTGGTTGCGTCGGTACTGTTTCCACACCGGATCGTCCTGGTAGGTTTGCCGGTAAGCTTCACTGGCAAGGTAGCGAACGCTCGTCTCTACCGGTATAACTCGCGAACGATCTTTCGGATCATCGATCGGTTGCTTGGATGCAGTTGCACCTTCTTCTCCTTGTTGTTCGGTTTCCTCACTTGCGCTTGGTTCTTCTGTGGTCTCGTTTTCAACCTTTACCGAACGGCGCTGGAACGCGGTTGTGGAGAGACTCCTTGTTTGGCCAGTGCCGATCGTCACGATACTTTGGCGATAAATAGAAATGAGTTCACTCCCGATTAAGCGCAACACTGACATTGTGTTCGATGACGGCTTTGTGTGACGTAATGCAGATTGAAGTGTTTTTGTCCGTAAGAACAAATTTTGCTAGAACAATCGAAATAACGCCACGTGAAATAAGCAATTGGAAATGAGAAAAGCGCTGCACGAAACACTAGCTTAACGGACTAGCCCTGGTGAATTATGCATTTTGTGCAATATTAACTTACCGGCACTGTGTTTGTTGGTGTTCGTCGGTCTGTGGAGTGGAAACCGAAATCTGTCACCCGCGATTTGGCGTGCACGTTGCGCTCCGGATCATGCGATGCACAAAGCTGTGTTTTGTTTTCAATTTATTCCAATGTGAAATATTCGTTAAACACGTAATATAGCTAAGAAAAACAGCTTAATTTCCATAACTGAATTTTCTACCACACAAATCAAAGTTTTGTTTGGTGTTGGAAAGGGAGGAAACACATTTGAAAAGAATGTTTTCCAGCAGATATCTCCGTACGCAGCCGAACAATACTTGACAGCTTTCAAATTCAGCCACCGCAGCCAGGTTGCCACTGTCAAACGCGAGAGCAAAACAAATCAATGTGCGAACCAAAGTAGCCTGGAAAATCAAGTCTGTTAAACCGTGTACAAAACACAAAATTTCCAACTGCAAATCTGTTTTCGTGATGCTTTCGGTGTCCCGCATTGCGGCCGGGAACGTGCGCTGCGTACATCCGAGCTTTGTACGCGTGAGAAAACACGTTTCCGCTGGTGGTGAGTAAACACCGGAAAAGCTGATGTAATCGCGAATAATTGATTTATCGATTTTTTTTCATTCTCTGTAGGCTTCACCCAAACGTTTGGCAGCCGGCGATGGATATCCATCAAGGTAAATCATAGCCTACTGGCAAAAGAATCCACATTGGGCCGACGCAGAAGGCAAAGCCCGGCAGAGCGCAAAGCGGAATCGAATGATCCGTGCAGTTGTGAGGAAGACGAACCGAACGGTCCAAATTCTAGTGCGATTATTACGCCATGTGACGAAAAGCGTCGAATCCCCATGATGGGGGAGCTAATACAATTCCCGAACGATTCCAATCCATATCCGGCCCCTCCAAGACGACACGTTCCCATAAATCGATATTTTCAGGTTCCACTTTTCAATTACTACCATTGGTTCGATAATAGCTACGCGGCATTATTGGAAAGATTATTGTATTAACGTTTTTACCCCTACAACCCATCATACATTTATTCCCAGCCAAAACCAGTTGAAACAGTTCCCGATCCTGTTTTGATTTCTTGTGAAAAGTGCGAAAGTATCGAAGATCACAAAGATGAAGATCAAGAGGTTTTATTTGCCTTTGCGTTAAACTGTTGTCGAATGTTTCTCGCGTGAAAATGTACATCAATCTTTTTGTTTTATATTTTCTGTAGGAAACGGAACAAAAAGCTATTGCGAGTAAGGGAGGCCCATCATGTCTACCACCTCCGCCTCCACCTCCGAAACAATCCTACACGGGTTATATACTCGGTGCCATCGCTCTCACGGCCGGTGGTCTGGGACTTGCGTACTATAATGGGCTGTTTGATGGACCAACGCCTCCAACGCCGATCGACGACACAAAGGAAGATGCGAGACGAAAGAAGCAAACCTATCCGGCATCCGCAAAAGATCTTCCAAAACACGTTCCTTACTTGATGATCGGTGGTGGAACCGCCAGTATTGCAGCTTTCCGTTCGATCCGCGGTCACGATCCCAAAGCGAAGGTGATGATGATCACAAACGAGCTCGAAATGCCGTACATGCGGCCACCACTCTCGAAGGAGCTATGGTTCAATCCGATCGAAACGGAACCACTAAAGTTTCGGCAGTGGAACGGCAGCGAGCGAAGTATCTTCTACGAAGCAAACGATTACTATATCGATCCGAGCAAACTCAGCGAAGCACCGAATGGTGGAGTGGCCGTGGCACGCGGCTACGAAGTGCATCGGTTGGATGTGGTAAACCGGAAAGCCATTCTAACAGACGGTACGGAAATATCGTACGATAAGTGTCTGATCGCGACCGGTGCTCGGCCGAAAAATTTGCCCATCTTTGAATCGGCACCACGGGCTGTCCGGGAGCGTGTGACTCTGTTCAAGGGTGTGCACGACTTCGAGCAACTGTCTGCAAAGCTAGAAGATGGTAGCCGGGTAGCCATTATTGGCGGAGGATTCCTTGGCAGCGAGCTAGCGTGTGCACTGTCCAAGTCGGAGCAAACGCGCAAGAAAAAGGTGGAAGTGTTTCAGCTGTTTCACGAAGGTGGTAATATGGCCAAGATTCTGCCCGAATATCTAAGCAGTTGGACAACGGAGCGGTTGCGCGAGGAGGGTGTAAAGGTGTGGCCAAAGACACAGGTTAAGGCGGTCGAAATGCAAGGCTCGAAACTTAAGCTTACGCTGATGGACGACAGTGTGCTGCTGGTGGACAGGGTAATAGTGGCGGTCGGTTCGGAACCAAATACGGACCTTGCGAAAACTTCCGGCCTTGAGGTGGACAGCCGGAATGGAGGATTTTTGGTCGATGCCGAGTTGAGAGCAAGATCGAACGTGTTTGTGGCCGGGGATGCCGCTTGCTTCTACGACACAAAGTTCGGACGTAGAAGGGTAGAGCATCACGATCATGCCATCGTATCTGGACGATTGGCCGGAGAAAACATGGTTGGACTGAGTGAGTACTATCGTCAGCTTTATATGCGTAAAACTGTTTGTGATTTTACCTTCAATTTTTACAGATAAACCTTACACACACCAGAGCATGTTCTGGTCGGATCTGGGTCCACGGATTAGCTACGAAGCGATCGGTCTCATCGATTCGGCACTGCCCACTGTAGCTGTGTTTGCTAAGCGTACAGCAGAAGAGATGTCCCGAGCTGTCGCGGCCGTCACCGCTGGTAGTAACGATTCCGAGAAGCTGCAGGCAGCAAACGCTAACGTAAGCGTTGGGCTGAAACCCGTATCCGTGGCAGAAGAGCCAAAGCAGACGGAGCCAGCGAAAGATCAAACCAAGGAACAGCAGGAACCGGAGGATAGCTTCGACAAGGGTGTCATATTTTATCTACGCGAAAAGAAAGTCGTCGGTTTGGTGCTCTGGAACGTGTTTAATCGTATGGGAACGGCCAGGAAAATTTTGGACCAGCACACTGAGTACGACGACCTGAATGAGGTCGCCAAACTGTTCAACCTTCACGAACGACCCGCGGAAGATGCTGAAATCGAGGCGGAATAGTGTCCATAATCTTAGCATGGTGTAGAAAATTGTTGAAAAGCGCACATAAATCCGTTGCTCTCGGCTTTGGGTGACGGTGTATTGCTAAAAACGAACAGCTAGTGGACAAGCATTTGCGATAATATTATTGTATGATTAAGCTAAAAAATACAAATTTCCGTGTCAAGAAACAGCGATAAAACCATTACCATTAAGTTTTCGTTTTATTGTGTCTAATTTTATGCCTTAGCGGTAAAGAATAGTACAGTCTTCAACCCCCTTCTCGGAGCTCCATCTTACGTACTTGCGTTTACTTAATTTTTGCTTCCGCTCCGACGTACTTCACTTCATCGAAAGCCTTTCGGGCCCGCTTCAGCTCTTCGTTCATCGTCAACAGATCCTTCACGCGAGCATATTTGCGGGAGTTCTTGCGTACCAGAAACACAATGTCCTCGACTTGTACACGACCCGTACGTCCGATTTCCATCGCTCGGTGCGTCATCTCGGTGATGAATTCAACCACCAGATCTTCCAGCAGATCGACACTTTCGGTGTACGGGTTCTGATCGTCCCCAAACCCGTACATCATGCAGCGCAGCTCCTTGCTAAACAAACGTTTGCGTCCGGAGGAGGTTTCGATTTGCACCTCGCCAAGCTCATCATCTTCAAACTGTGGGTAACCGAGCATAAGTGTTTGCGATGGTTTTCTGTTTACCTTTCGGTGGAACTATCTTACCTCTGCTTGATCGAACCCTTCTTCCGGTGGATTAGCTGCCATGTTCGGAACTTTTCGGAACACACAATCTTCACGCAGAGTGCTTTACTGGTTTACAGTTTAAAATATCGTTTTATTTATAACGTGATTATGAATCGATAATAAAAGAAACAAAAACTGACGAATATTTCATTTGTTGGTTTGACAGCTGCGTCGTTGCTTTCAGAGCGTTTTGACAGCTACAGGGAATCTGGCTGCGTACTGCAAATGAATCCGTTGGCTGCGGAAGCTATCAATCTTCCATCGGGTGAAGGTCCTGAAATGTAGAGAAGCAGGTTTTTTAACGTTAAATAACTGCTCGTTTTGCAGACGAAACATGTACAAAACAGTAATATATAATATGCTAATAACAGATCGAACAACATAACATAAATTTGAAAATAAAACTATAACGTCCGTTAATACACAATCCCCTACAACAGCACAACAATACCAAGGATCTCTTTACCTAGGAGAGCGCCGGCTAATAAAGCCTTTTTCTGATATTACTGGACAGAAGTTACATAACAAGCACAAAATATTCAAACTCAAACTAACCATTAAAACTCGGCTTTCAGCATCAATCGATCTCAATGATCGTATCATCAATCTCTATGATCTGATCATCCACCATTTCATTGTTTTCACTCGTAACTCCTGATTTCCTCACTTCATGTAACGAATGTTTAACATCTCTCACATCCAGTGTGCTGTTCTCTACCCCATCATACCCGCTTAATTCCTCTTCTTCCTCTGATTGACTCATCGAACCAGACACACCCGTATCGCTGGCAGAGTGTGTGTCCTTCTCACTTGCGTCCGAAATGTTCACCGAGCGGCTAATATGCTTGGTGGAGGATAGTTTAGATGCTTCAAGATAATTGGCAGAAAAACTTACATTACTCGCGTCGCAGATGGAATCTTCCAACCCATCCTCGGCATCCAGCTGCTGCTGCGTTTCATCTTCAGCGACAAAGCACGAGCTGTTGAACCGTTCACTGAAGCCCTTACGGATGACAAAATTGCCCTTTGCATTATCACGGAACTCACAGCTACCCTCGAAGGAGAACTCTTCCCGCTCGATCGTATTGAAATCTTCAAACACCTGCGATCGACTTCCTTCGGTCGGATCACCCGATCCGTCCTGATTGTTTGGGGCATCGTCGTTAAAATCTTCGAGCAACAGCCCATACTGCGAGCAGTGCGTAATGCTTGCCGAACGGAACAGAATTTGGCACTGATCGAGCGTCTCCAGCCCGGTCATACAGTGGCTAATAGTGGTGTTAACCAAGTTAATCGTGCAATCGTGATTGCTGTAAATGCCGGTAGAAAATTCCTTAATCACGCACCGCTCGAACGTGATCGTACAGTTGCCAAAGATCACGATGCCCTGCTTGGTGCTCGAACTCGGATCACCCGTGAAGCAACAGTTACGGAAGGTGATGTTTCCCTTCTTGATCACCACACCGGTGCGCACATTCGAGCAATCGAGTCGGACGTTTTCGAGGGTAAAATCACCATCGATCGTTAACAGCACGCTGTCGTCGTTTTTGGACACGATGGTAGGATTCGCTTTGGTCGCGCGATCGTATGCGTCCACAAACGAGACATCGCTTACGCCCCGGAACGATCCACCGCTGTTAAGGTATTCGAGAAATTTAATGTCCTGCCTTGTGCCGGGCGGTAAATAGATTGCACTATCGGGACTGCAATTATCCAGCGCGTGCTGCAGAGAGTCACACATCTTCACCGAAATTTTCGCGTCCATCATCTGCTTGGCGCACTGGAGATACGTCAGCTGTTCATCCATGGGTACGGCTTGTGTAACGATGTAAGCCATCGGTGTATCGCCCTTGCTTTTCTCCACTCCGAAGCGAACCTTTTCGAAAACGGTCCGCATGACGGGATTCTCCAGGATGTTGATTTCATTCTTGATCGTACTTAAGCGTAAATTTAGCTGCAACAACTCGCTCGACCGGTTATCCTTCAGAATGGACGTTTCATTATCTCCGTCCTCATCCTCCTCCGTTTGATCCTCCTCTTCGCTTAGCTGCTGCTCGATAAAGTCTCGCTTGCGCTGGATGTATCGAGCTTCCGCCAGCAGGGCCAGCGCGTGCGAGGAAAGCTGCCGCGACATGGTCTTATTTTTCAGATCATGACAAAACCGAATGCGCGACTCTAGATGCTTATCGATCCAGCTATGCTCGTCCTCACCATCGTTGTCCCACGGCATCCAGAGATGCTGATAGAAAAAGCGCAACTTGTCGATACAGTCGGCCGTGATGTTAACGTTCAGGGCGGGGTTATTTTGTTCACGGAGCGGCCACAGCTCCTCCAGATCGACGGTGATTTGCTCCTCCGGCAAATGCACATCATCGTCCTGGATTGCTTCGATAATGAAAATGGCCTTCAGCTCATCGAACAACACCTGATCGACCGTACCGAGCACGACAAGCGGATACTTCACCGACAGTTGTTCGCATACCGGGCGCGATGCCTTCCAGAGCGCTTGCCAGCCCGTTGGTTCGACGGCGACTTCCACAAAGTTTGTCCACTCCGAACGGATGGCGGATGCCGGAATGTTGGTACCGCCACCATTAAGCACGTTGGTTGTTTCGAGCAGACGCGTGAGGAAATTTTTCTTGAACTCGTACACTTCCATTTTTGTTGTGATTATGATGCAGGGGCGGAGTGAAGTTCGTTACCGGATTCAAACAACTGAATATTTTGAAAGCTATCAAACTGTCGCGGAATCCTGGGAGTTATAAACCCACGCCGTCACGGAACGTACCAGGCTCGCACATAATTCATTACTCGTGTTGCCATCTTCAATTGAACCATGTCACTTTCCAATGCTTAGAAAACGGTTTTAAAATATTGTTAAAGCCATTTTTGGTTGTTTTTTCCAAAGAAAATAATCAAACATTGGTTCTGATCAATATTTTACACGTTACGTTATAAATATAGTTGCGAAAAAACTTTAAAAAATATTTTTGCTGTGTAGCTTGAACGATACCGAAACGTCAAATAGCTGCACGAACTCGGCGAAAATTGTCCACTATGGGAACATAATCTGACTACCCACCCATAACAAACTATGGGATTATATTATGGTCATAACTATTTATCGCATTTGTCAAAGTGGGAGTTTTTTTCACACTTTTTTCAAGAATTCCGAAGAGGCAAGATTACCGTCGTCGTTGTCGTCGTCGTCGCTGTCGTTGTCGGTTCGTTGAGATTTATCAAGCCATCGAAGTGCGTTCCAAAACATCTACAATATTAAAAGCTGTCTCGAAAATTGCTCCCAATCAAAGTGAGCGGTGTGTACGTGCGTGTATATTTTTTTTGGGACGACCCTACGAGCACTTAGGCCCTTGTTTTCGCAACAGCACCGTGTGTGACTAATTGTTGTTCTTTTACATACCGCGAACACAATCCACCGCCTTCTATGGTCGCATCGTTCGTTCCATCGACGGGTACACGTTCTGGCGTAAATTCTAAAACTGCAAACTTCGTGATGGTTCCTAGCAGCCATTAGTTTGTAAAAGTGTATGTGATTATCGTGAAACTTGGAAGGGTTTTTTTTCGGTGTGCGAAGCGATTAGCTGTAGTGAATGGTGGTGGGCAACCGTACGAAACGCATAACATTTTTCCATTCACCTGTGAACTCATTTCGCGGTGTGTGCTGGCTGTGGATTCTAGAGGGGAACGTGTCATCCAATTGTCGTGTCTCGTTGGACGTCGTCGGGGGTGCACTGTGTTGGGGAAGGTTATTTTTTGCGCAAATTAAATTATCACCTCTAATGCACATCGTCCCGGGCGTTTGGCGGATGTGCCCCTCATGTTTTACTCCCCGTTGAAACACACCGGGCGGCACGGGTGTAACAAACACGATACCTTACGACCGAACGCAACGGTGCGAGGTAGCTGATTACATAAAAAAAAACTGTAAAGGAAAATCACCACTGCCCCTTGTGTAGCTTCTAAGCAGCGAGAGAATACAAAAAGGCGGTTAAAATATTCGCAAAANTTCTTTCTGTTGTGGCTTTTGATCGTTAATAGGTGTACCGTACAGGCGCAAGCATGAGAAAGATGCATCAAATAAGCGCAAACACAACTCAGCACGGATTTGGGCTGTGATCGAACTCGCGTCTCTTTGACCATGTTTTGTGTTAGTCCGTTAATGCTACACGGGCGGTTCAGTTTCCTTCATGGCAGACTGATCAAAGCGAATGGGAGCAGTAGGAAAATTTTATCAGCGAAAAATTTTCATACATAAATAACAGATCGGAAAAGCGCGAAAGCGCACATTTTTGTATGGTTAATGGTATGGAAAATTTCGTGTTGTTTTGTGTTGTTGTTTTTTTTTCTTATCATGCCCCTCGTGCACATTAATCTATCTAGGTTTATATTTTTTAACCGTTTGTTGTGCAGGTTTTAATTATTGTTATGTTGTTTTTTTTTCATTTCTTTCCAGGTAAACGAAACTGTCAACGGGGACACTTAATATGGTTCGCAACCATCAACCGTTATAAAAAGCATTCGAAATTCGCGACAAGTCGAGAAGGTGTAATCGGTGTCTTAAAAATTAGATCTCCCCCAACTGTATATTGTTTTTCTTTACCAAAGGCTACGAAAATCTCGGCCACATTGGAGCAAAATTGTAAAAAATCCTCGAGATCGTTTTGTTCTTCCTGATCGAACGATATCATGTCGCCGTGTTGCCATGATCCCTAAAACTAAACTTACTAAATGACGAAATCAACGACTTGTAATAGACACATCTGTTTAAACGCTATAGCCATATCAGTAGGTTTCTGTAGCTTATTGTAATTTGCTGCATAATCAATTTGAATTTGTATTCAAAAATCACAAAACCTCACCTATCCAAGGCCTTCCTTACGCTACCCAACCATCGCTAAATGATAAGATTAGTTGTGCACGATAAAGTTGATGCAGGTGCTGATGTTGATGATATCCATCACTCCGAGCAATGATCGTTGATGAGGTAATCGTTTAGCTTTAGCACGGTTGCCGAGCATCATTTACTACCACCGTACCCCCGGTGTGCCGCGAAGGGTGCAACTCCGGTTTGCGTTATCTTCCAAAGCACGCTACGTATAATCCACCACGGTGGATGGATTTATAAATGTTTTGTCATTCCGTTTTGCAACATTTAACCGGGCCGCGGAGTGACTATTGCAACTGACCGTGGCACTCAGCTGCCCTCAATCTTATCGCGCGCACCGGTAGAAAAAGGGCGAACACACGGATGGGGGTGTTGTGTTGGGTTTTGCTGTGTGTTGCGATATCGTTTCCATCCCTTGTATTTTTTTGTAAATGTTGCCGTTGTTTCTTCGCCCGTGTCCGATGTCGTGTGCGATAGAGTAGCTATTAATTGCTATTTGCTGTCCAAATGAGCTGGCTTGTGCTGCGGATCGAACGTAGCTCCGGATGGGGAAGCTTTACATGGCATGTTCCCCTAGTGTGTAGAACATCACCTTCACGGCAACTATCTACTAGTTCTATCTATTAAATGAGTAGTGTAAAAGAGGGGACCTTAGTTTTAGTTTATAGGGTTCCATAAATAGATAAGTATTTAGTGCTTTCGATGGGTTTCTCAACATAAGTTCTTGCACGGCTATATCGATTACGCAATATCTTAAAGACATTCTGCCTTTGTCCAGGCGTGAACACTACACGTCGTGCACGACGTAAACTTTATCGTTGACGCTGATTGATATGACACTTTCCTTTGATCGTTCTGTCTGACGTTGGGCATTGGAGGCGAATCCCAACACCCAATTGTTACCTTATCAGGCAATTGATAAAGTATGACGCGTGAGTGAACGCCTTCAGCGCATGTACATAAACCACGTGCAGGCAACATAGGGTACATAATCGAAAAATGACGTGATGTTGAAGGTATTTATCGATGTGCTCTGCTATTATAGTTGGAGTAAACTTACTATCAAATAAAGTATTTTTAAAGAATGATCGCGCGATGTCTAGCGAACTCCACT
Source organism: Anopheles rivulorum (assembly GCA_018908115.1). NCBI lineage: Eukaryota > Metazoa > Arthropoda > Insecta > Diptera > Culicidae > Anopheles > Anopheles rivulorum. The sequence continues at coordinate 17,038,393 of STHB01000003.1, read as the reverse complement.
ACGCCGCTTCGTATCGTGTGCACTGCACACACTGTGGCTGTTCAAGTGATCGAGAAAGCCGTTTTTACCCGGGCATGCTTGCGGCTGAATTTGTGCCGTTTTTGCATAACAAAAACCCAAACAGTGGCTGGTTAAACAGCTCGCACCCTCAACGAAATGTTCTACTCGTTTGGGGCTGTGTCCAAACCATAACCGACTCCCCTCCACCGACGGACTTGAGTGAGTTCTCCATGTTGACAATTGTTTGGAGGTAGAAAACGTACACACAACACAACGACGCACGAAACTGTGAATTGCATTTCCGCATTTTACAGACCTTTATTCAACAGCACTCTACAACAGACGCAGTGAAAAAGGCAAATGGTATTGAAATCAGCACCTCTCCATTAAGTGTGTGTTTGGGAAAATCAATAACTTTCATGGATAATGCCGTCCTCCCTTTTATTAAGTTCTCTTCCGGCATCCGGAGTTCTCTGGTTGATGGTGCGTATCGGATAGATTTCTGTTCTGGTATTCTACATGCGAGACGACGATCACTAACGGTAGGCGAATGGATAGCCTTTTATGCGGAACTATAAGAATTAGGTCAGTCGGAAACGAACCAAAGTTTCTGTCAAAGGGCCCGTTCATGCTTCCAACAATCGTGACATTCTACATGGATAAATTCCACAACAGATTATCTGTTGTTGTTGATGTTGCTTTTTTTTAATTCCCTTCCCAAAAGGGGAATGTTGTTCTGCCATGCTTGTTCTCTGTTTTGCCGCGACGGCAATGAGAGAATTCTGAAAAGGCATAATTATTCAATTCTCTCGTTCCTGCTTTATGGATTTGGAATTTGATATCAAGGAATGGCAAAGATTTGCGGTTTTCACGCCCAATTCCTGCGTCCCGTTCTCGACAGACACTGTGGACCAATGTTGAGACGGTAGACTATTGTGAGGATGCTGGCGCCATTAAGAATTTGGGTGAAGAAACGTTACCAAAGTATAAAAAAAGACGAGAAAAAGTTTTTTTTACTGTGGTGTAGATATGAGGTAAATATTCGACATTTCTTCTGTAGCTATTTGTTGTTGCGTGAGTTGAATTTTTGGAATGCTCAATTTTAATTGGAACCTAAAATATTCTTGTAGATAAAAGTTATGAAATGAATACTTCTAAGTAGTACAGTTCCTTCGTTTGATTGTATGCTTTATGAGGTGGAATATAACATGTTTGAGAAGCTACACAATAAATACTTTCGGTTAAGATGGTGATAAATGGTGGTGGTCTCCCTATAACTCCCCTTCACTCCTTTCGTTGTGCTTCTTTAGGGCCAAAACCAGTTAAAAAAGGGATGTCTGCAGACTGCACTGTGCACAACCTTACGCGAAAAGTTGGTGCGAAGTTGCTAACTCAGACGGTTCCCATTTCTCGATTCACATGCTTTTTTATAGTATCCCGCTGCGAAATGTTGATTTGTGTGAATGAAACATAAAAAATAAAATTGTTACACCCGTCTGGACACTTCCCGAGCGATCCGAAAGGATGGGTTGCGTTGGGCCAAAAGGGGAAAAGGCCGGTCCGTTCCAACTTTATGCGAACCGACCAACAAAAGCTTCGCAATTGGTTCGCCAGCTGTGTGTGTTGCCGCGTAGCGAAACAAATGATTCCTTGTCCTGCGGGAACGGTGCTCATTTTCTCTTCCGAGATGGAGAATGATCTTGGAAACTGTCCAGAAAGTGACCGAAATGCCCAAGGCATTTTGGTGAATAAAAGGGCTCCATGATGTGTAGTACTCGATGAGGAGGGAGAAGATGGTGAGGACTATGGAATGCAAGGGTGTGTCCGGCGTGCGTACACTTTGTGACGAATTAAAGCAGCAAATTCGCTCCGAGCCTTTCATGGCGTCCCGTCGCGTAATTACTGTTATTTTATTTGGGTTGTTTTTTTAGTGGATATAAAGAGATGGAATGTAGCGATGGATGGATGCGGCTTCCGTAATGAGGCGCCCAAAGGAAAAGGAATCGCTTTCTTGGCTATGTGCGCCATTAGTTTGAGATTGTTTAATAAGCAGAAACGATCACTTTGAAATGATCATCTTCTGTAGAGATGTGCGATGTGCGAGTAAACAGAGTAGTCTGAGTTGCGCTAGAGTGAGGAACGCCACGTGCACAATAAATGCACTCGAGCTGTGTTTGCACATGTGTCCGGCGATTTGTTATCATTCGATAGCGAGGAGATATAGAGAAGTGTAAAGGTATTCATATACCATGAAATGTATTCTTGATGCTGCCCTATTATAGGCAACACAATGCAGCTTGTATCTTAAATTTTAGAGATCTCCTCCATAAATATATCAGATAATGAAAAAAAGGCGCACGCCACCAGCACTTCCGCCAAGGTTAAGGTGAAATCAGCTGAGAGCTGAGAAAAACCCACCCCGTACGTGTGTGTGTGTGTGTGTGTGTGTGTGTGTGTGTGTGTGCGTTTGCTCGTGCGGAAAACGTGCATCCGTAACTGGACGACTTGAGTGGATGGCCCAGTAGTTACCGGCAAACGTATCGAAGATCAAGTTGAAGATCAGGTGTATCAAGAGGGTTAGCCCACGCAAGTCTTCCATTCCGCGCGTACGCACGCACTGCCAATTTGCCGACGAGTGAAGATCGTGGATTGAAGTTTGAACTTTCAATCAGGGAGAGGGAGTCGTCCCCGGAGCGATTGGGGCGTTGATCGCACGGATCGTCAACTTCCGAGGGCAAAATCGCACATCTTTCGCCGTGATCGTCGATCGCATTCGTGCGTCGTAAGTGTATGTTGGGATGGAGAGAGATTTTACAGCAGCAACTTTCGTGCAAAGTCTTGCTTTATCGGCGGACGGGTTATCGACTTCGATCGTCGCCGTCCGGTGGTTCGCGGTGGAAGAAAAATGATGCTATCTGACGGCGACCGAGAGTGTGCCGCGGTCACTGCCGTTGGTCAGGCGAACCGGTCCCGCTAAACGATCACTAAACTGAAGGCAAATCTATGCGTAAATTATAATAATTTTTGCAAAACAGTATGTGAACGATTAGAGTGACATTCCTCAGTAATGTAGAGAGAGAGAGGAAGGTAACTTTCTCCTAGCATAGTTGTAACTAAGGAAGTTACCCTGCGCGAGATTAGTTTATAAGCTGGGGAGACCTTGTGCCACTTTCCTGGTTGATGTTATTCCTCGTTAACCTATGGTCAAAGTTAGACCCCAACAGTTGGAGTGAGAGTTGGTGATAAAATTCGGAAACGTATCGACGGTATCCCGACGAAGAATCGCCCCAAACAGAACTTTCAAATTCCTTCATCGCTGGCGGTCGGGACAATTTCTGTCGAAATGAATGGTCTCTTAAAGCTTACCGATTCAATGATGGGGGGGAGATATGCACCCGAACCCATCTGGTCATCTGGTGTCGCATAAGGTGTGTCTCTAAGCTTTTGGGTTTTTGATGCGCTACAAAGCCTTCCAAAGTTGAATGGGCTCATCTATGGCAACACGTGTGTGTCCCATCGAATAGATTTACCGTTCGACTATAAATGGTGTCTTATGGCTGTGATAGGACCTTTTGAAGACCTTAGATTCAAACCGATTTTCACATAATCGCAGCAATAAATCTTTAGTTGGAGAAATTTATGTCTAATGATTGTAGTACTATCCATACTTTGTACAATACTGAAATGTAAACGAACTCTGAGCGTAAGCAACGCCTAGCTTTTACTGGGATCAATTAATGTTTCTGATATGATTGATAGCTTTCGAGCGGATGCAAAGCATTTACCGCGATCAGTGTAATCTTCATTGTAATTATTCACCCGGAGGTGGCTTGTGTGTTAAGATGCGTCCTGAGAAAGTATGATAAGGTAATTGTTGACGCCACTAACTCGATTAGCCTAGTCTCGGACAAGTTTTTATTAAATTGTAGCTTGACGATAGCCGCTATATTGTGGAGTTCCAGATATGTGCGACCTGTTTCTAAGTCTATAATATTCTATAATTCTATAGAAAAATAATCCTAACGACTTTATTTCCTTCCAATCTTGATTTGATTCACAGTTCAAAAGTCACCGACGAAGATTCGTTTAGAATAAAATTCTAATATTAAACGTGTGCTGTGGTGGGAAACACGTCCTCAGAGCAAATATTATCGTAAGCCTTCCCATGGAAGGCTAGCTTTGGCCGCGTGTGTGATCTCTCTCGCAAGAGGAGGATGAAATGAAAACATTCTCTTGCCACGCCAACAACGACTGATGATGCCCTGCGTTTGTGTAGCGGTCAACCTGTTCTCTGCCGGTGCCCGGTTGGAGTCCCCATCACCCGGAACCGGTTATGAATCTTGCGCACGAGAAAGGAAGGAACCAAACAGTTACGAGAAGGTGTCGTTCGGGTGCGGTCGGTGCTTTTCTTTTTTTATCACTGCCAGTGCCAGCGGAACCGCTCGGGGTCTCGGGCTTATTGGTTTGCGTGTCGTTTTCGTATGTTTCCGCCGGTTGGGATTTGGTACGTGTGGTACGTGTTATGCTACTCCGTCAGTACGATGAATCGGAAATATGCCAGCTGGAGCTTGTGCGAGGTGTGATAGAAATCAGATTAGTGACCCGAAAAGGGTACTCTTCGATAGGACTTCCTGAGAATAAATGCTCCTTAACCAATATGGCAACGGTTTTCCATACAACTTTATCGTATCGCTGTTAAGATAATGCAGTTTTATTCGCCATTGAGGAAGCTCAAAAAGAGGTGCAATGTTGCGCATGAATATGTTTTACAACTCCCAAATCCATTTCAACCCACATACAACCAAAAGTAAGGAAAAAAAACGCTGGTTCCCTCTCGGCATGGGTTGTCCCAACGTGGACTTTAGCATGGGCGGACGACGCTTGGGTGTCTTCCCTAAAATGGTGTGCGAGCCAAATTTAGAGGATATCTTGGCGGCGTGGTGTGGTGTGCTATCTGACAAGCGTACGCCTTCGATTTTACATTCCGCTGCCCGAACATTTTTATGATCATTTCATATATGAAAAACAGCCTCAATGTCGGATCAGTTGCCTCATTTTGTAGCATTTTTTTTATTATTTTATTTTATAAATGCGTTCGTATGGAGGACTTTACGGTTTTGATTGGGTTTTGAAAAAAAAAGCAGCGTATGTTATAATGTTTCTAACGAAACACGGACCATTTGTTGTTGCTTTTTGCTTTTAAAGGAACAGGTTTACAGGTTCCTTTCCAGCAGACATAATTAAATTGAAGGAAACCCCGTACGGTAATTGAGTGCAGACAGTTGCCAACTCAATCGTTGCAATGCCTTTTTTGCACGTTAAAGTCTTTACGAAGCTTTACAAAAAAATAAAACCGGAGCGGAGAATGGCTGCGCATGTATGTCTGTTTAAAAAGGGAAGGAAAGCTTGCCAATGCACTTATATGCTAGTTAAAACGATATTGATTTTAAGATTAGACATATTATGTCATGTTGTGCTTATCGCGTTAAGTAAAAAGTTCTTGACCAAGAGAAAATCGAGCAAAATGCATTTTCTTCTCATTTTTATATCACTTAAAAGCAGACATATATTACAAGAGCACACAATTAAACCGTTCACAGCTTGCAAGCCAACAGTGTTGCAGTTTTGTGCACCGGTGCTTGGTTTTTGTCATTTGGACAACCGTGAATTTTCTTTTATTCACACTGTCGGGCAGGTTGAACGAAACGGAGCGGAACGTTTCGGATGGAAAGCGAACCACTACCGAATGGTTGGATTTTTTTTTATGACACTTATATCCGATCACTATGTCGCTGTGGAGTTTACACGTGAGTTCTTCCACGGTATGCCCTTTCTACAGAGGGTGGCCGACACTGTACGGGCAAAGAGAAAGAGAAAGAGAGAGAGAGAGATATATAAAGAGAAGACAATAAAACACACCCAGCTTTGTTGTAAGGGCAGGTGAAATACGAACGGACCATCCGTCGATAGCATGCGGATTAGCTTTCATATCACTGTGCGCGGTGCTGTATAATATTTTGTAATTTATGAGACATTAGGAAAATGTTATTTACATTATGTTTCTAAACATTAAATAAAATAAACATAAACTATGGTCGATTTGGGACGCACTCTCTCTCTATCTCGGCATGTTTTATAGGTTTAAGGCTGGTTATATTATAGGTAGCGCGTATTTACTACGATTACTCTACTCTTTTGTGATTGATGAACGAGCATCGAGTTGCGCTATTTGGTAGTGTGAAAATTGATCCATTGTTTCACACGACCAGCAGCAATTTTGGATCACTTTTTTATGATTTACATTTATAGGCAAATGTATGTATTGCATCACCTTCTTATACATTCGTTTGTCACGACATAATTTATAGCCTTGGTAGAATTGAAGTTGGCTGCCAAGTTCTAGTCGCGTACATAGTGTGAAGGGTAATGGCAAATCGACCTACGAATTGATTTATGGAGATCGTAGAATGAAGAAATAAACTTGCTCTTACTGTGGAAGTTCAATTGTGCGTTACTCAAGTGAATTCTTCAAGTCCTATCTTCCTCGATCAGTCATTCTTCTCACTCACGCACAGTGAAATTTTAGTAGTACATGAATATTATCATGTTCATAGTCAAAATATTATTGTATACTAACAATTTGTATTTTTTTATCTTTTCTTTTCCAGCATTTGTTTCCATGCACAGTAAACCCAAGTACGAGGCGGTGAAACGTTTTTTGAAGTTCTCAACATTGTTGAACATGATGCTGCTGCTGATCAGATGAGGTAAGATGAAGTGAACATCCAGAATTGTTTGGTGAATATATACGAAAACACTTAGTAGTATTACAAAACATCATTAGTAATGTGTTGGCGTGTCCGTAATTATCATAGGCTAGAAGAAGCGGGAACCGTACCGTCAATGAATAGGTTCAATCTAACGATTTTTTGTTGTTGTATACCATATAACCTAGCGGCAAAAAGCATGAATGAATTTGAGTGACAGGCGACTAGCAAACACGCCATCACATCATCACGGTTGGCAACATTTTCATGGTGTGTCTATATCGGAAAGAAATGGGCGAACCAGGCGTGTGAGGGAAATGTGTTTTTTTCCTTCTTCTGTGAGATGAGGTGCGAATCAAACCGGTACCGGATATTAGGGACGTACTTGCTGATGTGGAAGAAATTACTTTGGTCGGAAGCAAAGGTAAACGATTCGAGCACCACTCCAACCAAGCGCTTGTCACCAAGCATTGACTATAATGTCTGGTACCAGTTGTGTTGAGGATCGCCCAAACATGAATGATGTTTTAACGCCAGGAATTGTCGTTGTCGGTGTCTACAGCTAGATGTCTAGAAATAGTCCCGTTTGTCGGAAGCGCAATAGCACAACACAACCGTGAGAAACTCAAACATCATACGGAGTTGACATAATGTTCTGCTACACATATGCTACAAAGGTTCCTCTTTCTCTCTCTCTATCGGCTTGTTCTTCAGAATATACACCTACTCCGGGATTGCTGATGAGTTGGATTATGGATGGATGTGACGCAATGAGCACCGCGAATGATAACTTGCACTGAATGACAGGATTTCATAGTGGAACATGCAAAGAAGCATATGATTGACACTAAGCGCAGCGTTGTTGAACAAGGGCAGACATGAAGGAAAATGCATAAATCAATAAACTACAAGTATATTTGCATTCCTTGGTGGATTTGAAGTGTGCCTGAGCATGACACGATAAGAGTTGTATGTATATTTGATGCCCGCTAGTCAGAATTTAGGAGTCACAAGAAATCCAACTGAAATTTGTTAAACTTTAAGTGAATATTGAAAAATTAATGTAGAACGCAAAACATTCACACGGTCCCTTGTGATTCGTCGGTCGCTTTCTACCTTGTCAGCTATGTCCTGAAGAATGTCAAATGCTTTGAGCGGGGATTGTCGCTGCAGTTCCGGTGATTTCTGGCAGAGCTAAACTTCCGGCATCGTTATGGTGTAGTTTCCATTTCACGCAAACGCGTCCGAATGGCTTAAATTCCTTCCTCTCCATAACTGGTCAATTAGAAAAGTGGAGCCGCCTCTATCTAACACACAACCCCCCGACCGAGTGACCGAGTCTGTATAGCCGGAAGGTGAGGTGTCGTTTTACGACGGTGTGTATCGGGTCGATTCAATTTGATTAGCGCGCAGGTTCGTCGATCGATGGAGGGAAAAATGAAACCCAACAAAAGGTAGCATGCATCACGCGATCGGACCGCCCGTCCGATCGCGCATTGGCGTAAAATATCTAACCGTAAAACATTAATGTCTGAGCGGTCAGTGTGAAAGGGCGAAAGCAAAACTTCCTTCTGTGCCCTGGAATATTAAAGGTGCCTCTTTATGATTCGGATATGGCACAGCAGCGTATAAGCCCTACCCAACTGTAACATCTTTCATTGGACTTCCGATTAATGTTTTGAGCTATGTGGAAATGTTCGGAAAATCGATCCATGGGAACTGGGACATCGACAATATTCTACGTCGCATCGTTGGATGAGAATAGTATTTGTACACCCTTACATCAATCATAATGCAATAAGGGCAAATAGGAGAGATAGCTTGCTACTAGAGAAAAATGTTTTGTTTTGTTTCGGTTTAATTACGATCCGTACTATCTAGGTCAGGATCAAATTTGTTAAATATCCGGTAGCGTATGGAATGGGACGATGATAAATGATGAACCGTGGTACGAAAGATTAGAGGTTGATAGGAAAGGAAATGAATAGTCCGGTGTGTCCGGAAAAACAAATTTTAATGAAATCTGACATACTCCGAACAACTGACAAAACATTTTAACCTAGTATACAACAACAAAATAAACTTTTCCCATAAACTTATCTGTGCTTTGTTCTTTTTGCTTTATTTCCAGGAACAAACTTCGTCCCAAAGCTGCAGCAGAACTTACATCCAGCAGGACCAGATGCGTATTACTCTAGAGTAACCTGACCTTCCCGGGAAAGCATACGTGTGCATCGTCTGAATCTACCGAAAGTCATTTGTAGTGTCGTCATTTTGTGAATACACAAATACACCACACCCCAACGGGTTCAATTGACCGTTCGAACGGGACTGACATTTACAGACGAAGTCGGCAAAAAAGGCCATCGGTGATCGAGGGCCCGCGTTGCCGTACTGCTGTGCTGTACGATCGGACACAATTGTGGTTGATTGTGGGCCGCCATTCGTTATTGTCACTCATTTATCGTTTGGATCGCGGATCATTAGAAGCAAAACGTGCGGCCGGGTGCTTTGCCCCGCGAAATAGCGATCACAGAGAGAGAGAGAGAAGAACGTTTGCAGGTTTGCATTTTTTGGTTCTGGTTTTGAGGAACCCGTAGCCAACCGGTGTGCGGTTTGTGCCACAGTGCGAAGGAAGTTAGAAGCAGCGTAAAGCAACAGGTTAAAACATACAGCAACAAAAATGTCACATCACAGCGACGATCAGCTGCTGCAGGCCGGCAGTGATTCGTTTTGGGAGCTGAACAATTACAAACGCACCACCAAGCGGATAGAGGATGGTTACAAGTGAGTCTATCGCAATTTGCAGTCAAATCGGGCCTAATATGCATTGTGATTAATATATTTCTTTCCCTCAATGTAGATTGTGTACGGAGCTGCAAACACTGATCCAGGAGCGTGCCGAAATTGAAAAAGCATATGCCAAAAATTTGAAAACATGGTCAAAGAAATGGGGCGAACTGATTGAGAAAGGTGAGTGGAACTGTTTTTGCGTTGGAAAATCAATATCAAAAGCCGTATTCAAATCCACGAAAACTGTGAAAATCGTGATGGAATCATTCTTTAGATGAGGGAAACGTGTAGGGAAATTGCAAAGTGCATCCGCGAGAAGTAGCGTACAACAAATTATACGCCACACGCTAATGTATCGGATGTCCCATCGAGGCACCACCATGAATCGTGCGCTACTTAATATGACCTTCAGCTTTTTTTTAAGTGATACCGCGCCGGCACACCATGCAGTCGAGCGTATGCATGTGAAGGTTATAATTTTCTTGCTGGATTTTTCTAGGACCGTCCCAAGCTGTGGCCTGCCGTTCGTATTAGTAGCGAGGGTTGCCTGCGCCGGGTGACATAATAACAGAATAACGCCACGACCATGAAATCATCCGATGGGGGAAGCGATAAGCGTATCATCTGGGTGGATGCACTTTTGTGGGTGTGAATTGTACCGTTTGGTTGTATATTGAGAGATTTAGGAGCCATTCACTAATGAAGATGACACAATGGTACAATGTATTTATTCACAGCTTCTTTAAACAAGCAGATCATTGGTTCTGTGATCGTTTGCCGGTTTGTGAAGTTTGTGTTACGGAAATCGAACTCAAAATGGGAAGATCGAACACCGAAGGTCACTACAGACACAGCTTCTGACATGGTATAGCTTAACGCTGCCGGTGAAGTGGCATTAATTTGTTAGCATTTAAAAATAGAATACTCGAGGTTTGTTGTGCGTCGTTCGTCCACTAGCCGGATCCCCTGCTCCAATCGTACGCGCATCTCCATGTTTGGTATCTCGTGTAAGCAGAAAAAAAATGTCTTAATATATCATTTCCCTCACACTTGACGAGTGCCACCGGTTCTCCATGTGCTCAGTTACATTCGCAATGGCTCGGGAACCAATGCTCGCGCATCACTCCCGCCGCTTGTAAATCGGATGTGTGATGAAGCGAAAAATTATGGACAAATGATCCCAACGGTAGCAAATAGCTGATCTGTCTGGACTTCTGATAATGGAAGAAGGCAGTGGTAGTACTGGAAGATGGAAGATGATTCAATTCACTCGCCCCATTAGTAATCATTCGTTTCGTTGGTTCACTAGATATATTACGTTATGTCGCAACGTATGCCGTGCGCTTAGTTTATGTCACATCATTACGATGTTTATGGGTGTGAAAAGTTGATATTGATGTAGGTACAGCTCAAACACATCTCACCAAATATTGATGAATCCTTATTCTTGTCTATACGATCCATATGTTTTTTATAAAATGATGCAGACTGATTCAAGTTCATTTACCACCTTTCTGGCCATTTCGAGGCGTGATTGTTCGTTTTCGAGTTTTCGATAGCTGTTCTTGCAGTACTGCCACGTCTTCCGGAATATTGATTTTTCAATTAGACCTACCGAATACGACACTAATTTCTTACCCCATTCAGCTGTCGGGGTAGAAGTTGTGCGTTTGTTTTTTGTTTTGCTTTGCCTTTTTTCCCATTCTATTTTATTTCTTCTCATGGCCTTACGTTCAATCAGACCCGCACGAAACACGAGACACGTCCTTAATTGAGTTACGAGGGTCAAAGGGGGTGAATGTGAAAGATATTGACCGGTAGCGGTTACGCGGTGTACGGATATCCTCCTGCCAGTTAGTGCGACTGTGCGAAGGTGATTGCGTTTTTGGAAAAGGATAAAATATTAAACGACGGCTTGTGTTGTATAACTGCATGTGTTGTGTGACAGTTTCAAGTTTATATAAATTAACTTTCAAATGTTTCTTGTTTATTGTTTTTCGTAGGACCGGAGTATGGGACGACAGAAGCGGCCTGGAAGGGAATGCTTACCGAGGCAGAACGTTTGTCCGATCTGCATCTAAAAATTAAGGCAAGCCTTTGTTCCGACGTAACACTTCAGATTAAAGAATGGCAAAAGGATAACTATCACAAAGTAAGACTGCAGCTGAATTTGGAAAACATTTGCTCTTACTAATGTATATTCCTTCTTTCATTACAGTCGATGATGCAAATCAAGGAGCGCAAAGAAATGGAAGACCAATTCAAACGGGCACAGAAACCATGGGCAAAATTACTAGGTAGTGCTGAAAAGGCGAAAGCAGATTATCACGCGGCATGCAAAATGGAAAAATCCGCAGCCAACCAGGAACGAAATGCCTCCAGCGATTCTTCGATGTCAAACGATCAGGTGCGCGAGGTGATTAGGGAATTAAGCCAATCAATGAAATGCTGCATAGAATAACATTTCAATTTCCCTTTTCGTAATAACGTTTTTTTTTGTCTTTTTGTAGCTCAAAAAGATGCAAGAAAGGGTACAGAAGCTTAAGGACGATGTAGCGAAGAGCCGCGATCGATACGAACAAACGCTCAACGAGATCAAAGAGTACAATCCCGTGTACATCGAGAGCATGACGAACGTTTTCCGGAAGTGCCAAGAAATGGAAGAAACTCGGTTGTGTTTCTTCAAGAATGTGCTGTTCTCGATACACAAATGTTTGAACATTTCCGAAGATCCGAGCTTGCCGCAAATCTACAAAGAATTCCACCACACGATCAACAACGCCGACCACCAGAAGGATCTGAAATGGTGGTCGAACAACCACGGTGTCAACATGGGTATGAGCTGGCCAACGTTTGTGGTAAGTACGCGGACAGTGTTACCAGCGAATGGCGAGGGTTGGAGCGCATGTCAAAGACGGTGGACAATGTTGTCTTTCTGTGTGTTAAGACAGCCTGCCGTTTCCTATTAGCTGGTCTTGATCTGTTTCTTTATTAACGTGGTATGTCTATTGTGATTGCTTTAGCTCCTAACGTGGATGCTTTGTTAGCGCATGATGTTTCATTTTGGGATGACCCTTCGATGAGTTATTTTCTTATAGAAAACAAAAACTCGAAAAATGTTTAACTTACTTCGTTTAGTTGAAACATCAAAAAGCATTACTAAATCACTTAGAGCAGATAACAACTATATAACAGTTTTCTGACGATCTTCCTGCTTTACATTGATCCTTTAACTTTCATCCATGATTTCTTTCAGTACGATTGTTATATTATTTGTTTGTTAGTGTGATCTTTTTTTTCCTAAATTTACTATTTTGTTAATATTAATCAAAAATTTGCTATAATGCGGGATTGGGCAAATGATAACACAGCTTTAATGTTGTTGCTGCTGCTACTACTGATGCGTGTGTCTCCCGCCATCCTCATGGGAAGCTGGGTACCCTGGGCTAACAGTGGATCTTTTTGTTCTGTCCGAGTGAAGTGCCATTACTAATCGAATTTTTAATCGTCTATCGCATTGCTTTGTCCTTTCCTGCGGGGCGCATTCCTATTCCCCAGTTAGACCAAAAACCCTTCGACTATATTCGTGGTCTGGCCTTATTATTACGAAATGTTGTGANTGTTGCTGCTGCTACTACTGATGCGTGTGTCTCCCGCCATCCTCATGGGAAGCTGGGTACCCTGGGCTAACAGTGGATCTTTTTGTTCTGTCCGAGTGAAGTGCCATTACTAATCGAATTTTTAATCGTCTATCGCATTGCTTTGTCCTTTCCTGCGGGGCGCATTCCTATTCCCCAGTTAGACCAAAAACCCTTCGACTATATTCGTGGTCTGGCCTTATTATTACGAAATGTTGTGAAAGGCAGACCCATTTCTTTCATGTACTTTAATTTAGTCTTTTTTCTATTTATTAATTGTAATTTCGTTTTCTTTTTTTACTTTCCCTCCTTCTTATACCTCTTTCCGACTGGAAATTCAAATTCAAACATTCCAAACACACACAATGATCCTTAAACTGCGCAAAAATCAAATGCTGCCAAAATCCAAAATCCACATACAAACACACATGTGCCACCCTTTCCGGTTCCTCATCAAACCCATTCATCTGTTGTGCGATCGTGCGTTGCTATGTGTGTGTGTGTGTGTGCGTTTTATGCTCCGCTCCGACGCCATAAACGAACGGAACTATCCTGCTATCGCACCTTCTCCAGGAGTACACGGAAGAGTTCCGCGACATTGCGAAGGGAATCAAATCCAAAGAAGCTTTACCCGCAGCGCCGATCACGCTCATTCATCAGCGACCCGTGGCCGAAGATTTGCATGTAATTTTTGTTTTTTTTTTTATTGTTTATCTTACTTTTTTTTACTCGTTTTATTAATCGCTTACTTTCTTCACGTACACACCTACACGTTTTAAGTTTGTTTTAGGCAAAGGAAAAGTTTTTTCACTGGTTGTGTTTTAGGATTATATATCTTTTTTAATCTGCGTGTGTGTTTTTATTTTGCTCTAAAATAGCATTACTCTTTATGTGTTGTTTGAAGTTATTGTTTCGAGACTGTTTTATTGTCCTTTCATTATTGTTTTCGATTGATGTCCTAATGTTTGCAGCACCGTACTGTTGTTTAAACGAAAATGAAAACATTTTATACATGTCCCTTTTGCTTGTCCTCGGTTTGTAAACGGTAAAGCGTAGAGTTAGTTTGTAGTGCATTCTATTATTATTTCATTGCTGCTTTCGATTGCTCGATCATTAATAGATACTATTTGATTTGTCCGGTTTTGGAGCCTCTAGTGTGAAACGGATTAAGTACGATTTAGTATTTAGCCAACAGCTTGGAGTGATAAAACTTAGTTGTGCGCTTAGAAGACTTGAATATCAACCAACACCCCATACAATAAACAAGCAAAGTAGAATTGACCGTTTGTAGAGTAAAGCATCTTAAGGATAAAGAAGGTTTAGTTTCGACCATAGTGCACTTACTATGGATGCAAGTAGAATTCACACTTACAAGTAACCTTACTGAAGGTTACTACCGTAGAACAAACATAATATGCTATTTGTTTGTAAAAGTAAACAAGACTGTATGATGATTGATAAGAATGTTTAATTTCGCTTTCTCTTCGCCAAACTTAAATGCGCCAATCAGGAATATCCGCCACCACCGCCGGCAAATAACAATCGGCTACTTGGAGGAGGCAATCGGAACAGTACGGCCCTTAGTATTACCAACTCGACTGGCAACAACCGCACCACCCCGACACCGAATAACGATTCGCCCAAATCGGAAACGGCTTCAACGAAAAATGAACCAGCCACTACGCCTACCCGAACATCGCCTGGACGCGCTGCACCCGGTGGAGCAGTCGTAACGTAAGTTGGGACATTGCACACCTTTCTGAAGCATTGTAAATGATTGCGTTTTCCTTCCCAGCAATGGTAACTCCGGAACGAACGGTAAAGCAAACGATAGCAATCCCTTCGAAGAGGAGGAAGAGTGGGACGAAGGCGATGGTAACGATAATCTGCTGGTGGACAATGGTGAACCTGGCGTACCGGTGAAGGCACTGTACGATTACGAAGGTGCGGAAAGTGATGAGCTTACGTTCAAACAGGGTAAGTGGCGCTTGTCTGGATCCTCTTTCGTCAAAGGCATTTGTAACTGATCTTGATCTTGGGCGTTACTTTACTGCTTACAGGTGATTTATTCGAAAAGCTAGAAGATGAGGATGAACAAGGCTGGTGTAAAGGACGAAAGGACGGGCGAGTGGGACTATATCCGGCCAACTACGTGGAAGTAGTAGCGACGTAAGCGTTGGTACAAGTTTTACAGAAAATGGGGAAAGAAACAAACGTAAAACAAAACCTTCCAATCGAAGGCAGGCAGGCAATATGTGTACAACGGTGAACAATATGATAAGGGAACGCGTAGTCAAACGCCGGAAGTACACAAACTGCTGCTATGTTGGATTTTATTTGATTACATTTTTGGTAGTGAACGAAACAACCGCAAACAAAAACATACGATAAACCAACATCACATTTAACAACGGTGGAGCAAATAAGCACGTGGTTGTAACAGTCTTTAACGTTGATAGCACGAGACAAACACGGGCAGCAAGCAAACAACAACAACAAAAATCCTCCCTCCGGCGGCGAGTCACAACGACGTGTTTGGTTTGCTTTCATCGCGGGTAGTTTGGAAGCGATGCGCCATCGTTCCATGGAACAACAAAGCTTAAAAGGATAAGATCCGCAGAACCAATAATACACAAGTGAAGGAAAGGACCTGTTTTGAAACTTCGGCCAAAAACAAGTATTTTTTGTAGGTTGGAAAGATTAGAAATTTTCACCGCGTTTTGGGTTGCACGCCTAGAGGGATAGAGAGCCATAGCGAACCGGTGAAGGTGTTTATTCGTACCTCTTATATGCGTAGATTTTTGCTCCCGGTATACTATTCGTAGAGTGGTACCCGCCCACCCCATTTGTAGGTCCTTTGACAGGTGGCGGCGTGTATTGTTAATCGGTAGGAAAGGAATAGTGTTTGCAAAGCCAATCATGTACCATCATGATTAATCTGTTCTTTACGTACACTTTATCGTTTGTATGTTCGGTAAAGGATATGGAGCGGTTTTATTTTAATATTATTTTCCTTCCTGGTTGGATCTATTTCTCGTTAGAATGTACAGTTCGAATGCTAGAATACGTATGAACTATTTGGTAAAGCATACACTCACGAAACGAAAGTGGTGCGATTGTGTTCTGCCATTATGAACTTGCCTTTCGTACGGGTTCGTATTATTGGTTTCTTTTTCCGCTAATGGAACAGAGTGGAAGGGCTGGAATGGAAGGGCTTATTCCATCACGTCACCATGAGGAAGTGAAGGATCGCACGAGTTTAGTCATCTCAACGTCTCTTTGTTTATTGTTCAGATCAGTTGTTCCATTTTATAATACCATATACGGTTTTTTTTAAAATAAAGAAAGCATATAGATATAAGTAGAAATTGAAGCAATTCTTAGCATCTGAAGCTCTGCATTTAGAAAATGAATCGAACGATTGCAGTTTTATTACTAATTCGGTGTAAATTATCCTGTCCAGAACAAAGCCAGAGAAAAGAAACATGCAAAACATTTAAACCGACCCGAACGCCTCTGGGAATTAATCGATTTTGCACCCCTTTTGTGGGGCAACAAAAGCTCAAGGTAGAGAACAATCAATCTGTGCACCGTATTTTAATGTCGAGCTCTTGTAAACTATACGACACTACACTCTACTGGTAGAAAACATTCGAAGCTAACATTTTGATTTTGTTTTTGATGATGATGATGAACACGCGTAGACTATTCCACCCAAATGTACCGTAGAAAATGATCTATAGTGTTTTACAATCAATTAGAAAACATCGTTTAGAACAACTACTTCCCACCTCTTGCAGCAATATGAACATATACGACAATGTTCCGAACTTTACTGGACATTTGTTTTTTTTTCTGCTTGTATTTGCTCGGTCTCAGACTTTATAAACTCAAGCAGCTTGTTGCAAACTCCACGAAAGGGAACCAACGGAAATAGCAATGTATTCATTAGGGTATGTATTTTTCTTTTTGCTCTGAAAAATACTACCCATTATCATACAGAATAGGACAGCAACGCTCGGCTATTTGTGGCCCCGAAAAGGCGTGTTGTAATTAATTTGTTCATTTTCTACTGTACAGCTATCAGCGCAAAACATGGTTTTGTTGCTGCTCGTTCTGTGTGTGGTGCAAACGCATTGAAATATTGTTTTGCGTACAAGTTGAGTGAAAAAAAACACGTAAAAGAAAACAAGCGAACAGCGAGGATACGATCAGGAATTAGGAACAGAAGGGTATAAAAGTTTAAAGCATTAGTAATAAACAGTTGAAGTAGTGTGATAGTGAACATAAAGGATACAAAAAAAAACAAACACTGCGTACGAATCGTTACAGAATGAATGAATGGTTGAAGTGTAAGCAAAAGAACATGTTGTGTATTATATTAAGTTTGAGGAAATATATGTAAAGAAGTAATAACAATCGTGGCTGCGGCAGTAGCGTTCTGATAGTGTTAGTCCGCAAACGAAGTTACGATACAAAAAAAATTGGTTGAAGCGGTTATTTATATACACAGCTGTATATTCTATACGATATATAACTACACGAGTGTTTTAAATTCAGTATTAATTGAGAATATCACACACACACACACACACTCACTCATCTCATGAAAGCATCCAGTAAGAAAGTACGCTTAACGATCATAGTAAGCATTTGAATTTGTTTCTGCACATTACAAAAGAGAACCATTCGTTGTGCAGAGTGGTGTTGTTCCGCCAATAGCTCGCAATATGGATAACGTATTCCATCAAACGGATGAAACGTTTTACGAAACACAGTACAGCAAGGGTTTTCCTAGCCATCCTTCTGCCAGCGTTCCGAATGCACGGCCAGCTTCGGCAAACGATGGAGGATTGCAGATGAAGCGCATACTGGAGAATGAACGTATGAAGCCCAAGGAACAGCAGTATCGCGAACGGTGGCATCAGTTAAACCGCAGCCAGAACGAACCGATCGGGAGACAAAAATTTCTTCAAACCGTCGATTCTATTACGTCGGTAAAGGATTTAACGCACGGTGCAAAAAGTAAGGTAGAAAGTAACTTTTCCAACATACTATTTCCCGGTTACGAGCCCGATAGTAGTAGTAGTAATCACCGGGGAAGGCCCGAGGATGTAATAGGGGATGCAAAAAGGGCAACGGTAACGCACGGCAGACGAACGTACAGCGATCGGAGTGGAGATTGTTTGTGGAAAATCTTCAACCACGAACCATCGTCATCGATGCCATCTACCGCAGTGAACACTGGGCGGAAAAACGCAGCGAATCTACCCGCCGCTGGAAAAAGGCTCGAAAGATGCCCTTCCGCTCCGTGTCGCCGCAGGTACGATACCATTACGCAGGAGGCAGAACACCAGGATGTACCGGCGGTCAACCAAGCGCTACAATATTTGCACAAGCTCCGCACATTGCTTTCCCATTCCGGGGCAGTTCAAAGCACTCGGAAGGAACTGCAGCAAAGCGTGCTCGATGGG
>STHB01000003.1:16975780-17019499 GCA_018908115.1 Anopheles rivulorum | reverse complement strand
ATGAAGTCAACACCTTTACAAATTGATCGTCCAGCGTGTCGAGCTTGTGAAATAACACTTTATGAAATACGCAAATTACATGTATACAATTTACTAACAAAATAAAATAAATATATAGTCAAGAATCAAATACGCCGAAGCATGTAAGCTAATTGCATGTCTTTGGGTACGAGGGTTACGCGGTCTCTGTGAAGCGTGCATCGATAGGCGTCCTCGAACAGTTGAACCAAAAATATCTCCGACGCTTCCTGCAAACAGAGCAACATATCCGGAGTAACCCTCAGCGAACGGGTCGAATATTCGGACAGGATCTCGCGTATAACGCGCGCAAAGCACATTTTCGGGATCAGATTATGTACCGTGCTTTGAAGGTTTATTATATCTTTTAGCACCTGCAGTTGGCCGGGCGCTTTCTGTTTACGGCTGTGTGGTTGCTTAGAAGTGCTCGGCTGAACCTTGTCTCTGGTTGCTTTGCTACTGGCTGCTGATGATTTACGTGGCGATTTACGTGGCGATTTACGGATCGTGCTGGTAGCAGATGAGCTTTCCTCGTGATCTGTGTTGGGCACGGTGGGCATGCTGGCAATCCGGTGAGCTGAAGCTGCATTAGTTCGTTTCGGGCTGTAATGCTTATTCGGACTAGAGTGTTTGTGCGACGGCAGAAAGGAGAAGTTCGGGCGCGATTGATTTGTATTGTTGCGGAAAGATTCATTCTCGCTGTTGCTTAGAGAATCGTCCGATTCTGCACCCATTACATTGCGAAGCTCATCCGCCGTCTTTAGCGAGCGATATTCTTTACTTTGTACGTTTCTCCTCGATTCTTCTGGGGACGAGTAGGAGGTATTCTGTTTGGTTGATGGTTTTACGGTCTTCGTGACTTTCGTGTTCTTTTTCGTAGGTGCCATCGTACAAAAACACAGTAATTTTTCACTTTTTATTTTTAAAAATCAAACGCCAACAAACAAACTAATGGCCGCCAAAACTAGCCGGTATACGTTTATGTTTTTAAAAAACGGTTGTGAAGGCAGCAGTTGTCAAACTAACGTGCAGCCTGCGGCCAAACACGACCACAACGCCGCTCCACAAGAAATGCAATGAAAACGACCAGAAATCTTTAATAATAGTTTTTATAACAGTAAAGGGTTATTAATTCCTCGAAAATATTTATGAATTACGGTCATCCTTCGTTATAGTATCCATTTTCAATTACATTATTCAACGGTACGTAGATAAATAATTTAAATAAGGCTGGCTGACATTTTTGCAAAGGCTACCGTTCTGGTCACAGCAAAACCTTTTGTTTATTTCCTTCAGGGTGCCTAACGCCAAGCCAAACGTCAAATACGTGATAAGAAAGAAAAAAAAAGGTTTGCCTGGAAGAAGTCGTGACGTTTTCCAATGATCATTTTATTTGCGTGTTTGCAATAGGAAAACGGGAGAAAAATTCTGCCAACAGGGAAAATTTGCAAGCACTAAACACTACTACATCCTGTCGACCGGCCAATACCTGCCGGGCGAAAGGATTGGCCGCCAATTTTTCCATTTTCGTACTGTTTACAAAGACTAAGCAATGGATCGAGGCAAATCAGGGCCGGGTATACGGGCGACCAAGAAGCAACAACTGAGCCACCCGCAGGCGGAACTGTATGCCCTCGGTTCGAAATCTTCCGTCGGTGGTTCGCGTGGTGACGATGCCAAATCGCGGGTCGTTGTCGGTGGCGTGGTTTCGGACCGCAAACGAGAAGCCTCTTCCTCGATGGCACTGGGTAGCGGCGGAGGTCCAGTTGCGTCGAAGAAAATGAAGCTCTCGTCCGGAGCGAGCGCCTCGATCGTTGGTGGCAGCAGTGCCAGTTTAGGCGGTGTCTCCGGTGTCGGTACAAGCAAGATTTCCTCCGGCGGGGACAGCTCTAGCTCGAGCAGCATTCTCGAGTACTGGGAACAGTGTGCAATGGAGTGCGAATCGGTAGATCTGGCCGCGACCGTTCTGTCGGCCATCGAGCAGCAAGATAGTGACAGCGTCGTGGGATACATTTGTGGAGCAATCAAACTGCTCATATCGCCGAAATCAAAGTCCGAATCAGTTTTATCACTATCGTTGCTGTATTTGGCCCGTTTGCGGCCACACTTGTTCTGCAACGAGACGATCACATCGGCACTGATCGCTGTGCTGAAGCGCGATAGCGGCGGAAATGCGTTCAAGGGCCGCAATAACCCGACCATGCATATTTTGGCGTGCAATCTGCTTGCTCGGGGCTACAGTGACAAGAAGCAGTGGCCAGAAAGCTTCATCCGGACGTACATTGATGATGCGATCAACGATCGTGTGTGGGTGGATTATGAGGAGTGTGCCCCATTCACCGATAATATTGTAGCGGCCTTTGGCACAAAAATACCACCCAAGTGGATGCTGCAGCCGGAACTGAGTACACTAAATCCAACGACACGCGATGGCACCCTGCCGGACGACGAACATTCCACGGACAGTGGTATGTTTGGCGATGCGTTGGGGAAAGACCCGGATGCCAATCCACCCCGGTTTGGGCATATGCGTGAGCAGCTCGAACGTATGGTAATGGACGCGATGAAGGATCAGCTCAACCGCCGCCAGGGACCGGACTGTTCGACGAAGAATTTCCTTCGATATCTATCGCTAACGTGCGGCATACTGGAGGTGCGCGCTTTCGTCGTTCCGCGACTAGAAATGTGGATCCACAACGGGAAGCTGGTGAAGCCGGTGCAGGAACTGCTAACCTTCCTGTGCTACAACGTGACGGGCCAGAGTCCGAAAGAGCACGAGGTGCTCTCCAACCTGGCCAAGGTGCGCTTGAAATCGAAACCACTAATTAACATCTTCATGATTGGGCTGAAGGAGATGATCAATTGCCAGCCGGACATACTTACCCCGCTGCTGAAGTATGTCGTGCAGAACGAACTCTCGAATGCTCGCAATCCAAACAACATGGGCATGCTAGCGATGATGTTCCAGACGAAGCCGACCGAATCCGCTGCCAACCTGGCGGAAATTTATCAGGAATTTTTACTGCAGCGCGAAGATGTACTGCGCACGTTGCGCTTCTTCCTTCGGGAGTTGGTTAAGATGCTGCGGTACGACATCAATCTGACCGTGTTCTGCAAGGTACTGCTACAAAACCGGACCGATCTTACGCCGCAAATTGCTAGCTCGGAATTTCGCGATCGAATCTTTCATTCGATCGTCGATCTCGTGTGTCTGTGCATGTTTCTGTCAGTGTCGCCTCAAATTCGAGAAGCAAATGTATCCATCCGCAGTGGTCGCGAGACAAAAAGTTCCACGGCGTTGAGTGCGTTCTATCAGCAGCAATCGATAATACAGGATCAGGCACTCGCCTGGATGAAGGACGTTGTACCGAGGGTTTACAAACCGATCGCCGCGAGCGACTATAAGGCGGCACTACACAAGCTGCTGCTGTTGGATTCTCCGGAGGCGTACGCCAAGGGGGATCAGTGGCCACCGGAACCGGAGCGGGCGCCACTTCTTCGGATGGTATCCGAGATTCCGTTGCAAGAGAGCCTAATGCTGTGCATACTGTTGATCGGTATTGAGAAGGAGATTCCCTTCTCGATACAGGATACGATGGAGATTACGGAGCAGCTGGTTCGAAGGGCAGGATCCTTGCGGCACATGGACTATCCGCCGCTCGAGATAACAGACCTTAAGATTATTGAGCTGCTGTTCAAGATGTCCGAATATCATCACCCGGACAATATTGTGCTACCGACGAATTATGAACCACCGAATCTGGCCATATCGTCACTGTACTGGAAAACGTGGATCATTTTGCTGCTCATTTCGGCCCACAATCCCTCATCGTTCGGATCGTTCTGCTGGGAACAGTATCCGATGCTTCGGTTGCTGATGGAGATGTGCATCACGAATCAGATTGGGCCACCGAAACCGTGCGAAGAAGAACTAGCGGTAGCAGCGCTCGAGAAGGCCCAGATACTGGAGTTTGAAAACCATCTTGCCTCGAATCCAATTACGGAACAAAACAGTTTGCTTCTGTCGCAGTTGATACTGATGGATCCGCGTGGTGTCGCACGACGACCACCGAACCCGGTGCTGGATCAAATACAGCAACTAAACGTTAGCCACCGGTTGGGCCATTTGCTTTGCCGCAGCCGCAAGCCGGACCTTCTGCTCGAGATTATACAGCGCCAGGGAACGTCACAGTCGATGCCGTGGTTGGCGGATTTGGTGCAAAACTCCGAAGGCGACTTCAACCATCTGCCGGTGCAGTGTTTGTGTGAGTTTTTGCTCGCTAATTCCGGTTCGGTCATTGTTGAGGCGAGCCGGGAAGCGGAACTGTTGCTGTATTTGCAGCGCGTACTGCAGGATGAGACGGGCGAGCATCAGATGATGATTGGAGAGGTGTTGGAGTATTTCCTTCGCCGGTTGTCTTCGTTTTCCACTGCTTCCCGCCAGGCAGCCATTCGTGGATTGAAGCTACTGCTGAAGGTGTTCCAGGAAGAGCACGACCCTGGTGCAACCGTCCCGATCGAGGCTAACAATGGGGACTGGTTGCTACGATATTTGCCCATGATACCGCACTTCCCGTACGTACGACCCAGCGTGATCGTACAGCTGCGGGCCGCCTGTCAGGTGGAGAACATTCCCGAGCTGGTGATGGTGTACATCCAGTTCGTGGCGGCGCACAGTGCGATGGATGGCGAAGAGGCCATGCTGGAGCACGTGATGGACATGTCGCATCTGATCGTCGAGCGTACGACCGTGTTTGCGAACATTATACCGACGCTGGCGGATCCCAGCGAACAGCGCATCCAGACGCTGAACTGTTTGTTTGTCATGTTTAACAACTTTCTGATCAAGCTGCGAGATGCGAAGGTCATCCCGCATGCGTTCACCGAGTATCCCGATCTGCTGCTGGTGCAATTCGCCGACGAAAGCCAGTGTCACATTCATCTCAACATCATCCAAGCGTTCGTGATACTGCTCACACACTCGTCGTTCATTTCGGTTGCTGGACAAATATTGGACTACTGGTTCCCGGAAGGTTCGCCGCCTCCGCAAGCCTTCACGGTGGACGGTTCGGAACCGGTTTGCATTCTGCCCGACTGGCTCAAGCTGAAGATGATCCGCAGTAGCGTCGAGCGGCTTGTTGATGCTGCCCTGCAGGGTCTGACACCGGATCAAATTGTGCTGTTCGTGCAGAACTTCGGCACACCCGTCAGCTCGATGTCGAAACTGTTGGCCCTGCTCGATCGGGCAGTGATCGTGCAGTACGAGGCGGTAAATGCCGCCATCCTGAACAAGAGCTATCTCGCACAGCTGATAGAGATACAGCAGGCGCGCGGTGCAAAGAATGGACACATTTCGGTGGAAGCGCTGGAATTACTTCCCCAGCAGCAGATGGCTGCCGCCGGAGAGCAAAAGATGGTAATCGACGATGAAAAGGAAACGAAACCGATAGTGACACCGGTGGAAGGGAGCGTAATGGAGTCGTATCGCATCGAACTGCTGCCGTCGGCGACCAATGCCGATCTGCGACGGTCTGTGTCTTCCGATGCAAGACCTGCTTCCGGCTCGAAGACGAAGGAGATCGAGGAAGCGGTCGAGCTGGTGCTTACATGCCCCTTGAAGCTGAACCGCCCGGCAATGGGCAAATACCGCAAGCTTATTCAGCGCCTGATGAACTCATCGTCCAAGTCGCAGGAGTACGCCGCAAACAAATCGATCGCTTATATGGGCCGTTTGCTAAAGAGTCCGCAAGGGCAGGGCTTGATCAAGGGATTGACACAAAACTCGCAAGTCATATGCTTCTTCCGTGCGCTGCTTGAAACACCGATCGAAAAGTTCGAAAATCTCAACTATATGTTGCATGTGCTGGATGAGATTATACGTTGCATCAATCCGATGACGAATACGGTGCTGCTGGAGGTTTTGGTTAGCAAGCGAACGCAGATGATATGTCACGCCCAGAAGGAAACGGGCGGTATAGCGAATGGGGCAAACGGGAAGCAGGAATCGATCGGCAGTGGTTCGGCGACCACGGGCGGTGAACTGCTGCAGGTGCTCTCGACCACGAGAACTGCCGATGTGGAAAGGAAGGGCATGCAGCAGCTGTGGCGCACAACCCGGGAGACACTGATCAGTGTCGCTGCCACCATGCTTAAGGGAAATGGCAGCGGGCCGGATGCGGTGGAGGTGAAAAGTGAGCCCGAGGATAACAAATGTGGGCTGCTGGTCGATTGGGTAGCTGATGCGGACTCGGAACTGATACGGGTGAACAAGGAGCTGCAGATGGAGTTACTGTTTAGCAGAAGCCTGTCGAATTCGCGCCCCTATCTGCTGTCGCTCATGTCACATCAGGCGAGCTGGGCTACACTATACCAGACGGTCGATTCATTGATGGGATCGTTTAATCCGGCGTACGATCCCTCCTCGGTGTTAGATTTCGTCGATACGCTAACGCGCAACCCGCGTCTTTGGCAGGGTCGGGACAAAGCCGTACCGAAGCACGAACAGATCGAGCATATTGTGACGTTAAACGAGGCCCAATCCTGCACCTTCATCGATTACATACTGGCGGAGGAAAAATGTGCGGATATAGGCGAAGCGTCAGTGCGTCGTTTGAGCCAGCGCGTGAAGCTCCTGTTGCAGTGTTTGCCGGGCAAATTTGCAATGCTTCCGGCCATGGTGACGTACGTGCAGGAGTATGAGCATCGGGAAAATGCGGCAGAGTTCGCTTCCGCGGCCCGACGGTTTCTCCAGCAGCTGTATCTGAATCTACCGCCAATGAAGTTTATCCTGCCGCACGTGTGTACGGATCTTTACCAGGCCGATATGCGCAACGAGCCCGGCGGATGCGTGGCGGACAAGTTTACGTACTACATCATCACGACGATCGCGTGTTTGAACAATCCACGCGATTTCCAAACCATGTCGGCCGAAATGGAACTGATCGTGCGGAAGCTTGCAGCGTCGCATCCAACGCNGCTTCCGCGGCCCGACGGTTTCTCCAGCAGCTGTATCTGAATCTACCGCCAATGAAGTTTATCCTGCCGCACGTGTGTACGGATCTTTACCAGGCCGATATGCGCAACGAGCCCGGCGGATGCGTGGCGGACAAGTTTACGTACTACATCATCACGACGATCGCGTGTTTGAACAATCCACGCGATTTCCAAACCATGTCGGCCGAAATGGAACTGATCGTGCGGAAGCTTGCAGCGTCGCATCCAACGTTGCTGCTGAGACAGCTGTCCGTGTTGTCCGCGCTGCTGCAGGGTCGGGCTCACATGGATTTGCACGTGCTGCGCTCGGAGTATCACTTCCATCTGTTCCATCAGGTGATGGGCATACTGGAGCTGCTGGCACCGCTCGTGTATCGTGACTGCTACCGTGCAGGGCTACAGAATGGGTTGGACTGTTTCTTCCAGCTGCTGAAACATCACGGTACATTTAAGGAAAGCTACACGCTGATCTACCGCTTCGTAGAGTTCCTGCAAGCATACATCGGAGCGAATCCGGTCACGGCCATTGCGTTCGTAGAGCAGTACGGTGACGTGTTGATCGATCTGGCCCATCAGCACTTTGATTTGCACGCGCTGCAGCAACTGGTGCAAGGGCTGTCGATGTTACGCCACACGGGCCCATCCGCTCGGAAGCATTCCGCTGGCATTCTGGCTGATTTGGATCAGCTGGCAGCAAGTGCAGCGTCGTACGACGGAAGAGACGATCAACGGACGATGATCGATGGCTACGCCGGTGGTAAGCTGGAGCACTGTGGCAGTGCGGCAGTAGGACTAATGCTAGCACCAGCCATTAAGAACGACATCCTACCGAACCATTGGACCGAGCTGGTCGCTGTGCTGCGTTCGAGAGACATAGATGAAGTTTCCGTTCCGCTGATGGAATTGGACGCACTGTCCGTCAAGCGGCCCGCACTACTCGAAGACATCTTTGACGATGTGATCCGGTTCGTGCAGCACCCATCGCCTACCATTCGGCAAATGGCACACAACCTGGTAACGCGCTGGCTGAAGCAAAGCCCGGGCAGCGTGGGCACGAACGGGACGGCACTGACTGCGTTTGTACAGTGTCTCAACCACGAGGACGTTGCCGTGGTACATAGTGCGCTGGACAAAACGACCGAGTACACGCTGTGCCTGCAGGAACACACGCCACAAATCCTGAAGGCGGTCTTCGAGCTGGGCATCGGAAGCCGGATCAACACATTCAACGCTCTGCGGCGGTGTGTTCAGGCGCTAAAGAAGCAACATGCCTGTTAGACCTGCGGGTCGGATGAAACATTAATGTAGCGTACAGTGACATATTATAGTAAGGGCAAACAGAGTATAAAATAATTAATTCCTACCATTGCAAACAAATCCTTCAAGAGCAAGGCCTATCTATCTGGACGGGTTTGGCATGAAGATGATGAGAAAAGCACTGAAAACTGGTAAGTTTCGCACATTATAAATCTAAAAACAAACGCACATTTTGTATGTATATAATTTATTTGCAATTTTCGGTTTTTACGTTGTACGAACATCCAAATTGAAGCCTACAAACGAAAGGAGGTTTAAAATTTGCATTAAATATAATATCAGTTTGACTGTGTGAGTGTTTGCGTGGGGGGCCTAAACAATTAGCCTAAACAATTATTGCTGCATACTGTGGGGAGCAGTATAGTTTCGGGGGTTTATTTTTTGCCCAACGATACGGCGAAGGGAATTTTTGCGTTGATACCACAGTTACGATACATACGATTGAATGCACAGTCTGTCTGTTATGAGATTTAAGACTTAAACAAAAAACAGGTAATTTCGATACATTTCACACTTTGCTTGTACGCGTAGCGAAGACGCACAAACAAGCTGAGATTGAATGCGATCGGTAGAACGATCGTACGGTCTCTCTTTATCTCTCTCTCTCTTTCATCTCCATCGTTTGCATCGTTTCGAACGGTCAAAGGAATCTTTCGCTTACTTTTGTTGCTTGGCTCTTTTTTCCCTCCTACATGAGTATCGTAACCAAATACTTTTATGGTGGCCAGCCAGTGTCAAGCAATGGGGGTTTGGGGGGGGGGGGCGGTTTTGTCTCGGGAAGTGTCGCTACTTCTACGCTTTTCGATGGCGATTCGGATTGATATTTATATTGTCCGTGCTGATTCCTTTCACGTCGATCCCCAGCTCGTCGTCGGGCGTGCTAAGCCAATCGCTTCCGTTGCTCTCCGAACGCTGCATCAAGCGCTGGGAGGAACTCGACTCACTGTTGCTGTTGTTCGCCGAACGTTGCCTGCCAGCGTGCGTCTTGTTGCCGCGGGACGTCGTCGGATCGGCATCAGTTTTGAGGGAAATTAAATTCTCATAGCTAGGGGTTTTGCTGAGCGTTAGATTAAGGGCTTTCGTGGAAGGAAACTGGTTGAAAATGTTTATCTCCTTCGGCGGTGCACCTTCATTCGGTGTTTCGACGAGTTTCTCCACCTTCGGTCGTACGATACTGATGCCACTGTCCAGTGCACCGTACTTTGGATTTCCGATCGTACCACTGCCGGAGGGTTTCGATTGTCCACCGGGATACAGCTGTGACACACCGGTTCCCGTACCAGTCGCACTGTAGTACAGCCCGCTCTGGTAGCATTGGCTCGCGAGAATATTCGCACCCCCATCCTGTGGTACCAGAAATTCACGTTCCGAGCCGCTTATGTTCATATCACAGGTTCTACTGCTTCCCGGGGCCAGATCGTACACGGCGCGGCCCCTAAAGCGTCGGCTTAGCGAGCTGCCCACCTCTCCCAGATGTTCCGACACGTCCTGCCGTACGTCGGACAGATCGAGCATGGTCAAAAAACCATAGTACCAGGGTTGGGATGCACCCCCGTTTCCACCACCACTGGCACCACCCGCGCTGCTCCCGTTGATGCTGCCCCGAGCGATCAAACCTACTGGAATGTTAAGCACGTACGGATGGTGCGAAAAGCTGTAGTGATGGGCCAGCGCGGCCAAAAACATTTCGATGCAGATAAGGAAGTTTTGCAACTTTGTCGACAGCTCCAGCTGCGATTCAAACTCCGACGTGTTGCTGTCGAAAATGTCTTTTATGATACCGTAATACACTAGGAAGTAGATGATCACACTTTGACTGTGTTGAAGAGAGTAAGAGGGAGAAAGATTAATTAGAGACACTTTTTTTTTCCTGAGCTTCGCCAATGCAATTGGTAAGGCAGGCAGTACACGTACAAGAAGGAAAAGAAAATAACAGCCTTAATGCAGAAAAATTTAGGCAGCGGTCTCATCGCACGCAGCTCGTTTCGTGTGGCTCGATAGAACAGTGCGAGACAGTACATGGCGATCGATTGGGAGCAATTGTTGATAAACACCAGGTACGGGAATGCCACGGATGCTTGAAACTGACCCTCACCGTACACGTGATTCAGTTGGCAGATGCTGCGGATAAGTAAGAGGAAAAAAAAAGGTCACATTACATGAGCCAGTAGTCTTGTACGGGTTGGTGAGACCGTTCCCTACCATGCAATGATTGTGGTTAACGGCCGTACGACCGTGTACTGCAGTATACCGTGCTTGCAGTTATGCACAAACTCCCGGCCCATCTGCCACGTTGACAGACAGCAGCAGGGAATGAAGTGATGCGTTTGCGTGTTGAACTCTAGAGCCCGCTCTAGGTCCATCTCCAGGTTGAGATAGTTTAGCAGATACTTCATGAAGTTGTAAATGACGTACGCTTCGTAACATTCGCGTATACTGTCCATGTAGATCGATTTGTTAGGATAGATTAAGCAGAGCAGCTAAAAGTTTAAACAAAGAAATATGAGCAAATGATCTTCGCATATGCATCAGGGGAAGGGGGGAGGTTCCCAGCAGTACGTACCGCATTCAGTGCGTAGATCGGCACCATCCACAGGATTCTGAAACGATAATATAGAGAAAATAATCGTCCATTAAACTGCTGTCTACAAAAATGCTTTAATGGAATGGTTTTCTGATAAGATTTGTGCTACATTATCGAAGGTCAAGAAAAGTTCTGCGTTTAAAACGAGTGTTGAGCATGATAACGCGATCGTTGCTGACGGTAGCTTTCGTTTTGAAGATGTATGCGCGATGAATCATCCCCTTTCGTTCATTGACTGTGATGTTACAAACGTGCCAGTAGACACGTTTTTTTTTTGTATGGAAACACTTATCAAAAGACGTTGATTTATGTGTAATAAATCAGGAAATTATGTAGTTTTCAATTTTCATTCCAAGTAGAATGTAGAGTCTCCAGGCTTATTGCATTGCTACATTTTTAGCACCGAACCAAACGCAACATTCGTCCGTTACAACATTCCCATGTTATTTTTCACGGTTCAGCGGAACCATTGATGCCGAAAGAATGGCCATAGTAACTACGCAGGCAGTCACGACGATGGCCTGGTTTTATTGCCGCCAGCAAGTGGTGTTAGTGTTACATTTGTTTAGCTTCTAATCGCAAGCCACTAAATCATCGTTTCCTCCATCTACTCTGGGCAGAATGGATGGGTTGGGAAAAAAGAAGACGTAAACACAATGACTCACAGCATTTAATCGTGCGCTGGGCAACGTACATTTGGTAGGATGTGTTTGATAAGGCGCAAAGAAAGCTGCCAAGGTTTTCCGCAATTTGATTAGCATTTAACAGCATGTTTTTCGCTGGCTCGGAAGCATCTCTTACCTGATGATGTGCCGCTGCAGCTGGGGCTGCGTGTAGTGTATTGTGTGCTGTGCGATCTGCCATATCGAGATCGGTATGGCGCACAGTACAAACAAACCACCGATCAGGATGAGTTGTCCCTTGCGGGTAAAGCCATCCTTTACCGAATCTGCGATCAGCAGCGGGACGACAATAATAACGAACAGTACGTACAGCACTACCAGCAGTGGCCGTAACCACATTCGCCAATGAATGCACATTCTGCTTCCGTGCTGCCGTGTGTGTGTATTCCTTCCCTGGCATGCACTGCAGTGGTTTCTCTTTCTATCTTTGCCCAACACAAAATGGGGACTAGGCCGCACAACTCATTTTACGAAACACTCACAACACTGCTCGTTGGATGTGAGTTTGTTGATTGGTACAATTTTCTTTATCGTTCGTTATCGTAGCTAGTTCCGCACAACGCAATCTAATGCATTTATTTTCATCACAACCAAGCGCAGAAAACTAATTCTACCGCACTCTCGCTCATTTTCACCTAGTTTCACTTGCGGGACGGATTTTCCCTAAACACAAACACATAGTCTTAGCGCGTGTCGAATTACATGTACGCGGAGGTGATATAATTCGATTAGCTCACACGGTTTCGTCTCTCGCAGATAACGGCACCGTTGTGCAGCACAGCAGATTTTGTCGTGATGTTATTGTTTACAAAATAATGCAACTTTTTCACTGCGACGTCGAAGGAAATGAGAATTCGTAGAAATTCATAGCCGTACGGTGCGTTTGACAGCTGCCAACGCGTCCTGTCAAACGGTTTAGGTCGCTCCATCTGTTTGGTAAACAAAACGCTGCGCAGTGCGTTCCCGTGCAATATCCAGCGAGCATTTCATCACATTGGAGCAATCGTTTACTGTGTGAAGGGGGAAAAACTTTTGCATTTAATCATTTGCATCAAAACGAACAAAATGTTGATCCGCAATGTTGAGCACGAAAAGCGGGCCTGCATGCACGTTAACTGGTACGAGCTGTTTCGGAAAAACACGATCAAATCCTGCATCATTCCCGTGCCGGACGATGTGTTGGCCTATCTTCGGCAAGACATGCTTATCCTTCCGAAGGAGTGTACCAACTTTACCGACGTGAGCACCGGCGAAGGATACCAAACTACGCATTACAACGCGTTCGACGATCAGTTCGGTGATACAGACGACACTGAGGCAGAGGATACCGAGAACGAACAGCCAGCATTTACGGAATTCTCACAAAAACTAACGGATGCTATCGAGAGTTTTGGTGGAACGGCTTTTTTAAAAACTGATTGGCACTGCCCCAAGGATGCACAGTGGATAACGCTGGGACAATCGCTATGCGTGCGCGACATTACCGATGTGTATCAGCTGCTGAAAGCGTCCAGCTTTTGCAAGGAAGACTTCCGGGAGCGTTCCGACGCGAACGACAGTGGGTATCACATTGTGCTGAAGAGTTGGAGAGACATCCATCCCGGGTCGGAGTTTCGGTGCTTTGTACGCAATCGTTCACTGATTGCGATTTCACCGCGACATTGGCCATCGTACCATGAGCATATTGCGCGCGAAAGAACCGACATTGTGACGGATATCGTGTCGCTGTTCAAAGAGAAGATTAAGGATACGTTCCCGCTGCAGGATTGTAAGCGTAGCCATGAATTTAACCTTACCTAGTGCTCATAGCTCTTGTCTCTTGCTTTCCCCAGATGTGTACGACGTGTACCGCCCGGCGAAAGATAAAGTCATCATTATGGACTTTTCGCTCTACGGCAAGGGACATTCCGATAGCTTGGCGTTCGATTACGATCAGCTGGACGATGAGGCGCTGGTAGCAACGATCGAGGAAGAGGATGATCCAGAATTCCGATACCTGCCGAACGATTGCGGCATACAGCCGATTAAGCGCAACGTGTACGGATTTCCACAGGATTTCAGAAATTTCTTTCAAGGAGCTGCCACATCTGACGCTAGCACCGGAGGCGAGTTCAGTGCGGAAGGTGACAGTAACAATTTGGTCAATCGATTGATTGAACAGTGTAATCTGCAGCAGCTGCACGATTATGATGAGGAACAATCGTAATTTAAACCATAACCATCTGTACGCCGTTGCACTGAAACGATACTAAACATAAACAGCTTGTACTTGATCGAAACGATCGTAAAACAACTTCTAAACGTGCAGTCCATTCTGTAATTATAAGCCTTAAGGTTAGTATAATTCAATCTCGAGTATTTACAAATAGTTCACTCTTCCGTTCTACTGTCCGTGTAACAGTGCCTTTTTGTTCCACCGAAATGTCTCATTCACTTGTCTCTCTCGCTCTCTATCGCTATCGGTGCTTCCGTGTGGTCAGCACGCGTCGGTTTCGTAAACTTCATCATTCCTAGTTGCTACTTTAAACGTACATGTAGTAGGCCACGGTTGTCTTAACGTTTGCCGCTAAAAGAGATCCATATCGTCGCACGTAATATCGAGACAGTCCTCTTGATAGCTGGCCAAACTGCGCATCGGTGTCGAACCGTCCGGCAGGAGCCGGCACGCATCCTCTGGACAGGCGTCCGAATCTTTGTCCGTATCGTTCGTGTGCAGTAGCGGCTTCTCCGGACTGGTGGTTACGTTTACGTGAATGTTTCTCGCCTCGTAATCGGAACCACCTTCGAAATTTTCCTCTCCCACCGGCGATGGCGGTGGGTTTGAAACTGTAAAATGAAAACCAAAATATTTTATAAAGCAGGACGCCTTTACGAAGCTGTTATTCAGCTACACTTCACTCACGCGTGCTGTGCGTTTCCGCCTTCAGAAGCGACATGATCGGTATTGACGGTTGCTCCGTATCGTTTGCCGCTTGGCGGTTAAGCGTTTTCTTTAGCTCTTCCACTTTCTTGTCTCGGTTTAAATTTTTTGTTAGCTTCCATTCCTTCTGTTTCGCCTTTTTGTCCTCCTGGAAGATGGTCTTTTTAATCTCCTGGTCCACTTCCTCGCAGTGCTTCAGAAGAAATAGGAACACTCCTCCCGGTGTGCGTCGCCGCCAGCCTTTCTGAGGTGGGATAAAACGGACAGCAATGTTAGTAAGCATGTTGCTCATCAGGCGTAAAGTTTATACCAACCATTACAAGCATTCCTCCATCTGCTTCAATTTTCTGTGTTTCTTTGAAGAGTTTTATGGGTATCTCTTTACCAAGTGCTTCAACTACTCGCACTGAAAAAGGGGGGGAAAAACATAAGTTTCGCAAAGCCGGAACTATGGAAAATCGATCTTACCCATTAGATCGGTGTGACTTTCGCACAACTTCCCGGCCAGCTCTATGCCGAACGTTTCATTGGAACAGTTTTCCTCCACATTCAGATCCGGTATGTGCCTGCAATCGAATCTAGGGCGTAATTTACGTTCATATTGTATGGACTTAACTTAATTCCCTTAACCAGCTGTGCTGTGTTTGCTAAACCCAGTGTGCATAAAAGCGTGAAACATACCTTGGAGCATTGTGT
Organism: Anopheles rivulorum; assembly: GCA_018908115.1. Lineage (NCBI taxonomy): Eukaryota > Metazoa > Arthropoda > Insecta > Diptera > Culicidae > Anopheles > Anopheles rivulorum. Next base: position 17,004,288 of record STHB01000003.1, on the reverse strand, counting down.
GCGCAGTCGTCACTGTTACTGTCGGTGCTGTTGTTCCGCTTGCCGATTCGATCCTTTACGCTGCCCCGCCGTTCTCTACTCTCCGTCTCCGGGTAGGAGTTGTGCGACGTTCGCATACGCTTCCCGCCACCGGCATAACCGTCGGAATCGTCCGAGTTGGACTGGCGGCGTTTTAGCCGCTCGAATGCGTTGCCACTCTGCATCCGTGACTTGAGCTTATAGTCGTACGATTCTACGTCTCGGTTGCGCATTCCGTTGGCGGTCACATCGCAACCCCGCATCGTTTCCATCAGTGTGTCCTCTTGTAGGCTTTCCGTCCATATGTTATACTTGTTCGGTCGGCCAGCACTAGCGGCACGAGGCGCTGGGTTTGGATTGGCAGGAACGACACCCTTCGGATGTGGGTGCAGCGTTCGCTGATGTCCTGCCCGTGATGGCTGTCCCAGCATTCGTTTGGGGTAGCTGCCCGAACCGAGCCTTATGTTGCTGCCACTTTCATCCGAGCTGCCGTCCGAGTCACTTTTATCCTGGTGAAGTTCATCGTCGTCATGCTCGTCCGAGACGATGTCCATCTGTCTGGGCAAACTGACGGAGACCGACGCAAACTCGCTCTTGGCCAGCTCCGGGCGAGCAAGGGGAGTGTACCCATCGCTATCACTATCGGACAACTAAACCCGGGAACGATAGGTGCAGGGAAAAAACGTTAAAGTTTGGTTAAGGAACTGGAATTCTAGGAAACAAAATGCATTACTTCTCCTTCTTCCAGATCGTCTTTCGGACTGGGCAAATTTAGCGTCTCATGTTCCATCATTTGTGCGCCCGTTGTAAAAAAGCAAGCAGCCACGGCACGAGTACAACTGGATGCAATACAATAGCCTAGCAAATGGCCTAGAAATACGCCATAAGTGCGTAATTTAAGCTTAAATTCGCGATCGCTTTTTGAGAAAAAAGTATCACCGAAATAATCAAACTGTCGCGGGTTTGGTGCTCGGTTGACGTTTCTCTGACAGCTGCTTGGGCCGAGATTTGCTTGAAAACAGCATCGATATCGGGAAAATTCTTTCAGTGAAAAATTTCACATTTGAACGAACAAGCATGTTAATTCAAATTTAACGTTGATTGGGACTACAAAAGTGCCATATTTGATCATATTTAATACGATATCGCACTCATTGTTTTATTATTTTCCACAATTAAACAAAACGCAGTTAAACAAATAGTTTTAAGGCATTTTAAGGAATTATTTTAAGGAATGATTTCATCCATCTAATCTCAAATGCCCAGCCGACCCTTGACCCATTGAATAAATCATCAATCATCCATGACTTTATTTGTCTAAATGACACCATTTCGATACTGTGTAACCGAAATGTACAAACAAATCACTGCGAAATCAAACGGGATGGGTTTGCAAATAGTTTGCACTGCATATCGTTTATTTGCTTTGACACCGAGCTACGGCAAATGTTTGCATGCTGCGATCGTTAACGAAACGGTTATATGATCCTCTCCCTTGCCACACTGCAATGATCGTATGATCCGACGATCATTATTCGATATCTCACTGCAGTGGGCGGCCGCCCCACCCATTTGGTGAGGTGTTGTCGATAAACAGATCACATCGCGTATTGCACAAAGGATAGCACAAGCTGCTTGCAATCGGTAGTAGAATTATGGACAAAAATCACGACCCATTCAAGCGCAGTATCGATTAGTAAATATAATTACCGCTTTGCTGATGTTGATCACGTTTCTAAGAAGCCGGGCTGGCACTTAAAGGTGGCTACTTAGTGTGTTGTTTGTGCGGCATACTTAATTAATGTTCTTTTTGTTTCTGTTTTGCCTGCGGCTAACTGCCCTGATACAAAGGGCACTACCGTTAGCTCGTGCGTCTGACGCGCTGGTGGCCAGCTTCCGGTTAATGTAAGTTGACCCGCCGATTAACCTGTCGGTATGAACGCTCGCGGAGCGAGACTACGCGCTGTGGAAAAGCGCATCGAAATAGTTTCTTCAATGGAAAATTAAGCGAATGTACGCGGCGAACCCGCGATCGAGTAGTGACGCGTAGTGCAGTTTCACACGCTCTCTAGGCAGGCTAGGAACACGGCTAATAACCTTCGTTTCGGATGCATAAATTAGATTCCACGCCTTCGAATCGATGTTGATCGAAGCGGCCAACGAGTTTAGACCGCACGGCACAAGCCAGCCGCACAGCCAGCCAAACATGCATCACACCTCAATTATCTGTTTGTGTGCGTGAGTATGTATGTGTGATCATTAGTATCATGCGTACGTTTCATGCAGCGTTGCGCACGGAAATGATAAGAACACGGTGTAAGTTTATGTTTCTTTTTTTTTGCTTTTTAGAAAGTATCGATCATTGGTTTTATTGCTCAGCTATATCCTGTTATTTGTTGCTGTAGGATTTCCGCAAAAATTTTCTACAATGTCTTTTTTTTTTGTTCTCCGAACTACACATAAAGTAAGCATCGTAAAACGTAACGTATAACAATATCAATCAAAACAAACAAATATAATGGCCATCCTTATAGCAGTGAGGCTACAGACAACGATATCACAAAAAAAGGAAGGTGGAGGGTTAGAGTTCAATAGAGTAATGGAACTTTCACGCTTGACTCCGAAGCGGAGCGAGTATAGGGAACGGATGGAAGGGACGGATTAGTTTGTGCACATTCCATCCGGTTTTGTTGTTGTGTTGCTTTGCTTCACTGGCGATGTCCTTGTGGTGTGAAGAGAGGCACCACTGCCCAAGCAATAAGCTCACGGACAGGATGTGGTTAAAAATGAGCACGATACGGAAAGGACACGAACGTTGTATCGCGTGTAGGAAGCGTCAGGAAAAAAAACCCTCCCCCCAGGCGCGTTAGCATTAAATGTTTGAGGTGGTTTTGTTTGTATGGTTACCCCATTTGTTCTCTGGGTTTCCACTTCCGGCTGCAATTCCGGCGCCATCGTCGGATTTGGCCAAGGGTCTTATTCCAACGCGATACCCTCCTTCTTGGCCTGGTCGCGATACTTCTCCAGGTACTTGTTCTCCGGATCGTACTTCTTCTGCAGCGTCTCCCACTGTGACTTGCGGTTCTTGATGAGGTAGTCGATCACCTGGATGGCACCGTCCCGCTGCTTCGGACTGCACTTGGCACAGTCGGTCTGCAGGGCGTCCGGCAGGATGCGCTTCAGCTCGTTACCGTCCGGCGTGCAGCGGCCCTGATCCAGCAGACACTTGTAGTAGTTGTTGAACAGACGGTCCGACTTCAGGATTTCTTCCACATCGATGTTATCGTACTTGGTGGTATAGGACTGTGCGGTCACGGTACCGACCAGCGCAACGAGGGCAACGGCGATGTACAGTTTCATGGCTGAGCGTTGGATGTGTTCTGCCGTTTTGGAGGAGAATTGGAAAAGTTGGAAAAAATCACTAGCGAATGCGAAGGCACTGCGAACACTGGCGGGCTGAATTGTGTTATCGATAACGTTTCACACGCGATTTAACGAGTACGAGCTGATCAGCCTTACAGCTTGATTCGATGCTACAATAGTAACGCAAAAACAAAACCCTTATCCAGCTACGATCACTACATCAGCTACTAAGAACTTTGGGTCCGGCTTGATCACTTCTCATGCTAATACTAACCTGCGTTAGAACTGGGTTGCGTTCGAAAAGGAGTGTATAGATTCGCAAGCTGTGCACTATCTGCGTTAACTGTGCTCTATCTACCGATCCGCCAAGCCTTTTATATATATTTAACAACCCACCGCGACACAACCACATCTATCTCGGCTGCTAGACTAGTAGGAGTGCTCCGGGGGGGGGAGTGGTGATTTTGCCGTGACGAAAGCACCGTCACCGGGAGAGGTTAACTCTCGTGTCGGTCGCATGCGTTTTCGATCTCCGCACTAGCCGGCTAGATATCGGTCGACCGGTATGACGACTACCGGTGAGCCGAACGACGACTTATGACGTTAGCTATGCAGTCGTAGCGAGAATTGCATTAAGGCGATTAGACGAAACGATGCACAGGGGGAATGGGACAAAACGCGAGGGAAATAGATCGGGCGGATGGATGGATCGGAGTGCATGATCGTGAACTTTCAGGTGGTCCCCGTTCACACTCGCCACGCTACGCGAGCCGTGAGGGGTTTTCTGATAATTTTGTGTCTCGTCCCCACGAGCGTCGTGTGGAGTGCTAGCTGAAGCAGCTGTTGAGGTGGGCGCTCATTTTCGCACCATTTTTTTTCCACTAAGAGACGCACAGCAGCAATACTTCTCCGTCATCATCTTGCTTGGACTTGGGGGCTGCAAGTGGTTGATCTGTTCGTTTCCTTCCCTTGCAATTTCCGCTCGTGTGGCCCATTGGCTGCAGTTTGCTTATGCAGCGCGCCTACTGTTGCTTGTAATTGCTATTATCGATACCGATCCGGCGAAGCTTTTAGCCGTCCACTAGACATAGAGCCGAGCGGCAGAGCGCGCAAGGAGGGAGGGAGGGGGGGAGAGTGGGAGGAGGAATCCGACAGACGGAGTGGGGCACAGCGGGTAAGCGGGGAGGTGTTTTTTTTCTGGCGGAAGTGGCACGATGCGGTGCACGCGCATCTGAGGCGAGAGTCGCGGTCCATGGGGTCGTGCAAATTTGCGCTGGAAGGTTGTAGGTTGAAGGGTGCGTAACGGTTGGCTACTGTTGGCGGGCGGTTTGGTGAAACTCTTTTTTTTCTCTTGTGTGCGCACCACCGACATGAGCCGACAGCGACCACAATGGAACGGAACGTTCCAATGTTCGGTCGAATAGGGGGCAAGCTCCCTCCCAACCTTTTCCTCCCTCTTCACTTTTCGGGGGTGAGGTGGGGTAGCCGAAAACGCAAAACTTCGAGAGCTTCATCGGCACTGTTCGGGGGTATCCTTGATCGTTAGAATTGTTTAGATTTAGCGGTATAAAAAGCGATCGCGGTTCTGCAGTTCGGTACAGTCGGTGCTACAATCGCAGTTTGAGAGCTTCTTCTCTTGCAAACACACAGTCACATTCGTTTCGGTTAGTTCCAAACCAAACAGCTTTCTACGTGTGCTTATACTTTCTGGTGCTATATTCAAGTGGTTACTAATTTTGTTTGAATTTTGATTGTTTTTTTTTTGCGTATTGTGTCTATTTTTGTGGTGTTTTTAGACGCACACACCCACACACCATTGCCATCATGAAACTGTTCGTCGCCATCGCTTTCGCCCTGTTGGCCGTTGTCGTCGCCCAGGACCAGTACACCACCAAGTACGACGGTATCGATCTGGATGAGATCCTGAAGTCGGACCGTCTGTTCAACAACTACTTCAAGTGTCTGATGGACGAGGGCCGCTGCACTCCGGACGGTAACGAGCTGAAGAAGATCCTGCCGGAAGCCCTGCAGACCAACTGTGCCAAGTGTAGCGAGAAGCAGCGCAGCGGTGCGATCAAGGTGATCAACTACGTGATCGAGAACCGCAAGGAGCAATGGGATGCTCTGCAGAAGAAGTACGATCCGGAGAACCTGTACATCGAGAAGTACCGCGAGGAGGCCCAGAAGGAGGGCATCAAGCTGGAATAAGCCTCGTGCACGGATAGTGCGGAACGGGCGATCCCTCGCTCTGTGATATTGTTTGTTGATGTTATCTCAAAAATAAAATGTGATAAAACCTTTTTGGAACTAAAATGAACAATTTGCGTGTATGTTTTGCTTTTTTCATAGAAAAGATGCTATCTTGTAATAGGAATCTGTATGCGTATTTTGCTGGAAAAAGTATCATTCCCGCGTTTTGATGCAACGATTTTAAAAATTCACGCGCCAAACAGGTTCGCTTGTTTGACATTGAAAAGTTGCACGTGGTTTATAGTACCGAGATCGGCTACTTGACTATTGTATTCCCGAACGATTCCGAAGTGGAATTCATTTCCGGAAATTACCGAAGCTTGACAGCTACGTAGCCCATCTCTTTCATCTCGTTCAAAACAAAACATTGCATTGGGAAGATGTGATAGTCGCTCAGCTGTTGGCAAGAGGAAATTCTATGTTAAATTGTGTGTTAATTTATTGATTTTAGACCAGTTGCGTGACAAAATGGCTATGGAGCTAAGCATTTTGACGCTAAACATTTGGTAAGTGTGCTTACTAACAAAATGAATCGTCTTTTGCACAAGATTGTTATTGTTCTCTTGGCTGTGTTGTCCTTTGTCCCGCGCAGGGGTATTCCGTACGTGTCGAAGGATCGGGAGGTACGTGTGAAGGCTATCGGAGATGTGCTTGCCAGCGGGAACTACGATATCGTGTCGCTGCAGGAAGTGTGGTCTGACAGTGACTATCAGTATTTGAGGCAGCGGGTGGAAAATGTGCTTCCCTTTTGCCACTATTTCTACAGGTAGGTAAGCAAAGCCCGGTGGTGGTGGTGAATGGGTAAAGAAGGCAGTGGAAAAGGGTGTAAATGAATCATCTCCTCTCCCTTTCCAGTGGCGTCGTCGGTTCAGGGTTAGCGATTCTCTCGCGCTATCCGATTGTATCGGCTTTCTTTCATGCCTGGTCCGTGAACGGGTACATCCATCGCATTCAGCACGGTGACTGGTTCGGTGGGAAAGGGGTCGGTATGGCCAAGATCTCCGTCAACGATCAGCTGGTGCATGTGTACGTTGCTCATGTAAGTGTGCGGGTAATACGGGGAAGGCATCAACATCACCCTGCTGCATTAATCATAAACCTGGGTGCAAGTCTGGTCGAGAACAGCATCGTAAAATGATTGCTTCTGCTTAGAGATTCGATCTAGTCACGGTGTGACGTGATTTGTAACATTAAGACATCGTTTGCGAACCATTTTGTTGTATTCCGTCCTGCTGATGAGGTTAATGGTGTTGGTGGCATTTTTTTACGCCGGCACGGTGCTGATTAGGCGCCGCTAGTCTTGAATGATAGTAACTTCCTACTTCCTGTACGACAGTATGATCGATCGGGAACGCATGGCAGTGAATTTCCATAATATGTTAATGCGCGCTCGTCGACTCGATCAGCCATGTGGCAAACGAATGAACGTTAAATTAAATATCTTTCTTTCCTCCCTCACGCTGCGCACAGCTTCACGCGGAATACAACCGACAATGTGACGACTACATGGCACATCGTGTAATACAAGCGCATGATACGGCGCAGTTTATCGAGAGTACGCGCGGACAGTCGGTGCTGCAGGTGCTGGCCGGCGATCTCAACACCGAACCGGGCGATCTCGCTTATCGGGTGCTGGTAACCAGCTCACAGCTGAAGGATTCGTACGATCGTAAATCGATCGGTAGCGCCGTAGGTACGAATGAATGTCACACAAACAGTTACACCGAACCGGTGGCAGCCAAGCAGCAACCCAATGGGAAACGGATCGACTACATCATGTATCGCATTGGGGATCACTATGAAGGACGATTGTTGGAACATCGATTACCGCTGCCGGAACGCGTCCCGGGGCAAACGTTTAGCTACTCAGATCACGAGGCCGTATACGCTAAATTGATACTGAAAAAGTGTTCGTCAACTTCAACCATCCAAAATCTGATCGCCTGTAATAGTGGCAAGGTGCGGGACGAGGAAAGCTGCAGCCGCGAATCGCGGGAGGAAGTGGAGCGGGAAGCAGTGCTGGCACTGCGTGAAAGTGTGACCATTTGCAATGAGAGTCTAAAGCAGCTAGAATCGCACCGGCGCAGCTACACCCTGATGGCGATCGGGGTGATCATCGTGTTGATTAACCTGCTCGAACTGCAAGCACCTTACGGGTTGAAGATAGCCTTTTTGGTGCTTAAATTTCTGCTCTGCGCCGTCATCATGTTCTTCGTCGTAATGGCCACTATCTGGAACGTGATGGAAAAGCACGGCATACTGGCTGGCAAACTTTCGATGGAAATTGCGCTAAAAGGGTACAGTCTCGACGGGTCGGCCGGCGGTTACGGTGCGACGAGCGAAAAATGAAGCACCTGAATGTATTTTTCCGATTCCACTTTAGCGCGTTCGGTGGTTTTTTTTTCCTCACTGTTATGAACAAATGACCTTCCATACTGCACGCCACGCCTAAAGGCAACGATAGAAGACTGCACACGGCCGACCCGTTGATGCTGTAACGTGTAACAGACACGGCACAAGTACGCAAGTCGGCAAATAGTTTGTTAAAGTAGGATGATATATAAACATTCCCCGAAATAGAAGCCACCCAGCCAGCCAGCGCATGGGAAAAACACTGTAACGCTCTTTGTTGTTTCGATTTCAGATTTGCTTTCGACGAAGCGAAGGGAAAACGATCCATGGTCACAGTGCTAGCCCGAAGCATGCCAGCGCAATTGCAGGGCATTCCCTCGATTTGCTGTTGCGATAAGCACGCATTGAAGCACCGGTGATGCACCGACACACATTTAATGTCGACACCGTTCGATAAGCAATCTGGCGGAAGATTTTCTCGCTGTCCAGGTGGCGTGCCAGTTCAAACGGTAGGCTGAGTCAGCAATGTATTTAACAGTCACGTCTGGCCCGTCTAACAGTTCCGGTGTTTCATGAACCATGGCAGGAACGTGTGTATTTTGTTTTGAACTTCAAACGACTCTATTCTACAATCCGCTTTTGTGGAAGGATGTGACGATGGTTGCGCTTGGTAGCATTTGGCAACAAAAACAACAAAATATGGCACTCGGCTAGCTATGAGTAATCTGTTTTGAAGAATTTTCCAGCATTTATTGCATGGAAAACTACGTTTGAAAAATGAATAAACCATCACATGCATTGCTGAACACCGACAGACGCCGAAATGGAAGAGAAGAAGTTGCCTTTTTTCTTCGTCTACCATTTGGAGCTGCACGACCACAGCAAATAGCACAAAGGAAACTCTTACTATTTCACGCAATTCATTCGAAATACACTATTAATATCTTCGATCTTGGAGATGTTACAGTCGAAAGATCACGCAAGTGAATTACGCCAGAATGACGTCAATGATGAAGAAGCCATCGAAGAACAAGTGCAAAGTGGATTAAGTCTCAAGTGCAACTCCATCCAAATCATCGTACGCGAAGGAAGAGATGAAGTGAAGCTGCGTCGATTTTTGCCCGCTCACACATTTGGTTCAATTTCGTAATTTTGTGATCAGCCATTTTTAGCTGCCTTCCTGGTGTGTTAACCGAACAGCGCTCGGATTCGGAAGAATAATTTCCATCTGCTGCTTTAGAACATTCTAGCATTCAGCAACAAAACAACCATCCGGCCAGCGCTGTACGGGCGCAAAGCCCATTCTAATCGAAAGGGCGCACCGTGACGCAAAGAAATTGCGCCGCATTGAATATGGAACGCCACGACACGGCGGATTTCCTGGAAGCAGCAGCAGCAGCAGCAGCAGCAGCAGCAATCGGAGGGAATACCCGGGCAAAAACGAACGCAAGAGCTACCAGTTTTTTTTTGTTTGTGAAGAAGCGTTTGCCTTGGCCGCGGAATGGAAATGTTTTGCGAAGCCAATTTCCGCTGAAACCGTGCGCCGACGTGTGACGTCTTTCACCTGACCGACATTGTGGAAAAGTACCCTTCAACAACTGTGCAGCGCCCACACCGAGCGAGCCGATCATCCGATTCGACCGATAGACAGGTTAGGCTGCACCGGATATTGTGTTCGGTGGACCGGTTGCACAACGGCACGACGCCGACGGAGGCGCGTGGTCTGATCGTGATTAAGGTTGCGCGTTGTGAACTTGAACTTGATCTCGTTTTTTGTTTTTTACTTCTGCGCTTGCGGCAGTGCTGACAGCCACCGAGATCGGGGAGATCGGTCGGTCGGTCGGATGAGTTCAAGATGAAAGCCATCGCTACACCGGTTGGCTTTGGATTGGCAGTGCCGGCGTGTTGTAGAGCGTTACACTATCTAGCGTGGAATCATGGCAGAAAGAAAGAAACATGCGAACATCGCGATGCCCCGCAGCTATCTTTAAAGTTTATTTCTCAACCCAACGAGTTTGGTCCACAAACCTAATGTTTGCAATCTGGTGGAATTAATTTAGCAGATAAAACTTCGTATTCATGCTGTTTTTTTTTTCGCTGTCTGTTTGGCAGTCGAAACTGCGAGAGGAGTCATTGACATGATCTTGTCATATGATCGAAACCGCGGGCATGATTGATTGCGTGCTGTCAAATGCTGGCGCATTTCGCATTGTGTGTATGCGTGTGGGGGCAACGATTTGAAGATCGGTTAGATTTGTGCTTCTTCTAACACGCCGTGGTTTTGCATCGAACGTAAGGTCAATGGTCTCTGGTGGCAAGTTATATCACATGTCGTGCTGCAAGCTCCTTACCGATTTACTGGTTTTAGACAGCTTTACTAAAATAGGTACAATTTTTTTTTGTACCAGAAACAGCTGATAATAAATCGCCAGTATGACTAAATATGATATCGTCCGGTTAATATTTGCTCTCTTGGGTGGCATTCAATCCTTTGGTTATGTTAAACTAACATCTACTCTTCAACAACACTGCTTGAACTAAAGCGTGTTTGAGTTCCAATGTTTAGTTGAACCAATGTGCTTAATCTTAAGAGTATTAATTGCATTTTTTTTTTGCATTTTTAACAGTATACATAAGCAATTTATAATCAAACGTGGGACATGGAAATAATATCTAAATGAATTGCTTCTATTGATCGATTGCCGACTTTGACCGATGAAGTGTGCCTTCAAGGGCAGAGGAATTAAGTGTCCGTGACGTTGGCTCAACACGTCTGGAAGACGAAACTACCTTTTGCTTCATGTATTAACGCCACCAACACGCTATGTGCAACGCCGTGTAAATTCAAATCCATTGATGTGGAGAAACGCGACTATTGATCGTTTATCTGTTAATTGATATCCTGTCAGTTGTGCGACTCGCTGTTGGTGAAGTGAAGTGATGCAGCGATGACGATGTGTACCTCTGCCTGTCAAGCATGCATATTATCCACCAGAATTCATCCTTATATCTAAATTTGTAAGAATGACCTTCAGTGTACAGCAGACAGGAAATGTTGCCTTGACGGTTACGCTTCACGTTTGCACGATGCCTTTGCAAAGTGTCTCGAAACGGTGAAGAATATTAAATGTGGATGAAAAAAGGAATAAAGATTGTATAGTTTTGGTACTGTTCCAAAAGCTGATAAGTGGCACCATCAGAAAATGCAACAGCTAGGAAACTTGGTTTATAAACCATTTGTTGCAACAACAAACAAACAAGAAAAAAGATTCCTCCCACTCGAAACGTTTGCAAGACGCATATAATAGCAAATGACGCACGTGGAGGCCATTGACTTTAGCAGCAGTCAGAAACAGAAGTGTCATCGAATGTAGTACAGTACGTCTCGACCAGTCGTACCATCATTAGGAAGATCACTCGTGTGAAGTAGGGTGTTAGAGGAGTTGGAACAAGAGTAAGCCAACGTTAGGATTGCGGTTCGTCTCGGCCGAGAAGCCTTTAAGAAGGTGAAAAATACAGCCCCTTAAAAAGCATGTAATTGAACAAACGTGCGTGGCCCGCTTTGGACTAACTTGGAAACCGTTTAGCTTTAACCAATTACTGCAGCTCGTTCAGCGAAGGCAGATTAGCTGGTGGAAAAGTTTCCCACCCACCTTTAATCCACCTCTAATTGACCGTCAACAAACATTAGGCTCATGTGTTTTGTTTGTTTGGTGTGAGGGGTTGATGCGAAGAACAGATAAACAAATGGTTGCACAATTAACACATCGTTGTTAGACGTTAGACGTTAGACATCGTGTTGTTAAACGGGTACGACTCACCGATTCATGGTAATGTTGCACCGATTAATTAAAATAGCTTGGAAAATGGATATGACGGGAGAAACAAACATGTTTTTTTCTGGAACCTTTAGATTGCAAAATTAATTGGTACAATATATCAATTTATAATAGGATAAGTACTACATTTTAGTGAAAGTTGATGAAAATCTCAATTATATTTCATAATAATTTGCGCTCAATAGCTAATATTTTGTTTAAGGGTTGAAAGTCATCAAATCGTTGTGTTGAGTTTAAAAAACTTAGAAAATGTAAAAAAAAATACATTTCTCAATAACACTATCGAAATTATGACAAAAATCGCTTTCTTAAGCTTATCAGTACTGAGGTATTGTAACTGTTTTAATCACCGAGCGTTCCTCATTACCGAATGTTTGATTATCCGGGCCAAAGTAGTAAACATAAGTGGATGGGTTTAAAAATGACACTCTTTTAGCCTTTTGGCCTTTTATTTTTAAACGCATCCGTACGCAAAACAATCGAAACCCCAATGACAAAGCAAATGGAAAAATGGTGTGTATGCCTTTCCGCTTCCAAAAACTTTACTTGTGTGGGCTTACCGTACACTCGCTAAGTAATTGTGGTTTCCGCTAGTTGAATAATGTATGTTTACCATCGGGCACAGTGGTGTTTTTTTTTTGTCCGGTTGACTTTGTCAACTCGATCTACTTTGGTTTGCGAAATAGATAAACAGATAGATGGTACACACGATAATCGCTTATTGTCCCCGTTCGGAAAGAATTGAGTTTAAATAGAGTGATGTACATTAGTAAAATGGTTGTTTAGTTATGCCACGGACATATGAACAGATCGGATCAGTAGGTCATTGTTGTGATCGCGCTGAACTAACTAATTAATAAAGGTAGGTTTATTTGTACTTATAAAACAAACTATCGCTTCTCGAGATATACGACGATAAGTCGGCGATCATATTCATCAGCTGATCGTTGTTTTTGTTGTATCTTATCCACCGATGCTGTTTACGCATGGTAAAGAAATAGGAGATCCGAAGGAGGGTAAATATTTATCTTGCGTGGATAGGGAGTACCAAAAAAGGGGGATTGTGTTTTTTTTGTTTTGTTTTTGCTCAAATCTCCCCGAACACCGATACAGCTCCAAATATGGCAAAACTTTTATGTGTGTGTTTCCTTTTTTTATTTTCAATTCCTATTTGTGTACCGCTCTTGACTGATAACTATATGCTTTCGCTTTGTTCAAACCGTGACGTAAAGTGGTGGACAGTGTCGTTTGCTAAAATCTTTCGCTCGCCGGACACTGCCACCTTTAAAAGGGGTTATATTTGCACTGCAATCTTATGTGGTTGAGTGAAATGTCCAATCTAAATACTGCCAAACCGTGCCATGACTTAAAAAGGAGGGTTTTTTTCGCCATGTTTACTTCCCTTTTTTTTGCGTTGAAGGCGAAAATGGAAAGAATCCATAAAGTTTCACTGGTGGCCAGCCTTCCAAAGGCTTATGATTGTTTTTGTTAGCTCGATCTAATGAACAAAACAATTATTTCCGGTTAAAGAAGTACGAAAGCAAAACCGAGAACTTTGATGATCGAATGTGGGGGTGATCGAAGATGAAAGTGATCGAATAGTAGATCAGTAAGCAAAAGTGTAAAAAAACACTCCTTCAACGTTCTTTTTCTGGCCGATTACGGTGTGCAATTGAAAGAAGCACATCGGTGAAGCAGAACCGAAACAAGCTTAAAGTGTGATTTGCGCAAATTGGCAAATTTTCGGCCGGAATTCCCGAACTCGTTCACGTACCGACCAGCATACAGGCGGGAGCATGCAATAACGTTCGATTGCTCCGCAATTAGCGTTTTATGGATTGCGTTTCGCCGTTTCGGGTGAAGCTGCTTCACCGTATTGCGCACTAGCGCTTGTTTTGATTGGTAGCTCTGTTTATTATTGGTGCTTGCTATGGTGGTATTTTCTATTTGCTCGCGATCGTACCATTATTTGTTTTTTAAAACAATTTGTGACGTAGATGATGGCGAATGGGGAATGGAAGGAGGACAAAAAACAACAGATTTCCGTATGCCACCTGTGCAACCCACAACAACAACAACAACAAAAAACCCCATCGTTTTTGGGTAATTATTACAGCTTGTGTACGGTGAGACTAATTGATATACATCGTGTTCTCGTGTTGTGAAGACAGTTAAACAATGCATCTAGGCAGCGCAGAATCGTTCCGGTAGCTGCTTACAGATTCTACTACACTCCCGGCCCTAAAACAAAAGATAATGGATAACAGCTAATTGCTTTCGCTGTTTCGCTGATCGATCTGTTGGGCACGCGAAAACTATTGGAACCCGTTTCGCGAAAGGGGGTTCTAACGCTGTGACTAATGTGTACCGGCCGCATGTCATTTACGCTGTACCCTTACTTAAAATGGCCCACCAAGATGGGCGCTAATTGTACCGTGTGGTGTGTGAATGCGTCTTTTTTCTTTCTCGTTGCGATATAATGCAAACGGTTTCCCGCCTCGCGTGTGGTATGATTTATCCGTTGAAAAAAGGGCAAATAATACACGAGCCTTGAGGCGAGGGTGTATTTGTGTGTTAATAGATGCGAACCGGACCCCGGGAAGATCGCCGGGTGTCGCCAGTTCGATGGAAAATTAGCGTTTACATGATCCCACGCGCACGTGGCAAGCGTTATGGAGGCGCTGCATCTGATCTCCGGCAGGTCATCGAAGGTGTAAGCAATGGTGGCCTTTTGTGGGGGGATGAGAATGGTTCGATTATTATTTGACCGTATAGGGTTGATGGAAAATTCTACTCGCAGAGGCTGTTTCCTTGGGGAATAGCCAAGTAGAACAAAACTGATTCACCTTTCCGTGCGCCAAGGGTAAGCGTTGTACGTGGTGGGCAAGGTAACCGATGCCCGGCGAGACGACGGATCATTGTAAAGAAATGACCTTCTTTTTGGGGCTCGGCACGCACGCATCATCATGTTCGGCTGTATGTTCTCCCCCCGTTGATCGTATGATCATCCATAAATCAATGTGAGACAGAAGGCGAGCCTTCGAGAGAAGTCTAGAGTCTTTAGTAGCAGACGATGTAGATTTGTCCGGTTTTTTTCAGAGGATTTTATTTTTATTTGTCTGGCTGTTAAGATGGAAGGCACGGTCATATCCCCGATACGGAGTACAATTTCTTCGCTGCTAGTATAATGCCGGTAAGCATGATTGATATCTTTTTGCCCAAATTTGGGAGTCTTTCTTTTGCTTTCATTTTGCTGTTTGAAAGCCTACTTTTTGTGAGTGGGAGAGACAGAGTCAAACTAGGACAAAAGTGTTGCAAAAGTACGAATCTAGCCCGTTCCGGGTGTGATTCAATCGTTGATCACGCTGAATGACCGTTAATCGTACCAGTTTGATTGACATTCGAAGATTAGACGGGGTTTTTTTTATTTGTGGAACTCCGCACCGAAAGTTCCTGCGACAGGAGAGATTATGTTCTGCAAAATTTCTCCTCTTGCTTTCCTGTTCAAAGTCTCTAAAACCGACTGCAAATGGTTGGTTGGAAACTGGTTTGGGTGACTGAACACCACGATTCGCGCAAATCTCGCGTTAAGCTCGTAATCCGAAACAAAAACCTATGTCTGGTCACTTCGAGACCAGAAGATCAACTGGATCCTTACAAAATTGTACTCAATTTCACTTCCCAATAAATCTGGACGTTCGCGTACTTGCCAACGTTCCGTGTACCATAACCTCTGGACCACTTAGTGTCGGTTCTCGATCGAGTGACGCCAATCATGCGACTTATGTGTGTTTGCGCTAGAGTGTATAGAGTTAGGATGTTAAGATTATGACACTAACTCGTACGGGGAAGAAGACCACCACGGGTCCGAGGGCGTATGAAGGCATCAGGCTGAAGCCCTCCGTGAAACCGAATACAGCATCCAAAAATAAGTAAGATTAAACAACTCCACGTCCCACTCGTGGATCTAGTTTGTTTTGTGCGTGTTCGCGGTCATTTGCTGAGGGTGGAGATATCGCGCCCCACCACCCTCCGAGGTGCGAGACGTGCGAAGAGTGCCGGTACTCGTACGAAACGAAGAGCTGCGATCATAACGTGGAAGATGCTGTCTCGAGATATGCGCGTGTGTGATAAAACAGGAAGGACGATCAGCTGGCGTCGGTGGCAAGGGTACAAGGCAACCGAAGGCAGAACACGAAACCAAACGAAACTCATCGGAAATTTCGATTTTGGTACCGTGTGGCGAACGGTAGTGGAACGCCGGCACAGACAAGCCGGCGGGAAGAAACGTCGCAGCACGACCATGGCCGGCGCATGAGACAAAAAATAGGAAGCACAGCAACAACAACAACAACAACAACAGCAGCAAGCATGAAGGAGCATGACGGTTGAGAAACCGCACCGCTTTCGGGACCAAAGCCAAGGCGGCCGGCATCGGGAAGCGAACGAAATTTTCGTTCGGTATATAAGCACGCTCCAGAGCCACGGATAGTCACAGTTTGGCTTCTGCCCGTACTCAGTGAGCAACAAACGAGTTCCAACCCCGAAACGGTAAGTGTCTTACGATTGCTTGCGCGGTTTCGGTGATCGAGCGGAGTGTTAAGTGAAGGGGATGAAGATCACACAACGATGGCGTGATAGAAAAAAGGAAGAGCGAAGGCGTAGCAGATTAGAAGCAATGCAATTCATTGAACCTTAGAACAGAAGATCAGTTTGAATTGGTGTGCTAATATAGTAGAATGTAGTGAAAGGGTATGAAACAATGCGTGTGAAAGTCAGTAATGATAGATGGTTGAACGGATCGCGCATTAGCGACTTGTTTGCAAAGACCGGGTTCGTCGCTTTCGTACCGGCGATCAAGTCTTTCGTTTACGATGCGGAAAGTTAGCGAAAGGAAGGAATAATTATGGAAAGATTTAATTTAAACTTCTTTTAAAAAGGGACAAATTCTTAGTAGAGAACGTAAAGGCGGCAAAATTTGAATGTTAAATTTAAAAAAAGCTTTTCTGTGTACAATTCTCATCCCACCCTTAGAACTATCATTACGCTTTTCTCAAACTTCTAACTCCATTTGATAATGTGCTGAGTACACATGTTTACAAACACCGTTTGCGCGAAACGCAGGTCCATATTTACCGATCACCCGGGCCGGGCCCGGCCAGATTCGTGCTCATATTTGCGGTTGCAAAGTTTGTTTTTATTTTCCTGTTGTGAAACATTTCTTACAATAGTGCCTCACCTCAACTGGCTAATCCAGCAAATGGCTAGAGCTTGTAAGGTGGAATTTATGCACAAAGACACCTCTTTCCGTCACGCACACTTGTTCGCCGGTGTAATCAGCGCTAAGTAGCACTGACTCATCACTTATCGTGTGCCCTCACGCTTACGCATCCTACCGAGCTTTCGAGTTTTCCGTGATCACATGGAACATGGGGGATACCGGTACCGAAAAGATCAACCGCCACGTGTAGGAGATCGGTCGGTATTACAATGGTATTGGGGCATGTGTGTTTGTGTGCTTGATTGCTAACACAATGCAAGGGTACTGTGTGACATTAGTGGGTTAGCGAGTTGTCGGGGCACAACTCATTGTACTGTTGCCCTCTCAATGGTATGGCTACACAGGCACAAGGTATATAATTTAGCTGAGTCTGAAATACGGTGATAAAAATGCGCTCATCGGTTTAAGCATCGGTCAGTTCGATCGGTGTTATGGGGGGATGCATTGCAATAGTTGCAATATACTCCAAGTTTTCAGCCCAAAGGTAATGCAAAGGAACTAATCGAACCATCCTGTTGGCTTCACTTTCCCAACGCAGTACCCGTATCCGTGCTGAAAGATGAAATTCTTCGTCGTTGTCGCTCTGGCCCTGGTTGCCGTCGTTGCCGCCCAGGACAAGTACACCACCAAGTACGATGGTGTCGATCTGGATGAGATCCTGAAGTCGGACCGTCTGTTCAACAACTACTACAAGTGTCTGCTGGATCAGGGCCGCTGCACGCCGGACGGTAACGAGCTGAAGCGCATCCTGCCGGACGCCCTCAAGACCGACTGTGCCAAGTGTAGCGAGAAGCAGAAGACCGGCACGGAGAAGGTGATCAACTACCTGATCGACAACCGCAAGGACCAGTGGGAGAACCTCCAGAAGAAGTACGATCCGGAGAACATCTACGTCAACATGTACCGCGACGAGGCCAAGAAGAAGGGCATCAACCTGTAAGGTGGTGGGACGCTGTGTTTTTGTCAGTGTCGGAATGATGCGACCAAGATCGGTAAACTCCCGTGTGGGAGCGAGCGAACGAGCAAATGACTGGCGAATTGACGTGATACCGTTTAAGAACTGATACTGATCATACCGAACAAAACTGCATACCAAGTGCCTCTTTACTACGCGAAACACACCGATACCGACTCAGAATATGGATTTCAGCTTAGCGATCACAGAATTCTTGCACCACAATCCACATTGATGGAAAACGGAACAAGCTGGGCGCAAATGAACAATTCGGGATGGATGTGAGACGCGAACGGAGGGAGTGCCAGCAACAACCAAGTCGTCGAATCCTATGGGTTCATGAGAAGCGTTAATAATTTTGTTTTTGAAATGAAAACCGTCAACATGTACGATCGTCTCTGTACGCGCCAGACCAGCGGCAGCAGCGGCACCGATCGAGCTGTCCCTTCTGAGTGAACTACAAACTTATCAACTTCATCAGTACACACAATAAACAGCAAAACAATTTTAAACATAACAAAAAAATTCACGCATCAATGTGTTTTTTTTTTTTACCATTTCCAAACTGAAATTCGAAAGATCGTACTAATTAAGAGTGAAACCAACTGGTTCAATTAGGGTGGGGGGTAGATAAAAATTGCATTTGCTCCTTTAACTTAATTTCACTCTTCACCAGTTGACCTACTTGGGAGTGGAGCGGGAGCCTCGCTCATATCATGGTTTCGCTCCGAGTTTGGGGCGGCTCTTGCATAATAGCATAATTTGTGCACAATTTCGTCATTTTCATCCTCTTCTGCGTTGCGAGCGCTCCGCTGCCAACGGGTGGCAACAATAATGACAGCACAATCCGATGCGTTTTCGATGGAAGGCGCGATCTTCGCATCGCTGCAATCGTGTGCAAGTGGGCGAGAGCATTCGGTTTGTGAGTTCGTTTTTGTTTTCTTCCGAAAAAGGAAAGCTGTTCGGTTGGTGCATTGGTGTACAATCGGAAGGCACATTGATGCAATGCACAGCCGATGGACCGTGTGTGTGTGTGTGTGTGGTGGATGGATGGTCGAATTTTTCGATGATCACTTTCGATGACAATGGCGGTCAGCGTTTTGCTTCGGCTAAGGTCAGGTCAGATCGATCGTTCGCCGTGTTGAGCAATGTTTCGGCACCCTTTGTCACGCTTGTAGGAGAACACAAGAAAGGGTGTGCTTAATTTCATGTTTCACGGTGCAATTATTGATGGGCCGTTGGTTGCCTTTTTAGAACTCCGCTGTGTGGGTTTTGGTTGGACATTTTTATTTTCGATTCGGAAATGGAAATGTGTATTATGTAAAGCATGATGCAATCAGTGCACCAGTGCGTACACAAAAGCAAGAAGGATCAAATGGAACGAATGAATCATGCGAATCCGGTGCCAGTGCTTGATGCAGCATTGCTCTAATGTCAACTATAACCGTATTCCGTATGCAGTTTTCTGCGTTCATCGGTCTGCCCGTGTTAAGCTGACATGTCTGCTGGTGGTTGTTGAATACAAACGTGTCACTATTAAATTGCTCTCAAGGAGCGCGTATCCCAAACTGTACAATCGCACAATGAGGTTCTGTTTTTTCCGCAACGAAAAATTCACACGTCTATCATAAATGCTTCCAAACGAGTCTTGTTTACTGTCCTTCGTCTAGCTTTGTACTAGCTGTGATGGGGACGGAGGGGGGGGGGGGGAGGGCAAAAAGCTCCAACACACTACACTAACTGTGGCCACATAAATGGTGGACATTTTGATATGTTTTTTATTTATTTTGTTTTGCATTTTGTCTTTCGCATTAGTAATCCGGTTCGATGAGTCATAGCTGTTTGCCGTACGAAAATCGCTCTGTTTGATACAGACCAGATCTTCAACCGAGGTCGATCCATTTTGTGTAGCGCTTGTAATGGTAATGATGGTGGAAGGGGCAAGAAAAACTGCTGCTCCCAACCAGCTGACGATCCGGCCGGTCGTTGGAGGTCACAGCCGAACGGCAAATTATGACTTTTTTTTAAGCAGCGAAAACGCATCGACGACCTTTCTTCCATCACGTGCACGCGGTGCGCACACGACTGATTGACGGGTGCACCATTAGCGGGAAATTGAAGCGTGATTGAAGCCGCGGTTGGTAACTGTCGTCGCTTTAGCGGCTGGCCGGTCGGTACGGTGTTGCGGTACGATTGATGGAAAAATTGCATACTGTAGGAAATGTTGTGTTGGCAACACGGCGCCTTTGCCGCTGCGGAATGGTTCAGTTGCCGCTGCGGAAACTACTGGAAATGGTGCACCGTGACAGACAGATTACGCGCTTCATACCGATTTTGGGTCAAATTTTTCACTCGCATCCGTTTGTCCTTCGCCATGATCGTGATCTTGTGATGCGTTATGGTCGGTTGCGTGGGTTTCGGTCTCAATGCTTCCGTCGCCACTGGACGATAACTCGCCCGCTTCCTGCTTCACGTGCGCGACCAGTGCGTCCGACTGCATGTACTTCCGCCGGTACTCACCGGTCGGATCGTACAGTTGCTCGAGGATCGCGAAATCATCCGGCCGGTTCGTGATGATGAACTTGATCACCTTGTCCGAACCGATGCGCTGCTTTTCGGAGCATTTCGCACAATCGCTCATCAGCGCATCGGGAAGGTTGTCTGGCGGGGGCGATAAGAACAAAATAAAAAAAAAACCACAAGGTCACTTTTTATGCTCGTATTGCAAGAAGAGAAAGGGAGAGAGAAGGAGAGCACTTTTTACACCGCACACCTACCTTTCAGCTCTCGGCCATCGGGTGTACAGGGACCGACCGCTTTCAAGCAGTTCATGTAGTTATCCATCAAGCGTTTGCTGTTGAATATTTCTTCCAGATCAATATTGTCGTACTTGGTGACGTAGTTTTCGGCAGCTAAGATCGATACCAATGCCGCAGCAAAGATAAGAAGCGTTTGATAGCGTGCCATCCCTAAGCAACACAATTGTTTCTTTCTATTCACGATCACAGTTCCGGTGTGTTCTTTCTCTTGTGAGTTTTCCAACCAAACTAACAGTGGCATTTCCCTACCGCGGCTCGTTTTATACCAAGTAGTAAGAGTAATTTAATCAATTTAGCCTTTAATCGTGAATAGAACGTCTCGCAAACATAAACGGATAATCGACGAAGGCAACATATGCGTGCAGGTAATAGGAAATGACATTATTAGCACCTTGTTTTTGTGTTTTGTTTGCATCATACAGTATAAGCGTACGCGTATACATAAATGTTTTGTTTTGTGCAAACGTCATGTACGATTGAATAGTTTTTTTTATAATTTTCGAATTATTTATGATTTAGCATCAAATGTATGCTGTTTTGTGGTAGTCACTGTATATAAGAGTTTCAAACGAAGGAACTTCATTTTCTTTGGAGGAATCTTTACTTTTTTTGATTTAGTTAAATTTAATTATGGAACATTTTTTATTACTTGTTGATGCTTTTGATTATTAAATTTATAAATCGGTTTTACACATATAACAAAACGTTTCAAAAACCGTTTGAATTCTCTTTCGTAGCAACAATGTATTTCACTTGCATACGCTGCAGGCGTAATGGATGATGTTCAACCGAAAGCATAATGTACAGGCGTTTGAGCAATCAATTCGTTTTTAGTATAAATTGTTGATCGTAATGGAAGAAAAAGAGTAGAAAAATATATCTAAATTACATTAAATAAGTCCTCAATTGAACAGATTCAAATATTTAAAATAAATTTAGAAAAAAGTATTCGTTTCATGCAAGTATTTGAACGTAATAGTTCGTCAATATTGCTAGTCACCCGGGGTGTGTTTATCATAACATCCAATGCGCCCACCGAACTGCTGTGGAATAAATCATATCATTCAACACAGTCAGCTATTTATTTTGATTTGCGAATTTCGTTTCTTTCTATTTCCATTCCCTCCCCCGCGGTCAGTACGGCACGTTGTTCGAATCAGTTAGCAGTTGGGCAGTGTTGTTGATTGATATTAGCGCAGTTCACATGCCTGTCAGACGTACTGTTGTTCACCGCCTACTTTGATTGGGTGGATTGGGACGCACGTTGGCAACAACAACACTGAGGGGGGATGCATTAAGTAGCGCTAATGTTTGAAATTAAGTGACTCAGAACATGTGCACGCCGGCTAGAAATCGTCACGGTAGCATAATTGATTAGGTATATGTGCGGGATGTAGCCGTGCGCGTGACTAACACATAATGGAAGCAACTTATAAAAGTGGACGAACTGAGTGAGACTTCTCTTACTTTAAATACTTTTCTCAAGTCAAAACACGGTGTAAAACATGTACAATTGTTGCAGTGTTCGAAATCTCGAACTTATTCTGATCTCCAAAGGTTCAGCTTCAACCCGCAAAGGTTCAGCGAGCATGCGCGGATTAAGTGAAGAAATCAATTTAAATGATAATGCAGCAATTTAACGATGCAGCACATGCGGGAGGCATTGTGTCGACACAACTGTACCAGCACACGATGGAAGTAAACATGCGTGCTAGACATGCCGGAGCGGTGATATTGTTCCGCGTTGGCTGTAACACGATTAGCTAAGGCTTAAGGCGTTCCGTTCATCCTTAAGTTCCCTCAACCGCAAGCAAATGTGGGATTGGTTTAAGGTGTGATTTTTTACTGTCGTTCAATGATGTTTTTCTTTTTCTTGACCACAAAACCTTCCCCCGCGAATGTAGCAGAAAGCGAATACAAGGGTAGCACGGGTAAGCACGGGTAAGCACTCATAATTCTAGCGTCGAGTCGATCGTACATCTTGCGCCATCGCCCGTTCTCTTCGCAGTGCTCATCTGCTCCGTGACACCGCGTGACGCGCGAGCCCGTAATCGAGCAATCGAAGGGACGCGCCAGGGAGACTCGCAATTGTGCGAAAGATCGCAGTCGCGGGCCTCAGTCCGCGTTCGATTATCGCACCGAGCGAAACGTCGTCGCCATCGAGTGTTTTTTGTGAGGAGATTTCATCCGCGCTTTGGCAAAACGTGGTTTCCCGTGTTCGTGGCGAATAAACAGATAA
This sequence comes from Anopheles rivulorum, assembly GCA_018908115.1. Classification (NCBI taxonomy): domain Eukaryota; kingdom Metazoa; phylum Arthropoda; class Insecta; order Diptera; family Culicidae; genus Anopheles; species Anopheles rivulorum. The sequence continues at coordinate 16,981,172 of STHB01000003.1, read as the reverse complement.
AGTGATATTAGCAAAACTAGAACTCGGCAGTAGGATGGGTGCGTTTGGGTGTCGCGTAACGCTCGTACTGTTTTGTTTCGTGCTGGGTAACTTTGTGTTGTTTCACGATCGCGAGAGGATCGTGCTGGCGCAGTACATTGAAGATGAGACGTCACTACGCGGGTTAGATTTTATTGGAGATTCACCGAAAGGTAAGCGAAAGGCAGTCGTAACAGTTAAGAATGCAACCAAAACTGTATGGTTTCTTCTCCGTAGGTCTATTTGGACGGTGGCACTCGGAGAAGCATTATTTACGCCGGTTTCATCTCGATCGTATGGGCGAATGATCGTTGACCTTGAACGTCATGGGATGCTCTGTAATGTTCTGATCGGTTATACGCAGGTTTACGGAATACTCAGGATAGTGTCGAAATTCATCACACCGGATGTACTGTCCCATGTGTGCACGAGACTGAGCGGATGATTTCACAATCTAGACGGTAAGATCGGTTGGCAGTGTTTTTGTTTTCTTTTACACGAAACTCTTCCCAAAGTTCTCCTTCAATGTTTTTGTGTTTGTTGCAAATGGAATAACGCAACACTACGATAGTAGCAGCCAGTACCATGTCGTGGCGGCATATAGGTTTAGCGTAATTGGCAGGTCCATATTTGCACGGCTGTCTGCTGGTGCCGGGCGTGTGCTGTTGCTATAATCCGTGTCATTGACTTACGATGCCGACGGAACGGCTCTGTTGACCGTTGCAATCGATGTCGCACCGTTCTGGTGGACTTTACAGTTAACTGAAAAGATCAATGTTTGTGTTTGTGAAGTTCGTTTTGTTTCTTGGTTGAGGATGTCCTCCACAAAAAAAAACCAGAAGTCCTCGGTTCATTTTTAAACCACTGAACAAGAGAAAGAGAAGCTAAACAATTATTGTCAAACCTACACGCGGCATACACTTAGAACAATATCATGATTTCTTTACGCTTCACAATCCACGTTTTGACCTCCAAGGGTCATGGAAGATTGAATGAAAAGCGACAAGAAACTTGTTCAGTTTTGGGAACTCCAGAAGTACTCGTCGATTGTACGGCTTATTTTTTTTGTTTCCTTCTCTTCCTAAACCATTTATCGGCAGGGAGCAATTACGAGTGTCCATTGTTCTCGATAGCTTCATACGACTGGACCAACAACAGTGTTCGGGTTACGTACGAGGCTTCTACGCGAGCGTTAAACAAGAACTTTGTCTCCATTGAGCATACTTCACGCAAAGGGGCCGTTTGCCGTTTAGGTTTTGGTGTTACTTTGAACGAGCCATTTTTTGAACACTCATTCTCTGACGTCAGAGTTGTGTGCGCGATTTGTGTGTGGCTATTTTCGTGTGTGGATTGAAACGATAAAAGTCATTCTTTAACGGGCTTTTTTTATTGTTAAGAAAGAAGATAATATATTACTGATGATTAGATTTATAAATTACCTTACAAAATGCGGATTTGCATGAAGAAAATGAGATGTTTTTATTTTTCTTTACAGGTACAAAATGTATGTGTGAGAATAAAGCTCTCGATTATGATTAAATGCAGTGGGCGAGACGCGTTGAAACTAATGTTAAGTGTTGTGTCCTGTCGAATACTATGTTGATCTATTAAAATACAAATAAAAGTAAGCGAAATATTGAAAGCATTTATTGTAAACTGGTTTCTGTAAGTAATGTAGGTATAGACTTATTTTATTACAAATTTTAAACAGAAAAGAAATATTCAGTTCGGAGGATAAATCTCAACCCTAGTGCTGTGCCTTGCGTACATCGCATAAATTATTTGGCTTGATAAATATTTAATATATTCACGAGAGCATATATTTTGAGAGTAAAAACATTCTTTTTTTGAATTTACATTTAAATTTTTAATATAAAAAAAAGTATTTGCTTACACCATGAACACTGTGAAATTGCATACACCTGCCTCATTGCGCCTGTGAAGTATGCAATTTGGATTAAGCGTTGCAATGCATACGCTATAAAACGCTTCGTGCCATAAAGAGCAGCAAACACGAGACGGTTTATTCAAATTTGGCCAGAGGTTTATTTGCATTTGTAAATACGAATGTGAAGTCGTTGCTCTCTATTTTACCTAATGCTGATTTAATTTTTATTCATGGAAAGATAAGAGGAAATTCAAATTTAGCCCTGTGAGTGTGGTTTTGTACAAGCATACAGTTAGGTGTAGATTGTTGCCGGAAGTGTTTGGGTTTTTAGTTATGCAATGAACGATGATAGGAATTCCATAACTTTCGAATGGGCAGATAAACCACAAGAATCGTAATTCTATGTTAAATGAACAATAAAACGAAGTTTCAAATGATCAGAAATATAGTTGAGAAGGTAACAAAACTAATTTAAAGTAGCTAACATTTGTATCCAAAATTCACCTCGTTGTGTTGTGCTGGCAGTAAACAAACCCGCCAAGAAATTGAGCCATCATTTACTACACATAATCTTCATCTCCTTTCGTACACAAAAGCGATCGCAAAGAAGGTTACACTCATCATGGGTTCCACCAGTGCACCAGCAAACGAAACTTGGTGGCATGGCATGGTGATGATAATTATTATGGCCAAACGTTAAGCAGCTTCCAAATGAGCGAGCTGATGACAGTTGTCGATTCGCTACCGCAAAAGAAATCACCAGTCGTCGCAACCAACCACTAGGCAAACACTTCCGTACGGTAGCATCCTCATTTCCGGTCTTGAAGGCGCCGGTCTTGAGTGGCTTTACGACCGAGCCGGTACGATGGAACGTGTGTAATTTTTAATGCTGGTGGATGCCTCAAAGTCAATCTAATTTTCGCATTTCAATCTGTACGTTGATCAGCATCAGCAAACCAGATAGTTTCATCATATGTGCGAACGGTAATAATTTGTCACTGGTTTCGCTGCACTTTACAATACATTGCAAGGTAGCGGCAGTTTTGTGCATCTCCGATCAGCTGTGTCAATGTGCAAATGGGTTAAGGTTGCAAAATTATTGGGTAACAGTAATTATAGTATCATGTGAAAATATCTACGCAATGCCCCTGCCGTCGCACAACGTGTCCGTCAAGGATAGCAGTTTCGATTATTAACTGCCAAATAGGACGCACGGTAGATCTGTATTCTACAATGATTCAACTCTTCGGGCACTCAACACTTCACGAATACGAATATAGAACGTCCTTCAGATGGATGCGATTTGAGCTGCTTCCGGTGAATGGTGCATCAATTTAACGTGTGATTAATTGCTGTTTTTTCTTCTTCTAAAAATAAACTTTACGATAAAGAAGAAAATACAATGTATAAGCAAGAGATTATAGAAAGAATTAAAAAAAAATCCCAAACAGTGACAGTTATTAAGCTCCACGATGACTTAACACCTGTCAAGTTCCAACAACTCAAGTAACGTCAGTAGGCTTTTGCTGCAGAGAAATGGCCTACTGTTTATTTTTATCGTGGGTACACTTAATCGTATAAAAAAAATAATCGCCTTGGAATGCCAAAATCCCTTATAAATCTCAACGTAGTTGTGTCCGTTTTCGCCACTTCTGTGACCCATTGCGAATTACTGTCTGTTCGTAATGTGTAATGCGAAGTTTGGCTTTTTTTTCTTCCAACGTTCAAAAGACATCCAAAAAACCGGTCGCTTTAAACACGGCGATTAACCAAACTATAGGCCAACCCATACGGTGTCAGCTGCATCAATTCTGCTGGGCCGTCTTCGGTTATGGGTCGTTACACATATGCCCGATGGAAAAGGGTTTTTTTCTGGGTGGTGAACCTATTGGTAAACCACATTGGACAGTGGTGAAACCAGACGAAACAGTTCGTCCGCATGGCGCCATGGCGGTAGTATAAGTTAAAAAATAAAAGTTTCAACCTCAAAAAGTAAGAGGTCAATGGGAGGTTTGTGTGGGTAGTTTGTGTGAGATAAAAAGTCATTGCACCGAGAAAAGGGTAGCTCTGTGTGTGAGAATACTTGTCTGCTTTATCTCATGGTCTGTAGACGGCGTTTAAGAAAATGCCAAACAAGGTATGGATTGGATCAACTAGCATAGACAAAAAACCACTCATTCTATGCTGCAGCAGTGTTTCAGTCGCATCGAATGCACACCGTTTCCTGGTGCAGGTGTTAATGGTGTGAAAAATTAATTAGAGAACAGAATATCCAATCTAAAGCCGATGAAACACGTTAAGCGGATCGATCAAATTCCGCACAAGGTACGGGATGCTGCGGTTATTAATATAGTGATGAGCCTTCCCAGCTTCGTGGGCCAAGGGCAAGAAAATGCAACCTAATAGTGCTCAAATCTAACCACCGGCACGATCATTCGATCTGGTATTATGGTGAGAAGCCTTGTTCTCGCATTGGCATGTTATTTAGCTCCTCATTTGCTGTACACTGTGGTATCAGAATACCGGCTATGTAACTATCGATCAAAACCCGATACTGACGTCAGTCACATCCGCAATCACCAGTCTAGGACCATTTCTGTGTCTAGAGCTGCCAAGCAAGCGCTAGACATACTTGGAGGAGGCAAGTTTTTCAATTACAAAATAACAGGTTACCCGGGCAGAATATTCAACACGAACAGTTACGAAGCGTGCCTTACGGTGTGTTCAATTAAATAAATTCCTGTGCCACAGCTGAATGTCAGTGGTGTGGAAAGAAAGCGATAAGTCGTGACATTCTTTTTTTTCTGCTTATCTATTCAGCAGATGCACTAGAAGGTTATGGGGCGGCTCGGTGGTGTATTTGGAAACGGCGCTAGTCCCTACCACGACCGGACCGGGTTCAAATCCCATCCGGACCGTTCCCCCGTAGTGAGCACTGACTATGCAACTACGTGGTATCTAATAGTCTAGTAAGCCATTTGATGGCCGGCATGACCTGGTAGGTCGTTAAGCCAAAGAGAGAGAGAGAGACTAGAAGGTTATGTTACGTGATGGTGCTAGAACAAAGACTAGAATATGTGTCACTTTAGTGGCAATTAATTTTATTCCTATTGCAAACTAGCGTCTTGCATCGATACACATTACAAGAGATGTTGTTACTCACGATCGCAGAATGTTTGACAGGAGAACCCGGAAGGTAACTTGGCACGCAGCTATAGCTTCCTTGCCTAGCTAAATATCACCACAACGAAGGGCCACATAACAGATCCACTTAATCAAATCGGCGTACCTCGTGCTTGCCACTAAGAAGAACAAAACTAATTCCATACTGCTCCATTGAACGGCCTGTTCGAAGTCCACCCAATCCATCAAGTGCAGTACAGTACCATTTGTCAGGCCAAGAAACCACAGAATGCCGTCCGAATCCGTCACCGGAACGGGCATTGATTGGTACTTCAAGCGGTGCTGAAGTGTATTTAGCATGCG